>CANUEZ040000019.1:14772500-15332500 GCA_948099385.1 Fasciola hepatica
ACAGACAAAACCCTTAAAAATGTGGAAATTAGCATGACAGGAGTTGAAAAAAAGCTAAGAAGGAGGAGTTACATGGGAAGGCAGAGCAGATAGAAGCAGCAGTCAGGGTGTGCCTCTGCTGCGGATCAACAGTTAATGGAGGCATATAAAAACCAGTAAAGGACGAGGCATAAGAGTGACAGAAAATACGGGGTTAGATGGAAGCAAAGTGGTTGAAATTATTTGCATTTCAACTTGTTTGGTTCATTGAGGAAATGGCCATATGTAGTCTTACGTTGAGAACTCAGTCAGATAGATGAAATTGTCTATCGTTGATTGTGTCCTTAATTGAAGGGAGCAGGGTCGGAGAAGGGGTTGGTCTTAGAAGTCGAGGCCCCTCTCGTAAGCTATTTCTTCTGCCATGCACATGTTAGATAACTGTAGTGCACGGGTGACGCTGAGAAATGGGATGAGGGCCGACAGAAATTTGGACTTGGTTTGTGAAGCTCAAAGGGTGATGGGCAACTTTTTCCAGACTTTGGAGTAGACAAGAAGGAAAAAACGTGACCGTATGGCCGACTTAGCTATACTAAAAGGGACAGTAAAAGGCCTGTGCCAAAGTGAGTAGGGGGTTTCACGGGAGAAGCTTACTGGGTCAAAGGAAAAAGACCGGTTATGGAGCAGGTTATACAAAAAGACTAAGTTTAGTCTTAAGCGGCGGAGCCAGAGTGGGTCAAGATTCAGATTTTGGCATAGTTCTCTATAGCTTAAAGACGTGGACCAACCGAGTGGTTGTTTGGTGAAACGCCTTTGTACGCTTTCAGTCGCAACTCTGTCGAATTTCGTCATGTTAGAAAATATTATTGGGTAGTATTCGAGTAAAGGCCTGACGTGTGATATGTAGATGCTGATGATGCTGTCCCGGAGACGAAAGGAGCGGGAGAGAAGGACAGCACTTCCAGCCTTGGCCGCTTGGATGGCGGCGTGCTCAGAAAGGTTGAGGAGCGGGAACAGTTGAGGCCCAAATCGCGGATAGTAGGTCGAATGGCTATTGGGGACCCACCAAGAGTTAAGGATCCAGGGGGCAATTGGAACTTGTAGGTTAGGACCTCGCACTTATCAGTGGAAAAGCTCATCCTCCAGGTGTGGCATCAGCGGTCAAGTGCTGCGAGGTCAGCGGAAATGTTGCAAAGAGTAGGGATAGCATCATCAGAATTGAAAGAGTAAACTATTTTTATACCGTCTGCAAACAAGAATGGCGTGCCGTGGTGTACTAGATCCAATGCGTCGTTAATGTACAACAGAAATAGGAGAGGACCCAGTACGCTTCCCCGTATAACGCCAATTGTAACAGGTTTCGGTTTAGAAGTATGTCCGTTGGCGAAGACCACCTGCCAAAGATGGGCAAGATAAGATTTCAGCCAAGAAAGCAGCGGGTCAGCAATGCCGAATGAACGCAATTTGGAGATAGGATGCAGGTGTGGAACACGATCGAAAGCCTTCGACAGATCTAGGTAGGCAACTACTAATGCCTGGCCGCTATCAACAGCCTTAGTGACTAGGTTGAGGAAGTCAAACTGACATGTGGTGTTTGATCGCGATTTGAGGAACCCGTGCTGCCTATCTCTAAGAAGGTTAGAAGCGAGAAGATGGGTGGCAATACCATCTTTGATAATCGTTTCCATTATTCTGGAAATGATAGAAGTGTGGTTGATGGGACGGTAATTAGCAAGTTCGTGGACAGGTCCTTTTTTGTGTCGTGCAATGATGACTGAACTCTTCCAGTTCGACGGCACCAAACTAAATTTGAGTGACAAGTTGAATAGGCTCGGTAATAAAAGTGGAAGTTCTGATTCACCGTTAATGATTGCAGCTGGGGGCAACCCGTCTGGTCCGGGATGGGAAGATGCTTTATAGCGTGAAATGAGCCTGGAACTAACGTTTAATTCAAAGGTTAGGGTAGATAAGGAAGAGCTGATGATAGCCGGAGGATTTGGGGGTGCTGTGTGGGAGGCGAGGGCCATGAAATTGGCAAAGTAATGGTTGAAGGCCTCAGCGACATCAGAAGGGGAGGTGGCCGAAATTTCATTCGGTAACACAACATATTGGATCATAGTATCCCTTGCCGAATTCCTAGATTTGTGTAGGAGTGAGAGTTCCAATGCCTTATTGGGATGCTTTAGGGCTTTAGATTCTTCGCTGCGGAGCTGTTTTTCCTTTAGTTCCCGGATAATATCAGTAAGACGCGTTAGCCTTATGAAAAGAGAGAAGTCGTGGTTTTGGAGGTAAGGTCTTTGCATCTTGAGGTACTTTCGTTGGAGGGATGCAAGCTTGGAATTCCTAGGAGAGGAGGTTTGGGATATTGGACTAAGTTTCAGGAGGCCAATTTCCATGTTAAAGTAAAAGTGATCAGCCGCTTGTTGGGGGTCAGCCGTTAGAACAAAAACTGCTCCAATCTTGGTTACGGATGAGATTGGGCAGATGGTTCCAATTTAAATGGACGGGATTGTTGACTGGGGTCTGATAGTCTGACGGATAAGGATGGAATGAAAGATTACCGGCCACTGTGGTCTCTACCCGGAAACTTATTCGAAACGGAAGCCGAAAAGTGGGAAACGCTGTGGGTGAATATAAGATCTAGTATGTTAGCGTTTCTAGTAGGGATTTTAACGTATTGCATCCAGCCCCCAATGTGAGTATGGGACACAAAGTCTATTAAGTTGGGAGGTGCCGTAAGGTTTCTCCAGAATACTTTAGGCCAGTTAAAATCACCGACCATGATTTTCGCTGCCGAAGGTAGTAGTGAGAGGTAATCAAAGGCTTCAATTAAGGGAGTTAAGTCTGCAATAGTGGATGAGGGCGGGCGATAGACACAACCAATGTACATGACTACAGTTGAGAACCGAATTGTGAGCCATAGAGAATCCGGAATTGAGTCGAGTGTGGCATGTCTGATGGGAACTACTGAAAGGACGTGCTGTACGTACACAAGGCACCCACCTCCGCGTCTGTCAATACTATTCACTCTAAAAACCTTGTACCCTTCAAGCATAATTTCGCTTGTGCTGGTGTGTTCGGTGAACCAGGGTTCAGCGATAAAGATGATGTCAGGACTGGAGGTTATGACATAATTTTTTAAGTGATTTAGCTTATTTAAGATGGATCGCGAGTTAAATAAGATGAACGACAACCCACTCATGTGGACGTGAGTGTCAGGGTTAGGTAACATATGGGAGTTGTTGGTCGGAGAGAGTGAACGGTGAGGGGCGTGAGTTGGAGGCATTACCGAAGAGGAGGAAAAGCGAGCGTTGGATGCCTCCGCGATGGCTTCGGAAGAACCAGCCGCGGATGAACCGGAAGTAATTAATTTAGGGTTATTACGGGGTGAAAGAGAAGGTCTTAGACGAGGTTGTCCTGCCACTTGTCCTGATTCGTTGGGATCGTTCGATGCCCCAGTGCAGTGATAAAATACGTGGTTATGGAAGATATTGGCTTGCCCACGTGACAACCTTGGTATTGGTTGTTGTGTGGTAAGAGCAGGCCTCAGAGGGTAGGGAATAAAAGAGTTTGAGGTGGCTTCGCCGCCCATCGATGCGACTTGCCTGGGTGGGGTAGGATAGGAATTGGCGGTTGGTAGGGGGGTTATATGGAGGTCATTTTCGAAGAAGGTATTGGTAATACGCAGTGTTGCGTAGTTGGCCTGCGGAGTTCGGTGTGCTACCGAAGGTATGAACGACTAGTAAGGTGACAGTATTTAAGAGTAATTCATCAGGGCTAGAAGAGAAGAAAGATAGTGGGATTGTATGCCACAGGGTAGGGAAAATTTACTCGGAGGGGGTTTATGAACGTATCCTGCGCGTAAAACGGTAAAGGAACTAGCGGGATGAACGGCGGCGGTATGGAAGTGTTAGGAAATGAAGAGCTAGGCGGATGCAGCTTTGAATAATAGCTGTGGGGTGCTTTGCGAGCATTGTCCGTATAAATGCGCGTAGAGCGGGGATTTCGCTGGGAGGAATTACGGTTTGAGAAACTATCTATTTTGGGAACAGAAACTGTAGGTCTCGGCATTAGTGACATCTCACAAGGGTGTCTGTTCGCTTCTAATCTTCGTATGATATTAGGGGTGCAGCCTGGTGATATGGGGCGGTCGCTGCCTAATGAACTAGGCGTTGAGGCCTTCAGTAGGGATGGAGTGTGGGTTTCCGAATTCTGGATTTGCGGTCTTGTGTTGCCGTTGGTATCGACACTCTGCATTGCGGGCTGAGTGTAGATCGTTACCAACTTTCGGCCCATTGGTGATAAGTTAGATTGCAACAGTGAGGTTGTGTCCTTAGGTACGCTACTTCTTGGAAGCTTGTTTACGGGAGTATGCCCTGAATTCTGACAAGTTTGATTCGAACGAAAATGACCTGGCAATGGTATGGTGCGGTCACGCGGATGGGTTTTAGTCGTGGCTATGTGGTGTGGACAAGAACGACCATACTTTGATTTATGTGTCGCCTTGGGAGAGTGATGCAAAGTTGTTAGGCCAGGGAGGCTACGCGACTTAGGTAGCTGCTTCTGATGCACAGAGCTAAGCTGTCTGGCAGGACTCGGTGTATTCGAGTCCCAGGCATCTGCGACACTATTGACGAGCCTAGAGCGCTTGGAGACTGGTGGATTTGGGGAAGGCCCAGGCGTTGCGTCAAGGTCTACTTCAGACAGCCGTTGGCTGATAGACGCTGGTTGCATAGAGTAGGTCAGGGGAATGACGGGGTTAGGTGTCTTTTGGGCGGATTCCCGCCTTGGATGTTTGCGAGAGTTTCACTTTCTCAGCACTTCTCTTTGTAGTGGCGTTTTGTCGGGTGCCATTCGAATGTTCTTGTATGGCGAATTAATAGCAATAACTGTTTGTTTATGAATGAACTCACTGGCTGTCAGTGAGTCCGGAAATTGGAAAGGTAGAAGGCATTGGTGTCGTTGTGCTTGTTTGCGTAGTCTGCTGCCACGGCATATCACACGTTCCATGTTAGCGGCCTTCAGCAAGGCACTGCTGACCATGTTGAATGGGCCCTATCGGGAATGTTAAATACAATGACGTGATTCGAGTTTCGTATTCCTTTCGAAACCTCTGCAGATATGCTGTCAACGAAGTTACACGTGGCAACTAAGTTACAGTCCGTAGTTACAATAAAGGACTCGAGGGGTTGAGCCAGTGGTGTTAGAATTCTGGTGGCTCTGTCAAGAGCTCAATCCACGATTCGAGTGAGCTAACGTGTTGTAAGAGGCTGTCAATCTTGCCATTTGCGTCATCATGAATGTTCGTTACTGAGACGGAGCATAGCGTAGTGATTGGGTGAAGTTCGGCTACGCGTGGCAAAATCTTGCCGGCCGGCCTGTTTCTTTTGGAATTACGCACTGTGACTGCAAGCTTCGGATAACCAACTAGTTTTATTGAAAATTTAGCGACTGCAAAGAGCCTAGATACGGAACGGAGATGAAAGTCTATAGGAAGTCACCTGGGATGTTTGCAAACAGGGTTGACCAGGTGGTTTCACTGTTTGGACGAAGGGAGGTTAGAGTTCTAGCCAAGGAGGAAACAATAACTAAAAGGGTTGATTCAGCAAACAATCGCTGAGTATTTCACAGATGGGCCCACAAGGGGTGATTTGTGGCAGGTAAAGGTCTAGATTTTCTATTACAGGGTTGTGTTGATTTTCACGGTAATAAGATATGGACCCACGGTGGTGTGTCGCAGTTATTGCCACGGACTATTTGACGCTTCAGAGTAGATAAATATTACTGCTAGGAGCTAAGTTAAAACAGGCCTAAACGATGGAAAAAGGAAAAAACGAGACAACCTGTTATATACGTCAAGTTGGCCTTGGCCTTAACCGTCGTTTTCTGAGACTCAATTAAACGTGAATGGAGAGCAAGATATGATATTTTACCTGATTGTTGGTTAAGACGAGAGCAAAGACTTCTTGTTTAGAAATATGACTGCAAAACTGATGGACCATGTGATGTGGTGTGAGCAGGGTGGTGGAGTAGGTATAGGTGTCCTCAGGGCTTGACCCACAAAAGGGCGTGAACTTGTCAGGTTGATCGCTTTGGGACCGGCGAGATGAATATTTACCGCTTGCTTAAAAAAAGGAAGATTGGACGGCCTCCGTACATATCTGAATGTATATCCCGTACTCTACTACTACGACATATGAGGGGAAATCGGGCCTGACTGTTAGGCGTCAAGTTGGTACAGGTAGAGATGGAAAGGTGTTTGCAGTGAGTACACACCATGGCCAGTAAAATGTGGACAAACGGTGGAAAAACTTGCTTGTCAGCAAATATATACAATAGAATGACGTTGATCTTAAGGCGGCACTGCCAAAGGGGCTCGAGTATGAGTTGGTCACACAGTTCACGACAGGATAGAAGTGAGTATATTCCTAAAAATCATTTCGTAAAAAGCTATGGAAGTTATCAATTTCCGTGAAAGTTGCTTTTGTCTTGTTGGAGATAGTAGGGGAGCCGTATTTGCGAAATGGCCCAACTTGGGAGCGGCTTGCTTTTAGGTGGCTGTCCCTAAAGTTAAAGCAGTAACAGACCAGACAGGTGAGCCTTTTTGCCTTGGAAATTTGATGGGATGCCTGTTTGGAGAAGTTGAAAGAGAACAAATAATATGGATAAACGTCTCTTACTAAGGGAGAAGTGGGAATCGGATGGCCACTGAGTAAGATGGATCCAGGGCTTGTGGAGCACTCCCGGATATGTAGCAAAATTCGGACGTCGAGAATTGCATGTGCCTCTTGTTATACCGGTGGTCAAGGGGTGGTGAATAACCAGAGATATTAGCTAGTGCAGCAAGAAGGCCGCATGGGTCATACGTGTACACTGTTTTGGTATCGTCGGCAAATAGATATAGAGCGCTATAGTGAATGGCGGAATGGACGTCGTTTACCTATATGAGGAAAACTAAGGGACCGAAGAGGCTCCCCTGACTCAATCCAGTTGTTATGAATTTGGATGATGACAGCTGATCATCGACCAAAACCGCTTAGGAGTGGGAAGACAAACAAGAAGATAACCGGGAAAGAAGAGAGTAAGCAAAACCGAAGGAGCACATTTCAGATAGCATAGTCATACCCACAAAGGGAATAAGGACTGCTTTCTTTATGTCCAATGCGGTGTGAAGCTGTTAAGAGACTGGAACTGGCAGGAGATGCGCCATCTGGCTTTAATGAAGCCGTGTAATTGTTTTTCAGATAATCGAGAACTTGCTGTTCAAAGATCCATTCCATCATTTTACACAACAGGAGAGCCGTTGATAAAGCTTTGAATATGACGGTCGTTTGGAGATCTTCCAATGTTTCTGCACGAAGCTATTATCCACAGATAAAGTATACGTGTTTAGAGAAAGAAGAAAGGTCGGACACACTGAAGCTAGACGGACCAGGGGGAAATCCACCGGGGCCACTTAGAGATCGCTTATTCAGGGTGGCTATCTAGTAGACATGTTCAGTGCCAAGAGAGAGGCTAAACCGGATGATGTCAATTACGGGGGGCAAGCAAGGAGTGGGGAGGCTACGAGTGGCTAGTAAAAAGGACTCTAAAGGAGCGCTTAACTCCTCAAATATAGATTCAGGTAAGTTTGCAGGTTTACGGTCGTAGGTAATTACTTTGGGGCTGCGCATCAATTATGTCCAGACGGCTAGTTTAGGTGTTTTGACAAGTTTTCAGCCTTCAGTGGATGGCTTGGGGAGACAGTTTTTCTGCCGAATGAGCTGTCTTTCGTTAGAGGGGTGGAACTTTTTGACGGTGATTTTAATCGAAGAAACTTAGAGAAGTCTCCGAACCTCGAATAACTGTGCCGCGAAGTTACCATTTTGAGCTGTATTTTCGACCTTCTGAGCGACGGTCGGAGATCTCGGGCCGTGATGGGGGCAAGCTTGGACAAACAATCAAGAAGATCGGTGTATAGACAGTCAGCGGCTAACGGGGGGTCCACAGTCATAAAGAATTTATTCCAGTTTGAGGAAAAATGAATGAAGGATCTGAGCCCTAATTTGTAATTCGGAACGATATAGAGGGCTTTGAATTTGATTGAATAGTTGAAGGGCAGAGCAGTGTGCGAAGCCACATTTACGGCAACTTCCAGCAAAATAGTATATCATCTGAGTCTTAGCTTTAGTGAGGCCAAGGGTGTAAACTAGGCCAAGGGTGCCTTCGCTGCTTGCAGGAGATTCGACGGTTTGGGGCCATAGTCCCAGGCTTATGAAAAGGATAAAGGTCAACAATTGAGGAGGGCCGGAATGTGACGACCAGCAGGTTGTTAGGAAACCGAAATCCCCTGCAATGATTTTGTTACCCAAGGGAAGGTCAGTAGCAAAGTTATAGGCACAGGTGATAGAACCAATACTATGTGGACCTGTGCAGCCTGGTAGGCAGCTTCTGTTGTTCCAGTCCATGAACGGCCACACGGTGTTCATGAACCGGACATGAGTTGGATGAGGTATAGCGGAATCATAGGTGGGATGCAGAACGTGTGCCAGGCATCCGCTACCCCTTTGAGACAGCCTTGGACTAGAGTAGGTTAGATACCCGGGGATGCTGACGCGGTGGGTAGGCGTTTACTTCTAGAGCCGAGTTCCAATCACTGGAATAGTATCTGGGTTAGCATACGTTACTACGAGCTTTAAAAAACTCATTCTGTACATTAGAGAGCGGGCATTAATAAGCAGAAAGTTGAGGGCGGTGGCCATGGAGCAACCGTGGTTTTAACGGCAGCAACTGAGTTGGGAGCAAGACGGGCACAATATTACTGGTGGAGTTGGTTGAAGCTGCAGGTGTCTCACTAGACTCCACGGAGTGACTGTAAGGTGGCATAGTGTTGGAAGGACCAACGATGGAGGAGGCTTTGGTATTAAGGGACAGTTGAAATAGTATGCGGTGGCATCAGAGTGGGATACGGCTATATTTTGTGGTAAAAGAGTGAACGAGGACGAACTTGGCTTGGGGAAGTATAAAACATACAATGAGATGGAATGCGGTTTGCCGCGGCCCATACTTTGTGGTGCCTGTTGGGACCTAAGCTGGGGTTCATACTAAGTGATTCGGGTGCTGTGGAGCTAAAGATGGTGGCGGTTTACTTAGTGGGAAATTTATGACATGGAACTGCGTCTGTGGACATGATGACGACCGCTTCTGAGTCAACTGGCGTGGCTTGTTGCGGTGGGGTATGCGGAGCTTCAGGGGTTCTGACATATGCGCGGGCGGGCTAGCTCCAATGTGAACGATGCTACCCCGTAGGTATACCTTTGATGGGAAACGTGGATGGGAAATACGCTGATCAGGTAAAACCCGAGAGGCCATAGGTCGGTGGTTGACTAAAGCTGGGAGCGTGGTGGCGTTAGTGCAGGGGAGGTCTCGGCCACGGGAAGTAGTATGGGAAGGGGATGAGGCTGCGGCGAAAGCCCTAGGGGGCGGCACTGGATGGTATAGAGTGGCGATCGGGAGTCCGGCACGTTAGTGGCTGGTTTGACAAACTGACCAAGAGTGAGTAGTTGCTGATGAGAGTGGGACTGCATATCCCGGCTATGGGTAGATAATGGTGGAGGTTAGGCTGCAAAGTGGAGCCGTTTAGAGGGACCTTGTGGAGTTGGGGGAGGGGGTCGAAATGAACAGATCAAGGTCCACGTTACGCTTTGGTGCACCGGCAGACGGGAAAAGCAAAGGACTATTGACGGTTGGGGGGTTGCTTTTTGGAAATGGGCGGCACTGGACCAGAGGGTTGTGACGGCAATTATCTGATGACTATTGACCTAAGGACCTCCCTCCGCAGCGCGGTCTTGTCGGGAACAACTGGTAAACATTCAGATGGCGTGGATAATGCCATGGAGCCTCTTTTTCTGGTGAATTCCATGGCAACTCCTCCTTCAAGGAATTGAAACAGTAGCGGGTTTGTGTTCTGCTGTGACTTTTTCTTAGCCTCATGCAGAGGCACTGGTGGCGTGACATCACAGGCCAGAAACGATGAGCTTTCAATCGAGGAAATAAGCAGGTGATCTAAGACACAAGGGCTAAGGAATTTTCAGAATTTTCAATCCTTCGGTAGATTTCGGACGCAACGTGGTCCAGGGAACTACTAGAAGACATTAGGCTAAGGGTTTCGAGTGTTTGGGAGGATCAACGATATGTGCAAGTGGCGACAACACGATCAGTGCATCGTCCATGGTAAATAACTGCTTCCCCTAGGACACCAAGTTTTGCTTAAGTATATTATTTTTGTTACTCTCATCAATGTACCTGTAAACCGTCGGTACTGAACGAGGTACAGAGGCGGCAGAAAGTTGGTAGCTTTTAGAGCTTTCAGGCTGAAGGCATTTAGTCGCTTTGTGGGGAGGGCTAATGGTAGCCTTTAGGCATGATACGGCAAGGACTCTTTATGGGAGTGAAATCAGACGTTTCGCTAACGGAACACTCACTTATCCTAAACTGCCAGTTCAGAAACTAATTTAACAAGGGTTTGTAGATCAGATGGTTGCCTTGGAGTTTATTGTTCAGAAAAATATCACTGTTCTTTTCGAATTTACTTGATAACCTAAGAAGCCTTTTTCAAGTTATTACCCTAGATGGCTTGGCAGAAACTACACCGATAACGGCCAGTAACGCGATGCCGTCTAGCGCGAGCTGCGATACATAAAAAAATTAAGCTGACGCTTGCGTCAGCCTGACTTAGACAAATCACAAACTCTATTCTTGTTTCACAGGTAAGGCAGCAATACTGTCTATTTGGAGCCTGAGAGGAAAGCGGCTACGCGATGCATCTCCCATAATAACCTGATCAACCCAAAGTCAACATTTCAGAAGGGGCCTGTAGTTTTTATCTCATATCTGTGGAAGGCTACAAATGTTCTAAAGCCCTGAAGGCCAATTGTGCATGAAGTTCTGATACACTAAAGAGGCTGCTTGCCGGCTACTAGTGCAAAGGATTGGTTGTTGCCCATCCTGACTGCAATTTGTGAACTCGCTGAACTGGTAGCAAAGCATTTTCATGAGGTAAGTGGTCATACTGGAGCTTCTCGCGTTTTGTTATTGGTCAGAAAGGAATTTTGGATCGTGGGGGTTATGGATGCTTCACTCAAAATACCAGGAAAGTGCTTCCGTCGTCGAGTGTTACTCACACACCCATGAGAACGGAGTTTTGCTCGCCTACTCCTGCACGCGATCCAGAAAGTTCGACCATTTAGTTTCATTGGGGTTGATCACTTCGGCCCATTCCACAATAAAAATGGTAGAAGAACGCACATACTACCCAAGTAGCACATTGCCCAACCCTGTTGGGCACTGCCCAACGAAGCGTTGGGGTGGCGCACAAAACCATCATTTCTCATAATGACCAACACAGACTTTCGTGAAACACGAAAAGCAACTGTTATATGTATGTTTTTTACCAAGTCGTCAGATCTGATTTCGTGACATTTAGGTTTCATTTTGTTTTACTGACTGCACTCGTGATCGGGCGGTGCAATCTTGGTTCGCCGTATTCTCTCGTGGTAGGTGGTTTCATCCCTTGAAGGGAGTACTTGGGGTCTTCATTGTCAACGTTTATGTTATAAGTGTGCTATGTTTCGACTATTTTAAGTAGTTTTGTCTTTATTTTTTCGTGGCAGGATTTTGAAGGTCTGTTTTAGCTTGATTTGTTACAGAAATATTGGTACATTTTTTATGTTTCTCAGTTCAAGGTAAACCCATTACAGTGGCTTTAACAGACGTTGAAGCACTATATTGCTTCAGTGGTATTCGCATTTATTTGTAAGGTGTGTATTGTCGAAATTATCGGTCAAATATATATATATATATATATATATATATATATATATATAAAACTAATATATTAGCTTATCACACTGTGGATTTCATTCCTAGGATGTACGTAATTATGCCGAAAGAGAGCAAGTACCAGAGGTACCGGAACAGGAAGAAGCAGCTCAGTGTCCAACAGTGTCCCGTTTGTCAGGAGGCCACGTTGTGGGAGCACAGAGTTTCGTGCCCGAAAGTGAAGACTCAGGGTAGGTTAATTCAGTAAAAATGTACTATTTAGCTTTCTGAAGCATCGGCGCTAGCTAGAGCTTGTATGTCTGGTGCATCCGTTGAAGCGGTCTCAGAATTCCCACGGATAGCAGTTGAGGAGGTCTGTGGTAACCTAATCGGGAACGCCATGCGGCCCGTTGCTTCCAAATCCCTCGCTGTTACCTCATCAGGTTTGTTCGTTTATAAAGATGTAACATATCAATATTTTATTAACAGACGAGCAAGTGGAACTGGGAGAAAGAATATCAGTAACCGTGAACAAGGACGCCATGCTGCAATCTATGTCTGACTTGTTTGTCAACTACAATTTGACTTTGAAACAGCGACGCGGCGTGCTGTCATTCATAAGTCGGTATATTCCTGGCATCCCATGCGATCCACGTACAATTTGTCACACGCCACGTTTATGTCAAAGGATCCAGTTTGACGGCGGTGTGTACATCCATCTTGGATTGAAAGACGGCTTGAATATCTGCATAAAAAACATGGCTGCCGTACCGGATTCTGTGGATATTCAGCTAAATTTAGACGGAATGTCCATTTATCGGTCATCTACTATCCAGCTGTGGCCAGTTTTGGCACGGGTAGTGCGGCCGGCAAGTACGGCCATCGTGACTGTCGGGGTTTATTGCGGCTCAAAAAAACCGCAAAACCTGTATGAGTACATGCATCGTACTTTGGAAGAGTTGAAGGACATATTACAAAATGGCCTCAGCTATCGTAATGCTCTTATACGATGTCATTTGCTAGCCACTGTCTGTGATACCCCTGCTAGGGCTTTTGTTCGTCAAGTCAAAGGCCCTTCTGGTTATTTTGGCTGTGATAAATGTAACCAACGCGGAGTGTACATTGATGGAAGGATGACGTTCCCCATCGTTGAAGCTAGAGCACGTACGGATGGAAACTTTCGCGCTCGAAAGTATCGTCGCCATCACATCGGTGACGGTCCTATTCTGTCCGCGTCCATAGATATGGTACATACTTTCCCGTTGGACTACATGCATTTAGTATGTCTCGGGGTCACCCAACGACTGCTTAGCGCCTGGCTAAAGGGTAGCCGTTCATCAAGCTACCGTCTAAGTCGCGCGGCCGCGGAGGAACTAGGCGATCGAATCCTACGAACACACACTTCTTTTTCGCGTGACTTTCAGCGTAAATGCCGTCACACAAGTGACATTGAGCGCTGGAAGGCAACGTAATTCCGCCAGTTCCTCTTATATCTTGGCCCCGTATGTCTGCGTGATTTATTGCCTTCTGATTTATATAATCATTTTTTACTTTTATTTATTTCAGTACATATCTTTTTGCATCCCGTCTTACATAACCGCATGCTGGATTTTGCCCAAGGTGTTTTACGTGTTTTTGTACAAGAAATGGCGACATTGTATGGCCCCGAGCATATTGTTTACAACGTGCATTGCTTGACCCACCTAGCTGAGGATGTTAGGATACACGGACCGCTGGACAACTTCTCCAGCTTCCCATATGAATCTCATTTGGGCAAGCTTAAGCACTTGATTAAGGGGCCTGCAAAACCAGCAGAACAGTTGTACAAGCGTTTACACGAGTTAAGTACCTGTTCTCAGCAGGAAAGAACGCTCCCCGTGGACGACACTCTAATACCAATACCCCGTATGAGTAAAAACCCCTGTTCCTGTTTGATAAACGGGGTATTTTTTTCCAATGTGCGTCCGGACAACGTTATGATAATAAATGGCAAACCAGCAATGACTTTTAATGTTCTGAACGATGAGGTTTACTTTCAGTACTTCAATGTCCTGGGAGATTTTTTTACACAAGCTTTACGGTTAACATATTTGTGCGTTTTTTCAGTGAATGGCTTAGAGCCTGCTGTTTTGCACGCACCCGTTCACACTATTGCATGTAAGTGCTTACTTCCATCTGTCGATTTGTTACACGTATGCATTCCTGTCTTGCATACATTGGTGAAAAAACATCTATATATATATATATATATATATATATATATATATATATATATATATATGTTTTTTCACCAATGTGCAACTAAGGGTACTGCGCATAGAAGTGGCCCATATCCTAGCGGAAGATGCGCTTTTGATATCTCTTCCGAGATTCATCTCAAAAGGATGATTCGCTGTGCTACGCAAATGATGACAACGGTGGTAGGTGGCCGGGTTCTCATAGATGAATCACTGCCCACGTGCTTAGTTCTGACTGGAAGGATTATCAGTGACAGGTCACCTTTCCCGGAGTATGATGAAACTTCCACTCCAAGAGCCCTGGGCCCCGGTGATTTACAGCTGGTAGATTCCAATCCAGCTGGCTTCCATGAGGACAATTCTCCCCTTCAAAGGTATTCGAAGGGTTGGGTTCGGGAGCCGCAGTTAGTCTCTGCCTCCTGCAAAAGATGGCAACAAGAGTCTTTCCAAGGATGCAAATGTGCCACAAGCGGTTGTCACATGAGCAAGATTTAAGGATCGGTAATTTGGTTCAACTTCTAATTGGAGACAGACACAGAGGGGAAATCGGCCAAGCGGAGTCGTCCTTGATATATTTACCAGTTCCAGCGGACACGCGTGCCAAATGTTGGTTGTAGCAGTAGAGGGAAACTCCGTCAAGGAGTACGATTCGTAGGCTTACTAGAGAAAGACGACATGAATGGGCAGAATGAAAACGAACTTTTTCTTGGAAAACTTTGAACTCTGCTTCCTACTGTAAACAACTTTCTCAGCTAGTTGCAAATAAATTTGATGCATATTTTGGGAAACCTTACAGGTCCTCCGTACTAGAGTTAAACCTTTTTGCTGTTGTCAACGAAATGTTTTTGTCCTCCTTTGTACATGATCTTGCTGGGAAGCTCATCAACTGCCTCACCGATTGACACCAGTTGTCATTATCTGACTTTGACGATTGAAACGTGGCTGTCGCTTATTGACGCCGTCTTACTTTCCACTTCGCTTCTTGGACTGTTTGACCAAACGAATCACCGTTGAGGTTGGCCTTCATGCGTTTATAAACTGTGAGTTGTGCAGTACCTTGCCATAAATTATTTGGTGATTCCTTGCTTTACGACGGTCCCTTGACAATCGGTTACATACTCGGGTTGGACAAGATTTTGAAGGCGATTGTTGTATTGTCGTGCTTGCCAGCGAGACCTCCGGGACTGGGCCACTCGTGACTCAAACTTCGTCTGAAAACCCGAAATCAACACGATTCACGAACTTTGCAATGTCCTAGAACTCGATAACTGCCTACATGATGAACTATCCGGCATTTAGTCGAGCATGACAACAAACGGCTTCTCCCAGCACCTAGAGGAAAGTCCTGGGAACGGGTCTGGTCAAGGTTGGGCAACTAGGTTGCATTCACACTTTGCCCCGTTAATGGACGTCATGCAGTCTACATTTGTTTACTTAGTACTGATTTTACATGCTGCTCAAAATGCTCACTAAGGACTACGTGGAGGGTTGACTGCTACTCTGAATCCTAACCACCCAAATGTGAAATTCAATGCCGGGATGAAGACTGGCACAATGACTGACGTCGCAAAGCATGACGAGGTCTAATGATGCTCCTCTGATTCGAAAGTTCATTATCGATGTGCTCTTATCGGTAATAAATCTAAGAAATGTACACTAAATGGATTTATAAATAAGTGGCTGTGCTAGCTACCGGGAGTGTTACGGCTGCTGAATCTCCTTTACTGATCATCTTTTGACACGATTTCTGTAGAAAACATTCGTCAGTGGAGAAATTTCCAATTTTTCACATCATATGCTTTTTCAATTCGGTGAACCAATTGGAAGTGCTCCGGTAGTTGTTGGCCATCATTTCTTTCGGTTTTTACCCCATTCAGCACTAAGTTTTTCGTCTCTCTATTTTCCGTTGATTCACAGTTTGGCTGGAAGGGCTCTCCTGAATATTAGGCAGGATTATCCTCCACGGCTCTCCTGGGGTGCGGTTCTGCCAAGTGGGCTTTGAAACTCGCTTTGAGCCATAAGTGGCCAAATTTGTACGAATCCCGACACCAAAACAAGGTTGATCGGAAACTCCTACGACACTAAGTTGTTGAAAGGACAACATCAGGAAGTATATACAAATCTCAAGTGTGCGGTCAAAAAGACTCAAATGAGAGAAACAAGTTCACGGTATGAGACAGACATGCTGTAGTATGCGGGATGCAGTGTCTTCCTTGGGGGTTGCACGTGTACGATCTGCAAAGACAGAAAGAAAACTCGGTGAGCCGGAGCTCAGTAAGTGCATCAACAAGCATCAACACTTACACCGATAAAGATGGGAGTGGCGATCTGCCTGAGCGTATTACAATGCGCGTGAGTTACGCAGGTCCAAGATAGGATGTGGCAGAGTAGAGCGTTTGGCGTGGATCGGCAAAGGATGGTGCACGGTGAAGTAGTAAGAAACAGAAAAACAGTATACGAAGATAATTTCACGAAATCACGATTTGATAGTGCCTTAGAAGGATTTCTCATGACCGATCGTTGTATGCTCTGTCGACTATTTTTCGCCATGTGAATTATTATCACAAGTACCGCTCAACTGAGAAGGTAGAAAATTTGCCAGTACTTGTCCAGTAAGTGTTTTGTCTCTGGGAACGGCTTCGTTTGGGCTTGAGATATAAAGTATCATGTTTGTGCGGTTGTAGATAACTTCCTTTCGGGAAGATATTACACATAGGCCGATCCACCGAGGCTCACCGGCCAAGGTTATATTCGTCGAGAAACGCCTTTTCTGACAAAAAAAAGCGAAGACAGTACTGCGTAATGCATTTTTATTTATTATTACTCCACTCATTTTTCGATCACCTCCACATGTCACACCTGCATTATTCAGATTGTCAGTTTCACTCCTACCTACTCTCTTTCGACCTTTCCCTCACAGCCCTTCGTTTATGAACTTCTGTTCACAGCGGTCACCACTTCTGTGCTTCTAAAGTCGTTTCTGCTCCTCTCTCGCTCTCTTTTGACCCCCGATGTTCGCCTGTCATAAACAAACTCATCAGCATTTATCCAAGTTAATTCTGTACTGTTTGATCTCACCCTACCTGTCTCCTCCAAGCACTGCTACTCCTGTGTTCTATCACTTAGTTGTACTTGGCTCCTTCTTTTCCTATATATATATATATATATATATATATATATATATATATATATATCTGTATAAATGCACATATATATTCACATACTTCCTCTGCATCCTCCAGATCTCTTGCCACCACCCCACAGATCCTCATGATATCCGTCCATTTTGTCCATATCTGTACCTCAAATTTACCGTACCTCTATCCATCCAAACCACCGTTGCCACCTGACCCACTCTTTACGTCTTGCATTGCCTGCTCCCTGTTTTCAAATTGACACCTTCTTTTATTGCTGTGTAGCCTACTTCAAGGCTATCTTATCCTTTGCCATACGACTCAATGTATTTTGCTCCCCTTTTCTTTCTTTTTCTTTCTTCTCCAGCGTTCCTGGTCACCATCGTTTCTCATACCGATTTTCAATCGTCCTGAAATAAAACTTCTAGGTCCCAGACTCCTCCCCTTGGTTCAGCCAGCTCCTCCATTTGACCTTGACTTTCAAGTTCGACGGGAACATATGTGAATCCATCCCTGGGTTCACTCAATCTCCTTTCATTATCCCTTGGTGTGCCTACATTTATCTCCCTTTCATTTTCCTTCTAAATCTGCATACTTACCGTTTGTCATGTTTATTTCTAAATTTTTTAAGACTTTTGCCTGGAAATACTGTCGCTCGTGAAAAATTTGGTCATGATTCTGGGACTCTCTGGGCTTCTCCGTAATAAACTATTAATATAATGGTAAACCAGTACCACAGCAGATAGGGACACAGTGCCACTGCCCAAATTCCCCCGGTCGTCCGACAGAAGTACTGGAAGGCAAAACAGACCAGCGAAGTCAGCACAGCGGTGGGAAATCGCTCTGTGGGCCGGAAGATTTTGTAATAAGGAGAAGAAATGACTCATCGTAGTTTGTTTCCTTGCAGGTCCGGTTTCGTCAAGTCTCTTTTGTGAGCTTACTGTGGACCTTCGATTTTGCTTACACTGATTTTTACTGAAAAGCTTGGGAGCTTAGTTATTGGGCTCGGTGAACTGTGCAGGACTTATTATTCCAACTTGGGCCAGCAGATAGGATTTCCGGCTTAGTGTTTTAGTCACCTGGTCCTCTTACACATTTATATCCAGTGTTTCGATTACTACTTGCCCAAGTACCAAACTGCTTAACTCCGCCCTGGGCAAGAGCTACTCAGGATGGGTCAAGGCTGGAAAAGGCTTCGCTATATTGGGCTTACGATAGGCAAAAGCTCAACTATAGGGAGCTAAGGCTGAGCAAACTGGGCTGACTTCGGAAAGAATGTTCTGTGGTATTTCTGGAGCAATCCAATATGAGCTTCACGAAATTTTCTTATTTGTGTCAGCATACACTTTCTAATAATTGAAATCTTAAAATTGCTATTTAATTTGACTTGAAACTGTTTTAATGAGCACCCTTTTTCTCAGGCGAAATTACGTTCTACTATCCTTTTTTATAGGTGTTCTATGTCATTCCGGAGTTTACATGCCAAGGTTGAGAAACTTGATGTGATACATGGATGGTGATCGACTTATGTCGGTGCCAAATGTAGAAAAACGAAGCGTCCGAACTTAAAGGAAAGACCTTTATTCCAGATAAATCATGGCGATCTTGACTCAAGAGAAAGATTTCATCAAAAGATTTATGGTTCATTATGCGCCTCCGTTTTGTGTTAGATAGTGTTATAAGTATCCTGGCACATGCCTGTAGTTGTGTTTCAGTTCAAATATTTTAGATTTACCTGGTACTTTTATTTTGCTTGTGTGGGGTATCTATCTTGAAAATGTAGAAGCCGAGTAAGTGGCAAAGATAACGAGTGTGGGAAACAGGGCTGAATGGTATTCTGTGCTCGGAATAGGATCAGGTCACTTCGTGAAAGCATGGTCATGCTTGTCCGGATTCGGAATACATGTGTGGAAAACAAAGTTTACTTTGGTGCTGTTTCCGTTACATTCAACAGTTGCAGTATCTCCAAGGGTGAGCGTGGAGAAAGGTGGTCACAGCCATAAATGGCATTGGATTATCCTTCTGACAGCAATCTTCCCTATACTCTCCTACGTTAGTGGCTCCCGCACCGAAGCAAATAACGGTGCAGGTGTGTTTATGTTACGTGATTCATTATATCCTGTTGATTATGGACGATAGCCAATACGCACCATGCTTGACAGAAAAATGAAAGTGGACGCATTATTGGAATCCGTGCATCATTTTTCACCACAGCAAACGTGTGCTTGAAGAGTTTCAAACAAGTTTCGAGGGCGCTTCGGCATCTCTCATATGGTACTTCCTTGATCACAGAACATTCAAACCTCACTGAGTCTATGTATGTGTAATTGCTTATTCAGAGACAGGCGAGGATATCCATGCTGTTCAGTGCTTTCAGACTTGGACAGTATACTTCACGTCCCACTCCCGGACTGTCTGATGTTGCAGCTGCACTTTTACCCCGCGCTACCTCAATGCGGCGGCACATGAGGGACAAAAGCCTGCAAAGCAGTAAAGCGTATGGCAACATGGTACACGAAAATTCACAAAAACAATGATTCACATAAATCCGTCACGAAGTCATGTCATCGAGAACATAGGTGACATTGTCTCATGTCGTCATCCAGCAGCTCCAATGAAGTGTCTAGGCTATGTTGATTGGGTACTCCTTGAAGGAAGCCAACCCACACAAATGCACTCTTGGCTGCAATTAAAGGCGAGTTGCTCTATTTGGCAATGATAAACAGCAGTAGATGCTGTGCGGGGGACTGCGAGGTTTGCGGAAGAACCTTCGAGGATGTCAAGCTCCATGCCAAAATTTGGTTCACGAAACCCCACACTCCAAGCGGAGGACAAAGTTCACTATGTATTGATGAAAGTTCACTATGACAAGCACCAGGACTATTTTTAGGTCAAACTCGTCGATGTCAAAATGTCGGTTCACGCCAGTTTGGGGCATCCCTCCCAAAGACTCACGAAAGTTAGCAATTTGTGAATTTTTCCGAACCATTCTATCCACTGGCATAGTATCGTGTTTTAATTCTCCCATGTTTTACAATTGTCAGTGGATACCGTGATTAGATATGGACTTGAAGAAGGAGTAGTTCCAAAGTAACTTGGTTAACGGATTGTTGATCATTGTTGTGCATTTTCTAGGCAGCTTATATAAAATACTGCATATCATTCCAAATGCCACTGCTTACCTTATGGCCAATATATTCACATACCGAGCCACATAAATTCAACTATACAGGCAATGGCCTCATTTCATAAAAGCAACAAGGAAGTCATCAATTATGCCTCCAGAAAGGGCTTTCATATCATCTCAGGATGAGCAGCGTCCACAGGTCTAAATGTAGTAGGGGATGTGTTAACTTAAGTTAACACATGACAATTGCCACGTTCAGTGATGGAGAGGGTCATCTAATTTCAGCGAATCGCATTTAATCCAAGAGGTTGATTATTTTGTGACAAGGAGTGAGGCATATTCGAGTAATGTGTAGCCAATTCGAGTGAACCCCAAAGCAAAACAAGGTTGATTAGTAAATTCTACGATACCGGATTAGGAAATGGACAACTTCACAAATACATACAGACCTCAAATATGCAAAAACAGAGACTCAAAATGACGGCCCAGTTCAAGACGGGAGAAAACGAGCACCTGGGTGGCACAGGTCAAAGCGAGTTATGATAGGGTCGTGCGTTGGACGCGAATGAACAACGATTGGTGCACAAATATATGCGTCGCAAAAAACACAAAAATAGTGTACGTGGTCGATTGTTTTTACAAATCCAGAATATAGTGACATTCTCTGGGGAATTCCCATATCTGGTAGTCACACGAAATTCCATTTGTGGACGACGGATCCAGTACAGAAACTGTAGCTCTTGAGGCATATAGACTGACGTGTTAACTAGTCACGGAAGCTATGGATAGACCAGTATTTTGCATTATCAGTGCTGATACCGCTTCGTGATTGATATTAAGTATTCAATTAATAGAATAGCTAAACTAGTATGTCTTAAGTGTTCATCTGTCATATTCGCTGTGTGCTGCCGCCTGTTCCCACGATTTAGCTGCTATTGCAGATGATTTGCAAAACAGACAGTCGTCGTTTTAAGTCACGCTTACGACAAGGGCCATGAGTACTGAAAATATACGGAGCTGCCTATCCAGTTGGTCGGTAAGTTATGAAACGTATGATGTTTCAATATCTTTACCATGGATACGACCCACGACTGATGTTCGAAGTCATGGGGTATAATTTGGTATATGGCGCCCTACTACAGTGAGGCAGACGACATATGTCATGCTGACAGTATCCCATGCACAGTACGATGAACTCCATCGGCGCACATATATTTCTTGACCACACAATTCAGTATGAGTGTCTAGTGGGGACCGATTTTGTTTATGGTAAAGACACGAATTTCAGCCCTGAGGTGAATGTTCGGAGTTGCGGCGGCGGCGGCTTTATCGCTTGTAGATAAATATCCATGTCCATTGGAACCGTTCCAATATAGGCAACGGTGTTCCACTTAGTAAATATATGAAGTTAGGTATTGTACTTGTTGGCTGCGATGACTGACTCTACTCCTGCTTTTGTGGAGCTTTGCGCGCACTAAAAAACGTTTCAAGTCCACCCGAGCATTATATTGCCAGCTCTACTCTGGGCGAAATGGGTAAGCTCTGGGCAGAAAATTTTGTTTTCCTTCGTGAAAAAAAGTACGTGAATGCATCTCCTGGTAATATAAGCTAAGTTAGGTTTAATTTACTTGAAAGCTGATGCTCCTAAGAGACTCGTCACACTTTTCCATATCTGTTAATTGTTTATATTTATTACTGGTAGGGCATTGGGCCAGTTTAAATAAAGATTGTGACAAAGGAAGAATGTAATACACTAAATAACCGTAGTCGAGGAAGTGAAAAGTAGGAAGGAGATACCTGTTTACAGAAAAATTGGGAGACAGGCTTGGCCAATCCGATGACTTTCAAGGCCTCGGCGGCAAAGCAAGTCGTTCCACTGGAACTGCTCATCATATGACCTGTCATCGTCTACTCAAGCCCACTCCGTTGCTTGGGTGGCTGGATGATGATTGGAGCTCATTGTCAGGGGTAAGGTTTTGTTGCGTACATAATTTCGGTGATGAATTGTACAGTAAAATCTTTGGATCGACCCGTTTTTCAGAAATCCAGGATAGTTTCAACTGCGCTGTGATTTGAGGCCTCCGCATTCCCGTCCAGAAAGAACAATGTTCGTGATTCATCAGATTGCATTTTATATAACGAGGCAGACTTTACTTGAATGGAACTGGACCCTTTTGGTTTTTACTTATACGCTGTGTTACCATTGGCAAGAAAAGTGGATAAACGTGCAAACTTGAGAAAGATAAATGTTGGTAGTACCGTTAAAAGTGATTAAGTGTTTGTGCTCCTGACTGTGCTCTAGCAGTAAGATAACCGGAAGAATCCTCAACCATTGCAAACAAGAACAAGATGGACAAACGCATGCGACGCTGGTAAACAGAAGGATGATTATAGCAGCAAGTAGGACACTGACAGCAGTCATGACAAAGTGAGAGTAAGCAAGGTAAGAGGACTTATGAGTGTTTTCCTTTAGAGGTAAATAATCAATAACTTTGAGATATTCACTAAACAATCGTGAGCCGGTAGATTTAGCTTGCCTTCTGAACTCCATGATTGAATATGGAGGGGAAAGACGGAGCACTTGACGTCCGATCTGAAAACGACTTCCTTTTGTGGTGGAAACAGGAGGTTTAATCCTCCAGCTTATGCGCCCGCAGATATCTCGCAGCTTCTCAGCAAAGGTCAAGTAGGAGGATACAGCCGCGAACCCCATCAAGAACGGGTTCGT
The DNA here is from genome assembly GCA_948099385.1 of Fasciola hepatica. NCBI lineage: Eukaryota > Metazoa > Platyhelminthes > Trematoda > Plagiorchiida > Fasciolidae > Fasciola > Fasciola hepatica. The sequence continues at coordinate 14,795,502 of CANUEZ040000019.1, forward strand.
TCAGCGTGGGCGAGTATCTTTGTTGCATGATTTTCTCTCAGGTCCTATGAAGGAGGAAATCCATTACCAAGATATATAAATGCACGAACAATGGTCGGCATACGGAAATTGCTATCCCGTTTGGGTTTCATTCCAGGAGAATTATGTCCTGAAAGAAAAACCATTGAAACGGTGGCGGTCTGGGGATCGGTTCCCAGCTGTGGGCATGTTATGACGGACAAAAGGTAATTTGACTTAAGTTGATAGTGACTTCTCTGCCGCAACCAAGAAACATTGTGTATAAATGAAACTTGGACCCCGAGTGAACACTGTGATACTACGGATAGTTCAGCGGAGGAAATTTGCAAAGACGGGAGCCGGGCAAGAAAACGTCCTCCTGCCACTGCTCATGTGTATCGGAAAGGAGTTATTCCTATCGCTACCGCTGCCCTGCAAGTATTCTGCCTCCATTTTTAGCCCTTTCAACAAGACCGGGTTGCTACGGAACAAGATGAAATGAGCACTGCAGTTCTGTGAGTTCAGATCAGTAAGCTCGCCTTAATCCTGACGGACTTATTCTATAAATTGGGTTGGTAGAGTAGAGTACTAAACTGATGAATCTTTTTCTTTGGATGACTGGCCTTTGGACTCCACCTTTCACGCACAGAACCCCAGGTCATCCCATCAACCTGCACTCGGAGGCATTAGACTCGAGTTCCGCTCTTGTCAGAGCTCATCAGTGGTGCATATCCTCCGCCATGCCCAAGTCTGAACACGGTCTCTTTCTTTTCGAAGGCATGTGTGTTATCACTACGCCATTTTGCTCCCGTCCAGACCTCATTGGAGGGAGGCATTCGCTTGCAGTTAACGGGGCAAGTACCGTGTATCCATTCGAAGTTATCGGGCATTTCTGGCTATCGTAGCGGAAGAAATCCGAAGGAGCTTACCTTGGTGATTCGGATCGGCCCGGACAGGAGCGGGGTGGCGTAGTGGTAACGTACACTCCTTCGAAGAGGAAAGGCTCGGGTTTAAACCCTGGGTGTGGCGTAGGATACGCACCACTGATGAGCTCTGACAAGAGCGAAACTCAAGTCTGGTGCTTCCAAGTGCCGGTTGGTGGGAAGACCTAGGGTTTTGTGCGTGAACGGTGGAGTTTCAAAGACAGTCAACTAAACAAACGGTTTGCCTTGTCTTGAGAGTTCGCTTAATGAGTGGAAGACTGTAGTTATCCTTTCGTTGGACAAAGAAGGTCCCCGAAAATGGCTTTTGAAATAAGGTGTGATGGGTAAGCACTACAGAATGGGTGATGGAATGGTCAGTATCAGTGGCTATTCGAGGCCATCCAGGAAAAGGTGATTCTGTCTGGAGCTGTACTGGTATTTTGACCTGATGGTAGTGTTTCCCTACCCTACTCTCTGCACCAGAACGATTGGTTCATTCTAATATTGTTTATATGGATTAAGGTTGACAAGCACGCGTGGACGCCTAATCAGATTGTACGGCGTTACTGATCAAGATGAAGTACCCAGGCGTTTACGAAACAGGGGTAGCGAGACGAAGTAGAAGATGAAATTGGACACTTTTGGATGAAGTAAAATGGTAAAGCTTCACGCGATAAACATGAACCAGTTTCTGGCTCAGGAAAGAAAAATAGTAAGGACCCGGCCGATCGTGAATATGGTGAAAGGAAAGTTATTGTGGACGGCAGACAAGTCAGTAAATAGAAGAGTGATGCGAAGTCCGTGCAGGGGTGATTACCGGCTTTCATTACATGAAGCTACCAACAGAATTTAGGAAGATCAACGAGCCAACTGCAACAAGTCTGTGTAAATAAAAACTGAGTAGTCGTTTGTTTCTATTCCATAAACTCCGAAAAATGTTGAATTGATCTACCAATATATACTGCAGTTTCACTCTAGAAATGGTGCACTGTAAATTGTGCATCTAAATTCGTCTACTTTTATATAGTATTGCATCGAATAACTTGATACCTCTGTCGAGTTTCGTGCCATAACAAAGTTTATGTTGCAACAGTAGGAGCTTAAAAGTACGTATGTGGAGTGCACAGCGGATTATCAGTGTTAGTTTTAGATTTAAGCCCAAGAAGTTGTAGTCTCGGTATAGTGTGCTTGGGAGGTATTACTTTATTCTACCTAATAATAAGCTTATCGATGAGTTCCGGTTGGAACTCTGATCGGCTAATAGCTTTTGTGCAAAGAAATGTGTACTGTGCATTGTTGTCTTATGTATACAATGACTGCGCCTATTCCTACTCTTTACCGAACGGACTTAGATTGGCCTATTGGTGGAATCAAAAGCTTTTTCCTCTCCAATGTAGGTACAATCAAAGCCTATTGAACAACTACCAATTTTCATTATAGGACGTCAATCTCGGACGAAGAAGGTATACATCCTTTTTGAGCACTTTGGATACCATTGAAACACGCACACAAAATAATGCGTACTCTCTACGATAAATTACTTACGTAACTGTATTGTGGCCACTATTTAAGTAAACCGTGAGACGTACATATCATGATGTTCTTGAGTATGTGACGATGACGGCATACCGTATAACGTAGAGTTAATAATGGACGACATCACTTAGCAGGCCCTAGTGTGAGTAGAAGACATGTATATCGGAATACGGATACGTGCACAGAGACCTGTAAACATGGGAATATATAAGTACATAATTGTATGTAATATATATTAGCAGAAATGAATCTAATGACAATCTTTCCTCATTATGAGGCTCACTCTCGGTACCGTCACACCTCTGTTCACTGATGCCTAACTGCCGAACTTAATTGGAAGGCACTCGTTAGCAGACGGTTTAGGTGTGCCTTGTTTCTCAATGGAAGATTGTAGTTAGGCTTACGACTGTAATGATATACACACCCTAGGAACTCATACCGTCCCGGTATCAGCACTTACGCTATGTGCTCGTGGTTTGACATCCGATCCAAAATAATCACGTATACGTGATCGGTAGTTACTGGTACACGTATCGCATACAGTTTTATGCTTCAGACGATCAATACGCTCTTAGGTGTCATGGGTCTGCAATGTGAAAATAATTGCTGCATACATTTATACTTATGCTAGTTCCTTTTGTAATCTATAATTCGATTCTTCATTTCTGGCCCCTGGACCAGATGCAGCAAGTTTTAAATGTTGCTCGAAATTCTCGGCACCTCTTAGGGACTACATATACTGAAAGTGTTTACGGAATAGGATGGGAAAGTAAATCGCTATTCCTCGCTCTGCCCGCCATCACAGCAAGACGATGCTCTGCCAAAATATGGTTTCACTCTGAATCGATGAGTGATCATGTCTGCCCACATCTACACCTAGTTACCTACCCAGCTTTAACACTCTTCGCCTTGCGATTACCACACCGCCCGGGTATGACAGGGATTCTCCATGTCCTCCTTCCTGAAATCCAGAATTTGGTATACGCACACCATCGAGATTTCGAGCCATACTATGGTCACTACTACCTCAATGACCTGGTATTTCAATGAGGCAAGCCGTCCTTTTTCCCAGGTGTTAACATAATCTGCCACAAGGGATAGAACTCTATCTCCTAAAAGACCATTATCCCTATCGCTATGAGAGACTGAATAGAATTTCGGACACAGTGCTTTATTGTGGTCCGTCGGCTGCAACCTGCTTTCGACAAGGGCTATATCATCTGTTTTCTTGGTCCTTTCCCAAAGTTCCGGCCACTTATTCCTCAAAGGTGATAGGTCCGTGAAAGAAAACGGGTAGTCTCGCTCTACAGTAACTTGTTAGTGACTCGTCAGGGAGGGTCTTTCGTTTTTTGTACATTCAGCACTGAATTATTCCTCCCTTAGGCTGACGTCAACGGCAATATTGGTGGTGTGGTTTTCCGTGGCATCACCAATTCTACTTCAGAAGTTTCACAAGAGAATCAATGAACACTGTGGATTCTAGATTGTAAAACCAAGGTCGAGTTACGCGTGGTCAAGTCTCAAAAGCCGATTTAACTTATTCGGCCTCACTACAGAGAAGAATCATATGAAAACCGAACTAAAAGGTTCATCCGACCCGAGTATTTAACCGAATATCAAATACGTGTAGTAAAGTTGGGAATCGCTGAAATGTTTATTGTACTGCACCAAACAATTCACGGGGAAGACAAAAACAAAGGGGAATAATGAATAGCTTCAATGACAGGGAGTAACACTCGGGCCGCCCCAATCCAGAGGTATTAGGCGTGTGAGAGTTAGATAATCTTTGAGATGGTCAGTAAGAATGAATAGAAATTTGTGTGAAACAAAATTTGTTTGGCACTTAATTCGTTGATTACTTGGCCAACATCCACCAACAGATTCAACAGGTAGTGGTGTCTCGAAATCAGGAGAGGTAACTTGTAGAGTACCACACTGATCAGTGCTCGGTCGTCTGCGTTTTCTCCTGTTTATCAGCAACATAGTAGATGAACTTCGCGAACACCTTTATTTTGTCCAATGGAGTCCAGATATACAGAGTAGCTTTGGAGAGTGACGTGTTGGGAGTAGGCAACTGGTCGCGCAAGTGGACCCCTCCGCTTAACGTCGCCCAATCCCAATGCCTGACCACAAATAAAGTTGTTAGTGGGAGTGGCGTAAACGGCTGCAAAAGCTCCCTCAGATCGTATATCTGGGTGTAGTGCTAGACAGTATTTTCAAACCGTCGAAACAGTTCACCGCGGCAGCACATATGACCTGGAGGGAACTATAATAGATACCATCTCATGTAGCATGCCCAAAGTTTTCATACCAATCTACAAAGCCACTGTAAGGCCATACATACTTGACAGCCTTAGCGGTGTATCACCAGAAGGATATGGGCTGCTTCAAAAAGATGCAAATCATGGCCACTGAGTAGTGACTGGTCAAAAGGAAATACTTAAGCAGACGCTGGATTTGTTTCTACTGAGACGGCGGTGCATACGCGCGGACATGATAGAAGCATCTGGGACAATAACGGGATTACCAGATATAAACAAGAGGAGCTTGCTTCCAAATGTCAGAGAGAAGCACAAGAAGGTGGATCCTAATATTACGAAGAGGGCACTCAGGGCTACTACTTGGGATAGATTACTTCACAAATAGAATGCTATCGTTTTGGAATAAGCTCACGAAGGAGGCCGTTATTATCATGACCATGAAGGCAATTCAGAAAGCCGTAGACGAATGTTGGATGGCAGTATACCCCGAAATATTCCAGGTAGACCTAGGGCCAGAGACAATATAACTAATGTTTACGTCTTTTATCAGCCGAAACGGACACTGCCTTTAAGAGAGAGAAAAATACCAGGCAGCGTTCGAAGTTACAGAAAGAAGTTACCAACACAATTATCTGTACTCGCTATTTGCTCTGGTGACAAACAGTCCTGTGTAAACTAAAATGAAAAAGCTGAATTGAAAATGGATAGTCCAAGCCGTTTTACTACCTTGGCCAAAACAAGAAGACACGAATCACTACGGCTGATTATCGGTGGTGGGAGTTGAATTCTCAATACCGTTAGACTGGCGAACCTTACCGTGTTCTTCCCTTCCCAAACTTATTTGTCATTCTGCTGTACTGTTTGTGGACCACCAGTCCGTTGTTCCATAACTCGGCGCTTTTTGAACGTGCTAACTAAAATGATACTAATAATAGTTTATTAAGGGGACGCCTGGGGTGTTTCAGACACACGATCAAATAATACATTTGTTGATAATCACATATTTAGATAAGTCTTGTGAAAACGTAGGCACACCAAAGATTTTGAAAGTGTGAATATACGTAGTGACTGAATCAATAATACGGTCAGAACCAAGTGGGCATGGATAAGAAAATGGGACTATGCATACATGGGACAGAAACGGAATAAAACAGCCAAGGAATCAAACGGAGTCAGGGAATAATTTGATTATCATTGAAAAACAGTACGTTGAAGATGAGAGCAGAATGGAGAACAGCATACCAATGCTTTTAAAATTGAGAACTCGTTGGACTAACGTAGGGCTACGCTGGGACAGAGTCGGGTTACATCAATGAAGATGTTAGACAATACTACTTGCTCCCAACTAGGAGCACACTGGGCTGAGCCTAAATTGTGGAAAAACCCTGGAAGTATACATCTCTTCTTTCCCTGCTCTATGGTAATTGTCCATTTCTTAGTCTATTTTCGCTCATTATCCATCCTTCCAATCGAGACCACTAACTAGTTTTGCCTTGAAAAATAGTTAGTAAAAATCTGTGCGTTTATTATGAAAATGGTGTACTGATTATTTGTACAAATTCTCAATTCAATGCCTGCTTCATTCCGAATTGTCGGACGGTGTTCGTTGTTGTTGTGTGATGCGGTCAGCTGATCTGAAATATTAGGATAAATAACGGTGAAACAGTCGCACTCAGGAAAACTTTGGACAACACAAAATGTTCGCGTGCAAATTTTAAAGAAAGTTTGACTGAAAACTGTTTTCAACCAAGAGAGAAATATCTGCTGGTTTATGTCAACAAAAAACCTAGGCAGTTTTACGATATTACATACTATTATGAAACCGGACAAGTAGATCTTGAATGGTCATAAATTATGCACATTTCGTCTTCAGCTGTACAGGTTTACCTGTGCTGAACAATGCCTGGAAGAGAACTATTCCATTCTGGATCATCTGAATCCCCAAAGATGAGACGACTTCATCTAGCATCGAATAGGCCAACAGCAAGAGAGTCTACATCTGTTTTTGCCGAGAAGCCTGTTCTTTTGAGCCCAGTTAATAGAATTTATTTTTCTAAATGATATTCATTTATAACTTACAGAACGCTTGCATCGGAATTACTTTCGTGGTGCGCCCAACTTTCCTCATGCACAGAGATAGATCCAGTTATTGCAGCGAACGTGTTCGGTAATGAACATTATCTGCATAGAAAGTGGATAATGGGTGTCTACATTGATAAAATTCAAATAAGGATTGTAATTTACAAATATGCACAAGACCCGCAGTGGCCGAGACTCGAATCATCGACCCCTGTGCTGATAGTCTTGGTGACCTGGAGATGACTGGGTTTGAATGTGTAAATTTATGACCATGTCTTTAGACAAGAAGTGTATACTTGCGAAGCAACTCACCTCTATCGCACGGAGTACCGTTGGTGAGAAATTCGTTACTGGTTCGGTTTTCTCCGAACTGGAGGCAGTGGTCTCTTGTACTAGTTGATGCTCAATCGCTAGGGCATCAGATGCTTCGATGCTTTTCGACGCTGTCTATGACGAGTGAGGTGACACAAACGCTGAAAGCCACACAGAGTGGCTGTTTGTGTGGCTACTAATCGGTTACTCAGTTTTCACCGAAATCAACACTACACCGACGGACGGAAGAACGACTGCCTCTTAACCAGGTGTTCAACAGTCTTTGAACAACACCCAGACAAATCGGAGGTATATGATCACGGGGAATGTCTTAGTTTTATCAGTGATTAATGAAAGAGGGGATACTTTTGATTTCGGAATCCCTTATCTGTAGGACACTTTACATTTTTAAGAAGAAATGTCTTTTTCCCCTCAATGTGCACACAACGTTGCTCACATTTATGACAGCCGAAGTATCACATGGGCTTTTCCCCGGACGGATATACGCTCCAGATGATGAATCACAGACGATAGAGTTCAGTCGACAAGCGGCATGGCTATCAAGGAACAAAACAGAGTTCGTTGTGTAGAATTCTAATCAACTCTTTCACAAAGCAATCCAAATATAATTCTATCGACCAGGGTTTTCTTAAACCACAGCAGAAGCCCAGTGTGATAAGATGAAGCCCACAGGGTGAACGACCATGGTTACATTCGGCACGAGCGGTATAACAACAGTTCACCCATATTCAAATGAATATCTATGCATTGTAGAACATTTATCTGACTGGTAAGTGTTCACAATAGACCGTCTTACAAACTCACATGTATATACACTGTATCAATGAGTTGCTACTCATCACAGAAACGGGGTGTACGGGACATTGTTCTCGGATCACGAAAAATACCCGTGACGAACTGACACAGAGGCTGAGTAATTTGTCTTGGGAGTTTCATGGACATTTGGGCGCCAACAAGCAGCTGAGATATGGACTCTAAAACGACATCAGTGTTTATTTCCGCCCTCACATATGATCTCTATTGGTTTTCATCCATATCTAAGGACATGACAAATTTTCTGACACGTATCCCAGCCATTTTTCAGTAGAGCTGTACAGCCCCAAGAGTGTTGAACTTCAAGAACGAGAGAGGGATTCTGCGCATCTCATGAAATCATCTCTCGGTAACACGAAACCAACCGGTGTCAATGTTGTTTTGCATCAGTGAAATCCTATTGAGCCATCTTCGACGAAGCTTATCTTGGGGCAAATATTAGAGAAAACTTAGTCCCAGTCGGTTAATTTGAGTTGCACAAAAACGTCAAAGTTTAGGTAAGCAGTCTATCTTGAAGAGATGTGACAATTAATGAACTTTTTATAATTCCATGTATACAGGTATGGATAAAATGTATTTGACGTGCTTCGCTGTAAAACGTATTTAAATGTAATCGGAATCATTGTTTGGTTAATTTTTGTATACAGATAAGCTGGTTTGTGGAGCTCTTGAAGTCTTCTAAAACAAGAATGATTTACTTCATCAGGATAGTTTTGAAATATGAAACATTTGAACAATGAATTACTCATACAATGCCAGCTTGGAAGTAGGGTTTTAAAAATATAATTTTGCTGAGCAATTATGATTTCGCAACACTATTCTGAGTATTTAAGTAGGAATAATCCTTTCGACTACGATTCGTTGGAAAGCGCCTGGGCTTTATTCACCGTCTGGAGGACCAGAAAATAATGTTTGACAGGAGTATCCATCTGTGCCTATGTCCCATAAAGAGACAGTATTCACTGTTCTTGCTTTGACAGCTTGACAAAACTTAATCTTGCCATTTATAATCGTTCTCGCATCGGTCATTTTCCTTTCAAAGAGTTTCGTTGGTTTCCCTACAAATTTCCTATCACTAGTTCGAGTTGCATATTCTCGGTGGAAAACGCGACTTGACATTCGTGACAGACAGTCGGTCCATTCAGATGGCTAGTGACGCGGGCTTTTGTGGATTCTAGCGACCATATATTTGCTGGGGGAAAAAGCACCCAGATTAGATTTACTTAGAGAAAGTCGGCGCCGATTTACTAATCCTGCCAATCTTAACCCCGTTTTTAGAAAAATTAGAAAACAAACAGCTCATTTAGACCAACACTTCAGCCCATTTTAATTTAGTAATCTCTGTGTCATTTGAGGATTCATTGCATGAACATTATTCTAGCATCATGATCTGTAAGTCACAAACTACTTTCAGTGATACTGACACCGTTGTGGTGGAAGACAGGCGGAAAAATAATCAGCACATGGTTTGTATTTGTGTTCGGTATAAAATTTGTGCAGCCAGACATAAGCATTGCAGTCATAAAAAGCTTACATTTACTATATCATCGATTTTAAGAAATTGGGAAGAATTACTGCATATCACATTAACAAATTATATATATATATATATATATATATATATATATATATATATATATATATATATAGCCGAAAAACTCAACTGATACTCGCCTCCGGTTTGCGAGGGTTCGAACTAGCTAGCGAACAGACGCGTTTTTGTAGACATTTTTGCTTGAGGGTGAGGATTGAACGACAGAGTTGGGCTTGGATAGATCTCTGCATGAAGGGTGAATGGAGTCTGAAAGGAACTTTTCGCATGGGGCCACATGTAGTTTGCACAGGTTATTAGGTAATCTATATAAGGGTACTAAATTTGGTTGACTGATAATAGAAGGACTAAGGATAAGAATTGAGGAATCTTTCTACAGTAGACCAACAAAATAACTCGGGGACAACGAAGAAAACATGGAAAGTTATTGGAAGATGGAAAGGGAGACAGTGCCATGTTTACCGATAAAACGTCTAAGCTTTTGTACATGAAAAGCTAGCCTGCTCAGTTTCTGCACACAGTTCTAAGTAGGAGATAACTAATTCAAATTTGCATCCAAAGTAGTTCGTGACTGGGTCACGTGATAGAAAATTAAGAGTCGGATTTATGAAATCGGTGGTTTGCAGGTTTTCGCGTTTCTGTCACTTACAAAATGACTCCTGTGGAGACCTCATTGCTTGTCGGTGCCAGTTTTCACTCAGAAATGTTGATATGATTCCTCGGTCATCAAATCTCGGCTATGCATCATTGGCATTGCCCATGTCAGGATATACTTAGAATCTGAAAATGAGCACAGGTCTTCCAACAGAGTGATGCGCAGGGTAGAAAAAAAGGGAGATAGAACCAGAAAAACTTGTTTAACCGACTGATTCCTATTCACCTGGCCTCCAAAACATACAGAGCGGGTCGTAAAACAGTAAGTTTACACTTTTAACTCGTATATGTTTCGCGCCTTTGTTCCATGCCATCCTTCCTGTATGGTCCAGACCCGTGAAATGCCAGGTAACTGAGTGTTACCAGACGAGGTAAATGTTCATCATGACAACTCCTCATTTCAAACACATAGCATTGCTCTGGAATATCAGCCTTGCATAGACCTATTTTTATATTGAGTCGATGCTTTATCCTTCCGTTAGCTTCGTTTTTGGTATTTCTGGTAGATCAATCCATCCATATGAGCGTAGGTTCCATAAGCTATTTAAAGTCCTGAACTTCGAAGTTTTGGGGTACACTCGGATGATACCAAAGCCCTTAAATGTAAAACATCGAGTTTGGAGGTAATTGTCACACTGTCCACCGTGATTTGAAACTTCCTCTGTACTTGAAAAAAAGCGAACGGGCAACAATGACAATACATATTAGATGCCATCGGAACCACTTTATTCATGATGAACGGATCAGCTTCATATGTGTGAGGGGATCGGCCTGGCCGGAAGCTACTCAGGGCAGATAGAGACAAGTAGAGAGATCAGCGTTCTGTTCCCTGCTGAAAATCATGAAAACCCTTTCTTTTCAGAGTAATAAAATACCCCGTAGAGCATATCAACAAATATTTTCGTCTACAGGTTTCCAGCACTTTCAAGATAGTGTTTTCTTGTTCGTTTTCTCATTGAAGCTTCTGATATTTTCCAGAATTTAGCTGTAGTCATCCAGGCGTGGGTCGATATGATGAAGAAGATGGTTTTCAACAATGGTTATCCAAGGTGTTCTGTCATAGTTTGAAAAACCCGCAAGCTGTTCCAAATCATACGGGAATGTTAGAGATCGACTTAGTCGTTTTCTTTGTAGTAAACGTACGATAAATTGTTTGAGCTGGTGAGCACTGTGAATGCGCAGAAAACATTTCTCATAATTCGAACTTTCTCCTCTATATGATAACATTGATGTGATCGTTTCTGGTCCTTCTGAATGAACTTGTTGTGCTCATTCGAGAAACATTACACGGTTTCATTGAAAAAGAGGTTACTTTTTGCTCGTCATCCGTCGTTGAACTATGATGAAGAGAATTTTCAAGTCGAGTAGTTCCAGCAAAGTCCGTTTCTAAATTGGTTATTGTGACGTATTTTAAAGTTATACGGCACGACAATTTGCTGGGAAACTAGCACTTACAAAATAGTGCCTGTAAATGGGTTCACCTGTGGTTTTTATCAGAAATCCAATAGAATTCAAAGATTTCTTGTTAGTTTTTTGCTCGCTTGTGCCATAGTACTTTTTCAACATGGGGTTATTCCGAAATCCGGTCATTTGTCCTTGTCAACTAAAAAAGACGAATGTATTCTTGTGCTCTGGGCATCGTTAAAAAGTAGTCAGGATTGATGGAAAATACTCAGACTGTAAAGAGTTTCTGTCGTTTCGCTGGCTTATCAAGGAGTTTGTACCAGTCAATGAAGCAAAACTCCTTTGTGCTGAAAGTGATAACATTTTAGGATTAATTCAAAAGTGTGAAAAATCTGGTAACATCACGGAAGTACCTTTACCACTTAGATTCATACCGGTGAATAACATTTATCCAAACTCCAATCTGTCGCCTGTTCGAACGGGTCCGATCTTGATTCAGCTTTTTTCACTGAGTGAACGGTGCATAAAATTTCTGTAGTCATCGTTTCAGTAGGTATTCTAATGATATTTCTATCAGAAGCCTTTCCCCTATTGTGAATACATTTTTCACTATGCAAAGTTCGAACTTTTCGCTTCACACGTTTTTCACTATCTTCCAAGTTATGAGCAGAATTTTAGTGCCCTATTCCGGCATGCGTGTAATCACGAAATATGCCTCAGTGTGATTGAAGTGGAGCTCAGTCAACCAGTTGGAGGGGAATAATTCATCCGTGAAAGCATTCAAAAGCTGCAAATGAACCTTGAAAAAATGGTTCAAAAGAGTCGTTGAAATGTTTTCTGAAAATAAAACACGATTCAGATCACAGTGTCTTGTGAATCCAGAAGAAACTGGCAACTATTTACGCGATGGTTTGTTGCAGCTTCGGCATTCAGGATACCATTAAAATACAGGGTAAGCAATAACTTGAAATCAGGCTTTCAACTGAAGTATGATAACTGATGAAGTCGAGTGAAGTACACTTTACATTATTTAGTCCAGCAGGTTCAGCTTCTGTATGAACAGCCATTTATGAAAACTGGAATGTCAAACCTGTTGAATCCTGACTGGTTAGTGTTGGTCTGATGTCAGATTCCCATGGAGAACTCGGTGATCATGGCTTTTGATTATCCCCATATTCAGTGATAGAAATAGAACAATCATTGCGATTTCACATAAAATACATCTTTATTTGAGGAAGTATTGAGAAAGTTTTGGGGATCCTCAAGTAACCTCCTTTTCTTATCAAACTTAAGGCACAATTATTTGAGTGTGGCACTGCGTCCTGCTGTAGTTTTGTAAATAAAAGCAGAGTTGTAGTTCTATAGAAAAGTCAATATTTTCGTTCAGCCGAAAGGATGGATGGATAGACAACGGCACTGGTTTGATAAATTATTTGAGAAATACTGATTGTTTGTTCATCTAGACTAGTAACAATCTCAATTGTCTTCAAAACAGCTGTCGCCTAATCGAGATTACGATGAGCTTCAGCTGAATTACGGCAAACTAAAAGAAGTGATGGTGGGTTTGTCGTTACCAATCGCTTGCACTCAAATTTAAACGAGAACGCAATGAAAATCAATCAGTGTTCGCACCGAAATAGTACAAAGGATCGACTCTTCTCAGCACACTCACAACTGAGACCGAGGTGATGAAAGTTTGATGGTTATATGTTCTCGGTCCGTGATAGAATCATCAAAAAAGGATTCCACAAAACAACGAAACCTTCCCATTCCATGCAAGCGCACTTGAGGTTTCGATCTCTGAAGACAAAACTCACAGATGAATGTTGCTGCTGCTGCGTTGCATTCACGCGACAGTTGCGGTAGACTGTAGGTGTGCTTTTTTTGTCACAGCTCAAGAACCATTTGGTTAGCTCTTTCCAGTTAGAACGGCTTGGAGCGGATACTTGGAAATAGACACATTGCACTTTTGATCTGCTTGTGACAGATGATCAATGGTGTTAGCGCATGATCGAGATATCAGGAAGCTATTGTTTTATTGCCGCATTTTTCAAAACGAAGGAAAAATTGCGGGATTTGAGCTAGACCGCGTATGGCATATGGCGTAACATCAATGTCATTGATTGCCACTACATGCATGATCTACTAGTCAGGTGAACGATAGGCCATCCAAAATGGAGATAAACTCATTATATCAAATGATGATGCAAGTTTATTTAAGTTCTGTCTATTGAGCAATAGGATGCTTCGTTTTGTACTGTACATTTGCAAGAAAGGATATTTCGTTTGAATTTGAAACATTGGGTCGCCTTTATCCAATTCATGAGAACGGAGAGAAGACATAAATCGCGAGATGCAAGCATTTCGTTTACTCTTGTCAACTGCGGACGTAAACCCTGTCAGTATATATACATTGTACAGTAGGGAGGTAAGTGCAACAGTAAAGTAGGCACGATCGAAAGCTCTTACAGTACGTACTTTGGGGAGAGTGAAGTCTGTCGTGTTAACGCCAGGGTAAACAAACATTTTGGGTCAATCGTTTTTGTGCACAGAGTGTTGGCTGATGCATCGTGGTTAGAATAGCTTCACTGAACGCTAGTAGTTTCGGTACTGGATTGCGCAACAATACTTTGAAATACTGGGTCAGGTCAACTTTGTGACCTGATGCAATCAAGTGTCTTCCAATCGAAGAAGCTGGCGGTTTCACGTCGTTGTGTATTGCCCCAGCAGGTTACGTCATCAAGTTTGACAGCCATTTGGGTATGTGTTCTGACACTCGTTGAGTCAAGCAACAATCCGTCCTGCCAATGAATACGTCACCGCAACTGCAAGTGAACTGATAGACAATATGTGAGACATTGGGATCAGCAAGACTATTTGAGTGATTTTGAAAACATAACCTTTTGGTCGTCTGCAACAAACGCTATTGCGCCGTTGTGTATGTGTGCCTTAGAGCTGACTTGAGATTACAATTTATTTGATTGAATAAATGATCTCCTCTAAAAGGCAAAGTGATAAAAACTTGCTTCTTTTCTACGTTCATTGTTTTCTCGCGCACAAGTCTCGGCCTCCGATGTTGTCTGATAAAGTTCTCCGGATAACCGTTAGCCAGCAGCGTTCTTTTTATGAACTCTTCTTTGTTTTGTATTTGATCCTCTGTACATATTTTCTGGGCTCTGTTGAAGAAAGTTCTGACCAATCTACGTTTGTAAGCCACTGGGGCGAAGCTGGAGAATTGTAAATAACGACCGCCCCACGTTGCTTTTCGGTGGATTCTGCGCTGTGGAGTCCCATCCTGACGCCTGGTTAATAGAATATCTAGAAAGGACAAACTATTATCACGTTCTTCTTCGTGAGATACACTGAGGTTCGGGTGAATAGAGTTAAGAACGTTAACAAAAGGGATAAAACTTTCTTCAGTCATAAAATTTAAAATATCATCCACGTATCGTCTGTAAAATCGAAATTGGGAAATATTATCACAGAGCTGTTTTTCGATCATATCCAAAAATACATCTGCCAAGGTTGGGCCCAGAGGGCTTCCCATGGCCACACCATCCGTTTGTTTGTACGCTTTACCTTCAAAATTGAACCGAATGTTTTCTGTGCATAAAAGAATGAGTTCTTCAAGGTATTTAACAGGAATAGGTAGGTGAAAGTTGTGCGAAGAAATAAAATCACATAGATAATCTACTGTCTCACGAAGAGGAACCTTTGTAAAAAGAGATTCAACATCGACGGAATACATTTATCTGAACTCACTGCAATACTGTTTAGCAAATTCGCGAGTTCAAATGAGTCTTGTAGACAAAAAGGTGTTATATGTTTCCGAACGGGGACAAGAATCTCGACGAGCCACCGGGCAAGTTTGTGATAAGCTGAGTTTTGCATGCATAATATTGGCCTCAAAGGGACTCCAGGCTTGTGTACTTTGGGTGATCCTCTCAAGTAGGGCGTCTGTGTTCCAAGTGGTTTGAGCTTCTTGTATGTAGTTTCAGAAATGAAACCATGTAGGAGTAAAATTCGGAGTTGTCTTGATATTTGTTTCTCTATCAGCATATCGTTCTCTGGAGTAGTGTCCAGTTTGAGGAGCTGCGCATCGGAAAGTATCTGTTCCATCTTTTCCATGTATTCTTTCCTTTCCATTATTACGACTCCTGATCCTTTGTCCGGTCGTAGAAACAACAAATCATTCATTTGTTTTAGCTGTTTAACGGCCACCCGGTGTTCTTGTGATAAACAACACCACTGACGTATGGGAGCAGAGAGGTATTGTTTACCCATAATCCAGCTGAGGGTACTGAGTATCACACGGCGGGCTGGGATACTAGGCAAGGCATCGCGGATGTTACACAAAATTGAGCATCCTTGATCAAGGCAACATTAAATTCCGTGGGTGAAGTTCACTGTGCCCTCACGACAACAGTTTACTAAGGGTAGGGTTAGACGAATGGAAATTACTTTCAATTGCCATAAGGGTAGATCAGTTAGATGCCTTTTACTGACTCCTCGATATTTCATTATTAGAATCCCCAATTTTCTTCATGGTACAGGAAGATAAGAGAGAGTAAACATTTATTGAAGGTTATCATGGAATTTCAGCTAAACGAGATTTAGCCAATCAGCTTCCCTACAACCTAACCGTCATCATCATCATCATCATCATCATCATCATCATCATCATCATCATCATCATCATCAACATTATCATCATCATCATCATCATCATCATCATCAATATCATTATCATCTGAATCATCTTCATCCTTATTCTAATCATCAACTTCGTCACAGGGACCATCCTTGTTTCACTAGCACTCTCGCTCTTCATACCTCACTTCCACATTTATAATTTCGTAGCACCTACTACGAATGCGCTTTGGTGTGTTAACCCGTGTCAACAGAGATCCTTCCGTCGCGGAGTTTGTCTATCGCTGTCTTTCACTCTGGACTTGCTCAAATACTTCTTTCAGACTTCAAAACGTTGGTGGTAATGACTGGTAAATTTTTATTTCTTTGTACCTTTTCCATGTATCTGAATAACCAATGACTTTTGATGCACATTCTTGAAAGTGAAATAATGAGATTTGCAGACGGACACACGACTCTGGACCTTTTCAAAGCTCAGGATGCAATCCGGATTATGGTTTATTGTCATCTCGAAAGAAGAACAAGAGTTCCATGTCAGTGGTTTCACGTTTTGAAGAAAACAAACAAAATTGCATGTACATACATTATCTTATCTCTCTGACAACAGATCAGTGTTACTGAATAGGCTGGGGCTGGTTGCTTTAGTGAAAATTATCCGTGTAACCTCTGCGTGAAGAACCAGTTGTAGTAGGTTGAATTACACAATCTTATTTCCAGCAGTTTTGCAGATGAATAGTATGTCGACTCATACGAAGTCTTTAGTGGAAAAACAAGAAGACGGGCTCAAAAATGCTGAAGCTAACGTGCTACACTTGATATCAGTGTTGAGTGATCAACTGAGAACGCATATTCCTTTGAATTTTGATTACACAACCTTGGAAACTAATCACAGTTTCATGTTTATTATTTGGTTGGTATTTATTCATTCTAATAATTTAGTCACTGGACACTGATCCCAGTCCAAGGCATCAATAAATAAATCTTTTAGTTTAGTCTGTCTTGATGATGAATATTTTTCCCATTTTTTCATAATCTACTCAGAAATTGGGAACCAAAATTTTGTCAGCAGTTTGGATTCTTTTGGCACCTCTTCATTGATATCCATATGATCTTTTATTATGACTAATGTGAAATTCGTAAGACTACAAGATAATATTGCCGAATGAAACTCTCTAGGGGACAATCTGATTCGCTGAATATGTGAAATATATTTATCCTTCTAGAGCATCAACATCAGGTCATATTCAGCCAATTTGGGAATGATCCTGGACGCATTGTTGGTAGTCTTATTACGCTGAACAAGAAGGAAAGCAGATTCTTCTAAGAAATCGCATTGCCACCAAATAATTAGATAGTTATCATCATTTACGCCAACATTCCCATTTACCTCCACTGTTTCCTGAATTAAGTAATGCGATGGAATCGGTCAACGAATGAAGCACTGAAAACAACCTTTTTCAGGAGATTATTCTAAATAATTAGTTCTTCCTCTCCGTTGGAATCACAAACATTCACCAGCGACCGCTTTGAGAAAACTTGAGTTTGCTCAGCATATTCGTGAACATCGGTGGCTTACTTAGGCAGTCATGATATACCATTTTGGACAGTATATTTTGTTCTCACTGGTAAACACAGATCCACAGAACACAAACGGCCAATTTACGCTGACATCCAAAAGCAAAACAGAACAAAGACATTTGAATTATTACGAAAAGAAAACAAACTGTTCAATATATAGGAATGCCGTCTATAAATGGCTGATATTCTGGAGCAATGCGCAAATAAGAAACCACACGTTCTTCTTTCGGGAAACAAATGCATTCAATCGTGTAACGGGCTTTCCTCATCGGCAGCATCAGAATGAAACACTGATTACTGCAGTGGAATATAGCGAATTTATCCTAATAAATTCGGCTCGTAATTGCCCTTGCGCTTGGTGCTGGTTGAAAATTAGATTGAATTTGATGTGAGTGGGTTTCTGATGCAAAGTTGGAGAGAGTGATTCCATGCTTTTCGTATATATTGCTGCCTTCGCTTTTGTATTTTATCTTCTAAACCCCGGAAGTTAGCAGTTTTTTACTTCGTATCAGCAGGTTCTTTACGACGGAGATGCGGTAAAAATTCCAGCTAAAATAATTACACGGCAGTCGCCTATTTGCTATTCAGAGTGCTACGTGAAGCATTTCTCCAAACAATGAAAATGTGAATCTTCCTCAGAGTGTGCTTGCAAATGTGGATGGTTTTGCGTTTAATTAAAACATGGGACGTGAGGGACAATTTTACGAAACAATGGGATGACATTCGTTTCTATCTCGTGGTGGTTTCCGAAGCGAACGTTCATTAAAGGTATTATGGAAAGTCGTCTCTCATTGTCGAACGTCGGACTTAGCTCGAATAAGTAAGAGATCTTCAAATATTCTTTTAAATATAAAATAACTTCTCTTTCATGAGAACATTGTCACAACATCTCGGCGCTTGTTTTTGTGGTAGTAACACCATTTAGAAATCTAAAACAAAACAAACTTCACCTATGTGGTATTACTTTTTACTTATAATATTATTGTTATGATCCCCGTTTGGTTTTATCAGTATGCGGCAGAAGTTTGGAATCATGTTTGCTGCATTACAAGGTCATTTACAGAGGAACTTCGAGAATCTTGGTTTACTTGCGATTACTTTATTTGGTTTATTTGGATCAAACGCTACATTTGCAAAAAGCTTCATGGTTGTCGCAAGTAAAGTGAAATTTTTTCCAACGATCAGGGTGGGGATGTCCCACGATCCGCCCTCGCATGAGAGTGTGCTGTACACGTACGTCCATAAGCGGTTCTCCTAAACGTCGTCTGCGAGAACTGATTCATCCTGAATGTTTTCTATTCTACTCCTCGATTTTGTTGAACAGCCTCACACATAGTGGATAGTATTGTTCATGTTGTCCTCGTAGGGGTTTGGTTAATCCGTTATCGAACGTCAAATACCTTTCGGATCCAGAGTTATCCTTATTCACAGTCCAAATGGTGACATGGCTAAAACATCCCTCGTGGTACACATTACTGTTTGTCACCGGTAGATTTGTTATTTAGATAGGATTGCTATATTCCATTTTCCTTCCTAATCGCGAGCTATTTGCCTGAAAGTTGAACTTCTCAGCTCTCGTTGCGGGGTCTTTATCACTTCTTCGAGTAAACTACCGTTACAACTGAAATACATAAGATTACAACAAAACATTCTCTACATGATTCCTCTATTTGAAGACGTTATTTTGTTAGCACTGAAAAACACAAAATAAATCAGCTTTGTGCGCAAATTGGCTACCATGCTAGACCAAGGGGAGAATGATTGCTTTCGGTGGAATATCACAGGCATCATCATCCCAGAATCAATTTCTCCGTCTTATATTTGTTTGTCGCTTTCTAAGTCACAGTGTTGGCAATTCATTTTTACCTAACTCTTATGGTTTCTGTCATCAGACCGCCGAGATCCGCCTCCTGGCTTATTATGAGCTCCTCAGTTAGTCCTACCGGTCACTTGTGGCACGCATTCTTCTTTTCAAATGTTGTTCACTTTGTTGACCCCGTCAAAAGCATGCATTTTTTTTGAAGCAATCGATTTTCAGGAGATATGTGAGTGTGCGCGCATGCTTCTTGTGTTAGGATTCTGCTGTCTTTTTAGTATTTAAACTATCTTTTCTTTCTATTATATAATAGTTATACACCATTCTAAGAAGGGAGTCACCACCAACCCAAGGTTGTTACTTGGGGAAAGTGACCGGGGCCGTCGAAAGCATGGTACGAACCCCCGAGACAGAAGAGTCAGAAGCCCCCACCATGACGATCGTTTGACCATGGCTGCCTCGGTTGTCCTGCTTTTTACCATTCGATGTGAGACGGTCAATACGAAGCAGAATAGCACGCATATATCTGTAGACGTTGTTATTTGGAAACAGTTTTTAATTTGATATGAAAAGCCAGTGGGAAAACTCAAGTATTTCTTTCAATTTAAATTATTGCCCTGACCAACTAATCTCGTTTCGGTTGCTTTTATGATGCCAATAACAACCTGTTTGACAAAAATATTTAACTTACGAAGTTGGTGCTAAAACATACCCACTTCGATCCGCGGATGATAATCTGGTGATAATAAATTACTAGCTATGATTAACACTATATCCATTTAGCCTATCGACTGTTTGTCAATTACAGATGAAATCGGTAGAACGTAGTCGATTCGCTAATTCAAAAAATCCTGCTTGTCAGACTCGTGTGATGACCGCGCAGATATCAGTTAGGAGGGACCCAGGCATCCCGATAATGTATTACTCTAGTAAGGGAATCGCACAGTCCTTCATACGACTGGACGCATGATGTATATGTAAGCAGCTGGACGGGACTTACTAATTGCGTGATGATCCTAATGATACGTCTTGGGCCGATTCCGCCCTACCTCTCTCCAATATTGTCAGTTTATCAGCTCATGTGCATCCCGGTATTCCTGCGGGTCTATAGGACTTTGGTCGTTCCAGTCACCATCCCCCATGATTTAGGGTCGTGTGATCGTATGTCCGTTCAATTGCTTTCACCAAGATGCACGGGGATTATCCAAAACGGAATCCCGGACAGAAACTGAACTCAACCCGCCAGTGCGCTTTTATAGAGCAATTTTCTTCCAAGTTCCTTGCTCGAAGTGCGGGTAGGCTATGAAGATCATTTTATGGAGCCCTGAAGCAAATATTGTAGCTGGTTCTCCCGGTTCATGCGTTCGGACTCGAAACTAATCTCGGTAGTCGTGAACAGCTCGTGGTGGAACAAGCAGTAGCCAGAGTTTCGCATACGTCTACTCTGTCACATGACCCCTGGGAACTTCGGGTTCAACTTGATCAAACACTTCATCCTCCAATTATGACAACAGGGTGCAACACCAGTAGAACGGCTTGTGCAACTCCATGTACTCGAGCAATCGAGTCGCCCGACGGTCATAAACATCACCTTTAGTGAATTTCTCAGGGGGTCGGTGGAGGGAGGGCACGCAATTGACAACGGGATGCGCGAAGTGCTTCCAAAGCAACCTCCAGGATTATCACTGGGAATTTAATTAGCACATCCGCTGTGTGGTTTATTTTCCCATCGATGGACATTATTCTCACGTCCCACTGATTGATAGGCAGTCGAAGATGAATAATTCCTCATCATTTGTTTATTGTAAAAATGTGCAGACTACAAGGTTCCACTCATGAAAGGCTGTACATAATATCTACACAAATATTTTTTCCCACAGGTTATATCAAATTGTGCCGCAAACTGAGTATGTGAGAAAAAACTGGAAATTGCCTAAATGGAGGGCAGTTCTTCTAAACATAAGACGGGAAATGCCTATTGAATTTCTAAAAAATCAACATATCGCTGCTAACGGAGAGCCTCCCATTGTCTCAGTCAGGAAAAATCATAGTATTGGCCAGTTAAATTTTAAGTGATATTCTGAAAGAAGACCATACTATTTTTAATGACCTTCACAGTACAAGACAGTTCCCAACAAATAGAAGGAATTAGCTTGAAAAGGTGAAAGCTGTCAATGACACCTACTGTAGTACCCCATGCAGAATTGTCACTTGATAACTATCTTGGGTTAGTCTACTGCGGAAATAAGTACAACAGCCTTAGTAGTTTTTTGTTGTGAAAGTGTTCATCAAATCACCTGCACTGATGAACTTCAAACGTCTATTGATTACAAGTGGGTTTTCAGCGTTTATTTAAATTTGCTGACAGAAGTTCTGAGTTGCAATATCAGTTTTACCAAATGAAATCTGTCACACGGTTAATATTCGGTGGCATTAAGTAGTGCACACAGTGCCAGGTAATTGCCAAAAATGACTAGCTCACAATATAACGAAAAATACTGAACCGTATGAAATGATCAGATTGTGGGTCTAGTGGAAGCAGAAGTGAACCGGTAGAGAGCAATGCTGCTCCAAAGTAAGCAGTCTTTGCAGTACATGATGACTGTCAGACAATAACTGATTGATCTTCGTCCTCTAAGATAGCTTGATGGTACTGTCAGTCAGTCAGTTAGTCAGTCAGTCAGTCATTTTATTTTCATATGGATTTTTTCGGTTAAATCTAGCTGATAACGTGAGTAATCCTTATCAGTCTTGGAACACTGTTATCACTGTATTAACTGGAGCAAGCAAGCAGTGAGTTCTGGATAAGTGAGAAGAATAACTGAGATGTTTGAAAAATACTCCACCTTCAGCCGAGATGCCAAGATAAAGTCCGGAGTTAAAAGATTAAGAAACGAAAACTATGTAATTTACCATGTAGACCACGAAGGGGGATTGTTTTCTGAGTGAGGTGTATAGTTGTTGAGAACTGCTGGATTGTTCAGTTGTGAGATAGTTAAGGCTGTGGTCCATGGCGTAGTCAATGTAGTCTCATTTGCATACACACATTTGAACAAAAAATATGATTGCTAGATCCAGTTTATTATTAAATAATCCAAAATGATTTTGTTGGACTGCAGTGCAATAACGAGGTTGGTGATATTGCTGTTAAGGTTCCTAATTTAGCGAAAAAATCCAACTGCTTTTTCATATTAGGATTTTCCGGCAAAAAATGAAATCAAACCAAATACACTCCGCCTAATCAACTAGTGCTCTACCAGTTTAGGTATCACAGTACGGCATCAGACACAAATAACGCAGGTGAATACCCACTGATGCGTACTGATTACTTCATTGACACTGGACGACTGTTCTTGTATTATTCACTGTGCAAGCATCTTGCTGCAGTTGGTAATGGGACGCATTTCGAGGGGATCAACGAAACCCAAAGGCGGGTATGGTATTTCCACAAAGATTTTCATTTGCTCAAGGAATCGGAATGAAGTAAAAGCATGGGAATAACAGTTGCACTATGTTTTCTCTGGCTGAGCATATTGCTCACTTTGTAGTGCGATCTTCCCGTAAGGTAAGCTTTACGGTTCAGTGGTGATTTACGACGGAGTCTTCCGAATGAGAAAAATGCAAGCGGATTTTCCATTTTATTTGTTTATGCCATCAATAATTACTGCAGATTTCTCAATCCGTTTTTAGGAGTTCATTGTCAGGTTTAGTTTAGGAATTGGTCAGATGTCGGATAACTTCCGTTTCAAGTTACTCGCATGTGATCCTAGTCATTAAAGTTTGCAATATTGATACTCCTTTCTAACAGTGCAGGATATTTCATTGTGCTGGCTAATCTGTTTGTTGCAGGATGACATGTTCTACATTCCAAAGAAACGGGAACCCAATGACACTGGAAAAACAGACTCGGCAGATGGAATAGTGGCAGCTGTATCTTCTGTCTTCACTATCAAAATCTGGCTCATGCATCAACGCAGTGGTGAAACGGCCGTCGAGGTAGGCTCCTGACTCGTCCTATCCCGGGTTAGAACCCCAGCGCTGCCGTCGGTCACTACTCCTATTTTGCGGCATTTACTTGGCCACTATTCCCTTCCTGAAATGTTGTACTGCTGTCAGGTATTGAAAGGGAAGTGTAAAAACAAAATAACGGTAAACCCCGATCCAAATATTCAATCACCTGCCCAAAATTTACGAAGTATTGTACTTAATTTTGAGTGGAGTGAATGGGTATGATGTAGTCAAACTGAAGACGAAATAGAATCGGTTAGTGTATAGCTGTGGTGAACTAGACGACGATTAAACATGGTAAGTGAAAAGCAACCGTCGCACTTGAATATCATCTACTTTCAATTACCAAGAAGTAAAACCAGATTGAAGCTTCGCCTTTGTGGCCAAACTGGTTTTCCAGAGCTACCACGGTGATAATCCATAACGTACAAGTGTTGTTCGGCAAGTGTTATGCTATGGTCAGGCCTAATTTGTTCGTCAGTTCACGAAAGGGATTAGAGCAAGTATCGCAACTCCCGTGATCAAATCGTCCCTCTTTCTGGACAAAAACAGTATCACAATTATGCTAGTGACATTATTTCTATGAGAAAAAAAATCTCTTCATGCAAATTGTCACCCAAAAACAAAAACTCAAACAATAGGTGACAGTTTATTCAACCATGTACTGATTTATGAAACTTTCAGTATGTTTCACGGCTTTCTTAGCAACCTGCTACCGCACGTGACCCGTACCTGGCAGATGAACGCGCTGTTTTTTTGCATTTTGATCATAAAACACCCACGGTTGCTGAACTATAAGTGAAGGTTTTTAAGTCATAATTACAAAGCTTTGCTCGATATTTCGCAGTATGAATATTGACCGAATGGTAATTACAGCAAATGATTTACTCCGGAGTATGCACACTGCCACAAACGGGATTTATGTATTCGAAATGAATGGTAATGTAGTCCAAATTTGTTATCCAAGCATTGCACTTCATAACAAAAAAAATACTCAACATTATAGGGTAAATGCACTTCGTAGAAAGCGATGGGCACGCAGGGGTGGATTTCCTTCTTGCACTCAATTCCTGACCTATTTGACAAATTTACCATTTATTCTGCGACCATGTCCTCTTTGTGTGAGATGTGTACATGTATATTTCTTGCTGATTAAAGCCGATCGCTGTGAACTATGTCGTGTCTATAGGTCTATACTGCGAATACAAGACCCGAACAATTGGATTAAAAGAGGATTTTCAGGTCTAAGGGTGGGATACTAGCTTCCGAGTCAAAATCAATTAAAGTCCCTATAGCTCTTTGACCAGTCCGGATTTGATCCCCGTCATAGTGGCAAAAACACTGACGTGCAAAATGAAATCTAATAAAGTTCTATAGCAGAGAGAAGGCCCATCATTTTCTATCCTGAAAAACTGGTATTCGAATTTAAATATGCCGGTCCCCAAGTTTTCAATGAGCGTTTTTTGAGGTGATTAGCAAGCAGGATGGAGTTTCTTGTATGTTAGTAAAGATTGATAGATCAGGTTCCTAAAGTTTAAAGAATAAACCTACTTGACTTTATTGTCATATCATATCGATCAACTGAGTGACTCGCTGACTGCTACCATAGTAAGACCAAATAGGAGGGATACTTCGTGCTAGTTGTGGTTGATCTGTACACGTTATGAAGACTTTCGTCTTCGATTTGTCGAGTGGCAGTGGTCGAGCGGAACGATTTGTAGACCGTCAAGACTGAGGCGAACGCTTTGCATCTCACCACCTCTGTGCAGATACGGCACTAGTAGGTAATCCTCCGTTTCTCCCTGATAAGTATGATTCGTCACACAGTTGAGTTATACGCGAATCTTCATCTCCAGTCCCGCGGTCATGCCTATCAGTTCTCCCTAATGAAGTAATAAAGCTCACCGTGAGAGAACACACCGTTCCCACTAGACTATTCCTCATGGTGGGAACAAAACATGAGGTAAATTCCGTTATCCGTAAGATAGACCGAAGTGATAAAAACGAGTGGGAACATGCAAATCGTTGGTGGAGATTCCGCACATTCTTCCCCTAAGTTTTTCAATTCAAGTGCTCGAGAAGAATAACTATATAACATTCCGATTCAGCTAGTCAAAAGCTGCTTGCGCAAGCAAAGTTGCTCGATCGTTTCCTGTATAAATAATTGTCACTGAGGTGATATTAGCGCAACTACAGAATGACAAGAACAAGTAAACAGTCGTCACCCGAAAGCGTTTCGTCACAAGTGAGTCTCCCAACTCTTTAACGCACGAGAACAATATGCTATTCGTGACAGTAAAAGGGACTAGCAAGGGACGAGTCACATATGTAAGTTGCAGAAAAACATTCAAAGGCTGACTGGAACAAACCAAGTAACTGGGATGCATCGTACGATCTAAAATAGCATCAGCTGTTCATTTTCTGCATTCAGCCCGCATTCATTTGGTCATTTTTAGTGGGTTGCGTAATACGTGCTGTCTCAAAACGTTTCACCATAGAAAAACGCAGAACAACAAACACTCATCGAAAGCCTTATTTGTAACCAGACACTGAGATTACTGTATTGAAAGTGGGTAGTTTAGGCCCCATAGCGCACTACAAGTCAGACATTAGAAGGTTTTAGTTAGTTATTCGTCAGAGAGAAGGAGTGTGTGTACGTGTTTTACAGTGCGACGATTTCTTCGTTGTCTCACCGTAAATCCAACAAATGAAAACCATATTCGATGCAATCATTGCATGATGAATACTCGGTTATGCATCACTCAATGATTTATTGGTTTTTCGGAAAATTGATTACAGTTTCAGAAGTAGTCAGCACAGAATCAAACTCCCACCCAGACAGTTTGAAGAGCTATTCGGTTACTCTCCCATTGAGACGTGAACCATTCTATCCCCCCAATGTCTGTTTTATGTTACCTGTTATAGAAACAAATAAACAGGTGAAATTTGCCATTTTTTACTGTACTAAACATTACGTATATTTTTATTGTCAGCTTTTTGACTCTAATGTTTATAGATTACGAAGCAACGTCTGTGAGCAAAATGTCTCAGAGAAAGCTGAGATTGTCAATCTTTCTCCTCTGTTTGAATATTGTGGCAATAAATTAGTAACGAAATGTCATATGACTCAGTCATAGCTTGGAAGCTATTCTTTCATTGGTATCCTATTGCAAATTGTAATTGGTTCAACGGCGTCGGTCGTATTCTATCAGAACATGAGTTTCCAAGTTGGTAATCCCTCTCATGAAATAAAAGCGTCACCAGGTAATAATTTAATATGGAACTGACGCGAAGATCTTTGAAAATTATCCATTTTATCAGTTCCAATTGGTACAAGCGGAGTATGCGATTTGCAAGTGTACACGAATATAAAAATGAAAAACGTGTACAAGCAGACCGGATCCAGCTTTGCGCAGTGCAAACGTACACTAGACATACAGAATGGTCCACTGCGGTGTGGGTCCCAAACGGACTTTATGACTAGGACATTCTTCAGATGATCCAACTTTCAAAGGTTGATGAACCCGTCGGGACTCAAATTCGTGCTTGGTTGCCACCCTGGTTTTTGTACCGCGGGTGCTCTATCAGCTGAGATGGGAGGCCACGCCAAACGGCTTCGGACCTTTTTTCACATGGATCACATAGTTTGCACATCCAAACTACAGTAGCATATAAACCATTTTTTCCAATTCATGGGAGCTTATCTTTTTTGCCTGTGTGAACTTTACCTTTTCAAAGAGAGATTCCACTGCCATCGTTCAGTGATCTTGAAATCTTTTATTAGGATTTTTAGTCAGTCGCCTTTGGCGAGAGGAATTTTATTTTTATTGAGTAGCGTAATTATTGGAGTGTAAATTATTTGATCGATAGAACAATGAGTTCTGAGCTGACTAGGTTATACACGAAGAAAAAATGAATTACACTTTCGTGATATTTTACCCGAGTTACTTGAAACCATGGGAAAACCATAACAAAATTGAACCTTCTTCATCGATGCTCATATTTGAATAAAACGAAGATCTTTCGAGGTGCTTTGTCTTGCGTCGTTTCAATAATTATCACCGAATTTATTTCAAGTCAGTAATTGGATGAATTTGTTCTGGTGAATTAGTTTGAGATTGATGGAGTTTTGAAATTCTGCCAAATTATTCTTTTTGTTCCAGTGGTTAGCTGGTTTGCTTTCTCCCCCTTTCCTGGAAATTTGCCTCATAGTTGCAGAAATGTCTTCATATGTACCATCAGTGGCATATTCATTGGTAATTGTGAGATATTTCATAAAAGGTCTCTTATCTATTCGATTTCTCAGCATCATTGTTTGCACAAACTATACCAAGCCTTGTTTTGATAAAAGTAGCCTTAGCAGTAGTAGATGGGTTTTGTTCCCTAAACAGTTACATCAAACCAGGTGGTCGGATATCGGATGGCGTGTAGTCGCTTGCGTAGAGGACGCGCTTGATATTTTCCAACTTAAACCATCTACGGCCCCTGTATGGCTTTATTTATCCGCCAAGGGTCGAGTCTATACTGAGTCGCTTATGGTCTTTCTCCTATTTGGCACAGAAACGTGGTCGTTACGAGAAGAGTGTACGCGTATATTACCTTTAAACTAATGCTCAAAGATTGTGGGAACACTGTACCAGCACTGCTGAGCTTAGACGCTCTGTTTTGGGGATTACAGGTCAGTCTGTCGAGCAAACGGTTATGGTTAGTGTGCTATGATAATTGAGACTTGTTTAATGCATGCCTGCACGTTGCGCTTGGTTCTCAGGGCGATAGTGGTTAGGGAGTAGGTAGAAGTGTTCAGTCCATGACACAATCGACAGGTACGAAAACCTTATCCAATGAACTTGATTCTATAAGATGTGTTAGGCTCCCAGGTTGGAGTTCACAATTTCCGCTGACCGGGTGGTTTGATATAAAGGAAAACGTGGTTAGATGTTGCAGTCAATGGTTATTTCACTCGAATTCTTTCTTGATATGAATGATTTTCACCTAATAATCTTCTACTATGAATCTTAGTCGTTTGGCTCTTGAATAGCAATGCTGAGAGTCAACAACCGAAATCCTGGAAGAGAAGTGTGAAATGAAGTGAATTATTTATTTTGTTCCGACTTTGGTATTCCGTCGATGACACTGTCATTCACAAGCACAAGCTCAGTGCACAGAATTGCGAGTGAAAATGTCAGCTTGCGCTTCCCGTCCTACTGATTCCAAATCAGAAATGGAAATAGAAAAGCATCAAGCATGATGAAAGTGATCCTGTTTGTTTCATATTTACCTGGCTCAAATATATAACATGCAAGGACGTTCACTTTAAAATCCCTGCTTAACTGAAAGAGGAGAAAATATATTGCATTTATTTGCGGTTCTGGCACAATAGACTTGCTTCTGGAAAACCACTTAGAGAAATGATTTAGTTCAAAAAGAACTCATGTGACTGATGCCCATTTAGAATGAATTTTCTCGTTTGTAAGCATGAACTAACCAAGCTACAAAGATTCAAATAAAAGATAGAGTCACTGATGCAGTTTCATATGAAAAAAACTGATGAATGAGTACATAAAACGGAATCATCCACATTCCTGTGTGCTGCAGAGGATGCCTGACCTATCAATCAATAACTGGGCTTTATAAACCTGATTCTCACATTATTTATCTACACTTGCACAGATACTCACCTATACTTGGAGTTGTATACTGGTAATACGACACTGCTGTCGTGAAAACCAGCCTCATTGACAACGTGATCTATCCAACGAGTGACACGTGTCCCGTAGCGCACCACGGCATAAACAGCCTAATGAAGCTAATTTCAAGCTGATCAAAGGCCATTTGGCAAGGCCCATCGATATCAGTGGCAAACATACCGATCACTCTCTGGAAGCGCCCATCCCTCCTTATTCCAATCAATCTGGGACACCTGATATAGACGGAAAAATACTTGAACTCTGAAAGACCTGAACCACTTATATTTGGTCCCATTTCTAGGTACATAATTCGCCATATCTTTGAGTTTTATTTTCCAAACATGTGTCAAAACTATTACCGTTTCACAAGAAAAGTACAGAAGGATGGACACAACACTAAAGGAATGGACATATATAGAGTTTATTATTCGAACATTGTGTAGACAACATTTTAGAAAAAGGAGTAATTCATTATTCGTTTTTTTCTTTCTGACTGAGAATAACAATGAAACAGATTCACTTAAGGGTGTGGCTAATACTGTGGATGTGTTTTTCCCGCAGATACCACAAAACTCACTGTTAACTTACCCATCATTGAAATGAAACTTGTTTCTAGGCTGAGTTACAAGGTAACCGGCCTACGTAACCCGATTTCATCTTCCAGTAAAAGACTAAGTGAACTGACGTATTTGAAACAACGAAAATCAGATATGAAAAATTCACTGTTAATTCAGAGTTAACACACGTACCAAAGGTGATAAATATACAGGAATGCTCATAAAATCATCTGATAAACAAAGGTGATATGAAAATTTGTGTTTATTAAAATCCATTAGCCGATGAAGTTTGGGCCATAGGTAACATGGGTTCACTTGATAAGAACGATTTTAACAGAAGATGAGTTCCACGATTTTAAAATGCAGGAAACTGCGACAAATGTGAAAGTTTTCATAGAAATTCCAATTCGATCCTCACAAACATTTGATTCCAAAAGCAATGCATACAGAAATAAATCAATTTCGCCTACACTGCTATTTCTTTCATAGAACACTGGACGAAGAACTTCCTTAAAATGTGAGTAGGATCCGAGATATTTTTTGTAAACATTCAAATTGTAAATTAAGAATTGTGAGAAAAACTAATCAATCTTCACGGAAAGTTATTCGCTCAGAAGAACGATACAACAAAATCATGTCTTCTCATATGAGAAAGCTCATTATGCTGGACGACATTCTCACATGAGGGGATTCTGAGGAATGCCAGGACACTACAACCATTCCATTTTCCATGTAGTATCGCTTGTATGATCGACTGCAAGATGAAATGGGACAAAAATCCATGATTTTCCAGTATTTTATTTTGGCTTATATTGTAAATTCGCCAGATGCTTACTGAAGCGTTCACATAGTTGTCGATGGTTGCAAAGGTATAACAAGCCAGGAGAATAGGGATACGCAGTTAGCTCC
This sequence comes from Fasciola hepatica, assembly GCA_948099385.1. Classification (NCBI taxonomy): domain Eukaryota; kingdom Metazoa; phylum Platyhelminthes; class Trematoda; order Plagiorchiida; family Fasciolidae; genus Fasciola; species Fasciola hepatica. Next base: position 14,826,259 of record CANUEZ040000019.1, read on the forward strand.
ATTTTGGATACGGCCTAATGATGCACTCAAATCATAGTTCAAAAAGAAAGTAAACACTTTCATGGTATTCCGACTGTATTCACTTAGCTGACGATGTTACTGAAAGCAAAAGAGACACTCATGTTAGAAACACGTTAGTGCATTTGTACATGCAGTATAAGTAATAGACTACATCTTGTCATTAGTCATGGTGAGTTGGGAGAGATTTGGCCGAAAATACTATTTCACAAAGTGATAGATTCGATGGACAACGAAAGTGAAAATACATAAGATAGTGAACTTAACCTCAAATACTTCAAGTTCATCTGATTTGCATTCCCATTTAACATAACCCCATTTTATCAACAGTCAATTTTGTCATGAGAACACAGTTTGGCAAACAACCTCATTTTCGGTGTTATCATGATGAATCTCCTGGCCTAACCTTTGCTCCAGAACGGGCCCCCGACAAGACGGACTCTAAGGTGTGACACACACAATCTACGGTCCCACGTTAAGCCTGGATCACAGTTTTTGTGATCAGCCATCGCCATAGCCCATACATATATGTATATATATATATATATATATATATATATATAAAGTAATTCTAAAATTTACCTTATGGTATATTCAGATGTAATGCCATAAATACAAACCAACTGAAACAAAACTGCTCGACAATCTGTGTCCAGTGAGGGAAATCTATTCGATTAGTCATATTGAACGACCCGAATGGATGAATTCAAAATTTCATCTACAAAATTACTATGGAATACAGTTTAAAATGCCAAATGAACATATGCGACTGGCGAATATACAGCTTTTTTGAGTTTATCCGGAGAGTAGATGATTTTTGGTGATGTTTGATGATTTCAGTACAAAATAAAATGGTTATTCAGGGTAATGTTTCGTTTGCCTTAAAACGTTGTTCAAGAAAGTCCAATGATGATATCACTGTTGACGCCAGCTATGCATCCAATATGACTCATGATATCTACTGGTTTTACCGTGCAAAACATCCGCTGAATATTATAAACTGAAGTTGAATCATGAAGCAATCAGGTTCAAAGTAGAGGAGCAAAGAATGTATTGCGTATTCACTCAGGAGATAAATAGTCACATTTGCCGCCTCCAAGAACAGTTGTATCCGGAATACCAAGAAGTATTTAGAATATTTAGATCAAAATCTACAGAGAATCTTATTAAAGAGTCAAATAGAAAAGAAGCAATTCAACCCGAGTGATTTCACAGCTCAAAATGCTTTGCTCTGGTTTCCACATAGAAATACATTTTTAATACATGGAGACAGGATATCATATTTCCAAATTTCAAATAACTCCATAATGAATACATTTCTTACGCATTTTCACTTTTTCAATGGGCACTCAGTGATCACACACTTTTTGAAAAATCGAAATTCTGGTAACTACGATTGCTATGAGCAGTTACTTTGAAATTGCAAAAGACGGGTGATGTATACCACAAGAAACGCTTTTTGTTTCTACAAACTACACCCATGATGTATTATGAAGCTACTCAAAATTACCTCAGTACTTAGCCAGTTTATGTAAAATATTAGTGTACCATACATTTCTTCCATTTACATGGGTCCATGACGTTTTCACGGAAATAATGATTAATGGATGAGTTTTCAATTGAAGATCAGATGATAAGATGATATTATGACAGTGGTTGTAATAAAATTTTCGTCCATGTTACCTAAGCTTAGACAACCATAGATCAATTCAAATGAGTATCATACATAACATTTTGCCCATTCCGGTAAATGCACTAATATGAATAACATCATATTGTCGTGGGAAAAAGTAATAAATGAAAAGTTTATGGGAACATACCATCATCATGACAATTTTAACTTAAAAATAGCCTTTCCTTTGATAACGGAAGTTTACGAGGTATGCATCAGATGGGATGGCTATCAGTTCATTTCTAGCTTTATTTTGTCACCAATGTTTAGTCTGTCAAGACAAATCACGTGTTTTAAAAAGGAGTTATGAAAATTTTATGAATCATAAAGGAATTACAATTTGAAGAGGCCTAGAAGATGTTTTACCATAATTCATGTTTATTGAGACGAAAATTAGAACAGTGAAAATTTTGCTGAGTGAACAAAAATAACAGTAAAACCACAAAAACTCCGTATTCGGGTTTTAGTAAGGTCACAATAAATCCAACTTTTCAGTGATGCGCAGTAAATCTGAAAGAGGTGCTTGGGAACTTCATGTTTTTTGCAGCACCAATTTGACATCGTGTTATGGGTGGTTTTACGAGCCATCTCAATTGTAACTACATTCATCGATGAAGACTAAAATTTGACTGCGAATTTGAAAACACCCGTAGAAAGAAACAAGCATAAGTACGGATAAAAAAATGCCGTCCAGTTAGCAGATATTCAAGAGCTTCGGACCATTCAATAGAAATTTCATTCTTATTTGCAAAACAATCATTTTATTTTATTTGAACTGTGAGAAATGCTCATTGTTCATTCATAAACAGTTATTGGAAAACATGAGATCCCTATGGAAGGTATATAAGTTAACTTGAGTCGTGCAACGTGGAATTCAACTCAAAGAGTTGTGTCGAGTAGATATTCAATTGGGCTTCAAGATTAATTTTAACTAGATGTGTGTTATTTGATAAGTTAGTTTCGGCGGTTCTTTCTGAAATTATCTATGATAATCCCAGATATATTGTTGTAAAAATTTGACAGGTGATAATCCCGGATTACCACAGACATTAATTTCAACCGAGGTCCATTTATCTCTAGCTCTAAATTATCGCAAATCTCATCGAATACTGAAAGTCGCAATATTCAACGATGAGCCTGTGTATGGACGTTTCTTCCATTTGGGCTGAAAGCAATGATGCACACATTGTCTGACGTTGATTAATGTTTTCTATCTGTCATTAGAGGTGGATAGTTGGCATATGCATACTTTCATTGTCTGCGGGAATAAAATGTAATCACGCGATATATCCGAAATAGTTTACAGATAAACAAACCTTATTTCGTGCAAATCTCACTAGAACATCCAGCAAAATTGTGTAAAATTGAATGGTTCGAAATATAAGATCATGATCCCGCTTTAGGAATTCGTCTTTGTTGAGAAAAAAATAAAATCCCAGTGGAGGCTGCAAAGCAAATGGGCGGCGCTCGGAACTCATCGAATCCATTCAAACGTAGGAAACGAGGTACTTCGACGGTATCCTTCAAACATTATTCAGATTTGTGCATATTATTATTAATGAGGATTCGACTCCCACTGCTTCAAATGAACCCGCTGAATATTGTATGGCCCGTACAATGATTAGCACCGGACACCTAAAGAAATAAATTGTTCCAGTGGAATACAGAGTAAGCCCAAAGCTATTTCACCAGGGGAACAGTGAACAAGTTTAACCTGTGAGGCAATATCTTGTGCGAGTTTGAAAGCCATCTTGGTTTTGGTACAATTGTATATTCAAATATAAGAGGTTGTACTGAATATTCGGTTGTGTTTATCAGTAGCAACGTAAGACAAAGCCCAACGTTTCTCCAGGTCACTCGGTTTCCAATTCATTTCCAGTACCTCTCTACCATTTAAATTTCGTACCTACACTAAGCTAAGCTGAGTTATCCGATGTTCAGTAGAAATCACTTGTTACGATTCATTTCCTCCGAGACAGACCTAAATTTGGCTTGATTAGTGGATCGAAACCTCTTGTTGACGGACAATTTCGGTACCGGATGTGTACGATGTCTTCAGGCTTATTGGCGAATATGAAATGAACGGGTCTAGTTAGTTACTTCATCTCATTCTATCGGATAATAGCCGTAGATTTGTTCTAGACAAATGTTCATTCCTGTTGCACACGAGGTCTTCTACTCTTAAAGCCCTTGGGCGTAAATGCTTCAAGGAAAAGAAATAATCATCAAGCGTATCCACTGACCATGATCATACCGAGAAAATGACCATTCCCTGGACATCGTGTTGGTTTTATTTTCGCTACAATATTTTCTGCCGCTTGACTTCACCCCACCGTTTTGCTCGGTTGCGTACGTTTAACTGAACTGACATTCCCGAGGTTTTCGTCAATTTCACTTTTGAATCACATTCGTTTACGATTCCTCGCCGACTTCACATGCACCTGGTTTGATTTCTGCTTCCCTGTAGTGTTCGTTTGCCTTTCGTGTATTTCTCGTATCGGTACTCCTTCGGTACCACGACATATAGAATAAAGTCTCTCATCTGACCACCGACTTCAGTCTTCTCTGTCGATTCGATAAGGGGGATTTCTTTGGTAAATTGCTGTGGGACCTCATAGAAGCCGCGTTCATTAGCCACACTCGAGCATCTTCTGTATGAAAATGATAACCCCGTGGTTTTGAGAAATTGCTATCCAAACTGGATCCCGGTTTGTAAAACACAATACGACGTATACAAAATATGCTTTGTCGGCTAGAAAACCAACGGTGATGAGATTGTAGTAAATCGTAAATAGGGAATGCAATCGGTAAATAACAAGACAAACATTCCCATGCGGATAATTGAACACCAGTTATGGACAGTGGTCACGTAATTTCATGTCCTGACAGCTCGATTCGGTTTTTATATTTCACCACTTGTCACTACTAACGGAAACCATTTCGGTTAGGTATAGCTCTTGACAACCTCTTTCCTGATGTGCCGTTTGCACAGTATGCATGAGGATTATTCACTGTTTGCATAAACCTGTAGCTGATGTAGCAGTTCAAGATTAGATAGATATAGATTTACATCAATACAATGGAAGAACACCTTTTCTATGAAATATTCAACGTCATTGTGATATAGAAGAATAATGAGGAAAATCAGGCGCAACCGCGGTAATTGCCTAGTACGGATCTAACGATGGAGGAATGCACCTGACGAGATACGGAGACAATTTTTTGAAACGAATTGTGCCACAGCACGCTGTGGTGCCTTTGAACCAGAGTGTGAGAATGATGACATCGCTTCAAACGTGTATCAAAGATGGCTTAGAAAAAACTTGCAGACCTTTAGCAGAAATATTGAGAAAACCGTTTTTACAGGATAAATCATTCATTTTTGCTGATAGTAGCGCTGATAAATTTGAAAATTACAGATTTCTTGTAAATACCAACTGTTTGCAGTTTGGTTATTTGAAATATTCAAGAAGCAATAGATAAGCTGAATGACTGGATGAAGAAACGCAGAAGTAGATCTCACGGTAAATCCTTGGGCGTCTTTCTAGCAGGTATTAGCTGGAGATAATGGGGGAATACAAGTCAATGTTAGTGAAACCGATTCAGACAACCATGGGAGAAGACAAATATAAGGACAAGCGCTTCGATTATTTTATTCTTCATATTGTGACACGAAATTCTAAGCACTGACCAAAACCTTAGTGAATATCACGGTGGATATGACAATCTGGGTAACCATGCAACATGGATCAGAGTAAGCATGATATGCAAGTGGAATATGTATCTTCCATGTATTTCACATTTCATCACTTCGGAAGGTAACAAGATATGTAGTATGAAAGAAATAAGGTTAACATGATGGATAAAATGATGCCCAAATGAAGGTAGGAGTCAAAACATGAACAACAAACAACATCGATCTAAGAAGCTGTTAAAGCACAACGAGGAGACAAGAGTTTGATCTTGGATTCCGTTTCCAGGCTTTCTTTACGTTTAGATGTGCAGAGCTACACTCTTTTACCATTCCAATGAAAGTAACTTCAAGTGTGTAAATATAATGACAAAATGCTAATTGTGAGCCGAACACACAACTGCCAGCCTATTCGGCCTTACACTCAGTGGTTTGTTGAATATACACAATACATGATATAGCACCTCCCGCTCGCTGGCTTTGAACGGTTACAACCCGTTCTCCGCACAGCGGTCGACTCTTGTGATGAATAACTTCTCTGCAAGGGCCCAAGTGCAATGAAGGCCTTTCTCTTACAAACAACCTGTTGATCTCGGTTCCTGTATTTACATGATTAGTGTAGAGGTCGATTTTCAGAAATTCGGAAGTAGTGCAAAATATAAAGGGTAAAGGTACTAAGTCAGGAAGTTTTAGCCGGTATGTGAGAATGTGAGGTTTTTTTATCTAGTAGTTAGTCAAAGTCAAAGTCAGCCTTGAATTCTATGTCAGATGGAGGATAAAGTTTGATACACAAGTGTGCAATGAGGGTGGGATTTTCATTTGCTCGCTGACGACGTCGTCTCAACCGGTGATGTAATGTTTGGTAAATAGAAGCCAAATTCGGTTGTTGGAAGTCTTTGAAATCGACTAACCTGAGCTACAACCAATAAAAACTGTCCTAAGTTTTGAGAGGGTAATAATTTCGGTGTGCCTGATATCAAACCAAGGTAGTTAGAGCAGACGTTAAGAGCTCCTTTCTTGTTGACTGGGATAAATGAAGAGAAGATTCAGTTTAGCGGAACGCTTTCGTGAACTTAGATCTCGTTGAAAAGACTGGTGGTCTCTTGGGTGAGAAAATTTAATATCATTTGAGGGGGCTGAAAGGTGATCTTCTAGGCAAGGAGCGTCATGGAGCTTGAAGAACTAGACTGTAAGGGTTATCTCGTGTTCATGGGCGAGGCAGCACAAACTGTCCGTGGATGAGGGTCAGGTTCAAGGGAACTACCAACCGGTGAAACTAGAGCTCATGGCTATTTTGACCATTGCTCGCAGTGGTATGCCCAGCGCTCAGTAAAGCGTAAAACTGTAAGACTATCCAACCATTATCCTCGCAGAATAAGTTTGCTTACACCAGACTTCATGTTAGATGAGTTGGGAAGGCTTCTGGACAGATTTTTGTTCAATTTCTACAGCGTCTTTGGACTATCTGACCGAACTGTTTGAACGTAAGATTCTTGTCAGTTTTGTGCTTACCTCTTCTGAACGTTTCTCTACCAGAAACCAAATCGCGACGGCAATCTAACAGTTCAAGAGATCATGGTAAGACACTGTGAGCAGCAGTTTGGCGTACGGCTAATCCACTGGATGAAGTGTTCGGTAACTTCGTAGCATCGTGCACACATTGCCAGAAGTCTAACCCACCGGCGTATATGTGACTGGCTAGCTACGAATTGAACTCATCCGGATACTCCCACCGATTGGAGTTTGGCTGATATCGTTTTCGTTTTTCGTCTACAGTGGGCATTCGATTTGGTGGAAAATTGCACCTTGATCTGTACGCGCACATGTAGGCATGATCTGAATCGAAGCATGTGCTCTGAAGCGACACAAAACTTAAATGAGTCAGATCAAGGGTAACTCGTAGCAATACGATTTATCTATGTCCAGGACTGCTTAGTAGAAGACGGTTTCGAAGTCACTGTGCATCTTCGGCTACACTATGAATTCGTATTGAAAATAAGTGAACGGTGGCTTCCACAGATATGTAGCAGACGGTCGGCGTTATCCGTACATAGGAAGAGGGTCCCAATTCGACATCCAAGCTTTTATTCGTTGGGATCTGGGTGACCAACTCCAGCATTTATGTTTCCATTATAACTCTTTGTGGTGCCTTTCGTGAGAGGTCTTTTGGTTGTTGATAGGATGCATCGTTGACAGTATCCAGACTACATTTGGTGGGAGTGCACGCTGTCAGAAAGAACAGACTGCAGTTGCTGCCACACCTTCGTTTTACCTTGAACAAAACTTCCAAGCAGATCGCACACACTACTATTAATATGAATATAGTCGCGCAAACCAAACGTCTCTCTAGTGTTCAGAGCGATTTGCACACCCACATGAGCGGATACAGAAGGTGCGATATATCCGGACAGTTGTAGTGAGAATTCACCTCCTGAGAGTGAATTATTTTGAGTTAAGTTTGTCGGACCGCAAGTGCAGCGCACATCCGTGGCTAGAGTCTGAAGGGTAGCAGCCAGAGCTACATTGTTGGCCCCACTGGCGTTACAGTATCTAAATTTAAGTCTTCAAGATTTGACAATAAGTGATCCCATCATTTGGTTTACTAAACTACGTACACTGTAGGAAGGTACCTCGATTTCATGATCAATATCCTCTTCAGTAACGGCCTTATAGGTGTATATAAACATGTTGTCACTGTTTGTGTATAAAAACTGGTTTGTAGAGAGAAGTGGTGTGGTGAGTGTAGGACGAATCGGTCCAATCACCAGCACCTCAGTCATCTTTTGTGCAGAGTGAATAAGCGTAAGATAGTGAGAAAGACTGTGCCCGTGAAAATTGTGATGTCCACGTAGAACGAGAATTCGGTCAAGATCTTCCCACAAGGCTACCGGAAGAAACTGGGAGATTGCTTCTGTCGGAATACAATAACCAGATTCGAGTGGATTCAGGGTACTCACCGCACCCTTATTTCTCAGAAAATCCGATCGCCAGTAGCACAGCTCATACTGCTATCCTGGAAAACAAGCCGGGTTCATCTAACACGATACTAGCCTTATTTAGCGGCGAGTCATAACCACCGCACAGAGGGGCAGTCCCCTGAGTCATATGTATTTTGTGTAAGGACAAGCATGTCTATGACCGTTTATTCACTGCTAACTGTCATATGCCGCCGTTCTTCGTTCCGTGACCTTAGGACGCCCACGGGGACTTGCAGCTCCCATGTACCGGGAACCCGTGAAAGGAGAGAAATACGCGTATCTTGAAGCCACTGACTACAGAGAAACCTGAACCAGTAATCACTCTCACAGTGAAATCGTTACAATTTGAAACAGTTCTGTCGTCTGGAGAAGGCACGATGATTATTTTGTTGTAAATTAGAGAAAAATGTAGCAAATTTCTATGTCTTACATCAGCTCATCTAAACATCAAAGCAATCTAACTTTTCCTCGTAACTATCAGTCCATCATTCCTGCTAGTGATCATATTTCTACTTCAAGTTCTGCTGGTAAGTTCGATTCATTTGATGACATTTATTTGACTTTATTGGGAAACTAACGTCTTCTTGTTTATCGTGAGTGGAGCTTTCAACAGTTCATAAACCACGGTTGGTCTACTGATTATTGTGGACTATTGGTAAAGAATAAACGCATAGCAGGATGTACTTTTGGTGAACACAAAATGTCCGGTGCTCGCAAAGCGTGGCCCGCCTATGGAGACTCCCGATCACGCAATTTTGAGGTTTTCTTTCCGACTCCACAGCAAAACGAATGACAAATTATTTGCTTCATATTTCAATAGGGGACTCAGTTGACTGAAATAAGACCCGGGTACTGCGGCGAGGCCCCGAATGATGATTGTGTAATCAGTGCCAAATTTTTGCTCACTCTGATCCGTCTACATTTCACAAGATCCTGAATGGTTATTGTGATTAAATCCATGGGAAAAGGTTCAGATTCTCTGTGACTAATATTTCTTCTCATTCCTAAAACAACTACCACAAATGTCTACGGAAAGACTCCTCGAGAGCTTACTTGTGGCTTGTTAGAATGGAAATAAAGATGATTAACGAGTTGTACGATCAGTCAGAGCTAGGCAACAAAATGGACTGTGACTTGGAATACGCCAGTAGGTTGCGTGGATTTTCTGCTGATGGTCTGGAAAAAATCGTTGATGCCGGGGCGCGTAATCGGTGTTTTCATAAAGCCACTGAATGATTTCCGTCATGGGTTCGGAGGAAATCTTCCCGCAGAATGAATTTACGAAAACTTTGAAGTGCCTGGATGTCCACAAAGTTAAACCAACCGAAATCCGAGGGCCAGTGTACAGGATATGCCATCACAGATGGCACCGGACAAATATGCAGCACACATATACTAAGCTTTTTGTGGGTTATTGCCTCAGCTACTGCAGCATATCAGACCACAGACTGTTGGCGAGGGAATTTAGGAAACCCTGAGCTGGGGGCAGTTACCTATCCTTTCCGACTCATAGCTTGCACGTTATTTGTTCATATTCACGGAAGTTCACTTTACGCCTAAAACTCTCCAGGAAATTTTAGAAAAAGGCATGATAGCGAACAAGCTCGTTTTCGGTAACTTCATCCTCTGGCTAATACAGCTACATATATATACGATAGGAATGCATTTTCTCGGAACAAAATAGAGGGTATTTACAGTATCAAATTATTATTGGTCAATCAATATTGTAGGTGTTTTGCGGTTCGGAAAAGGGGTGAGAAGTTGGTTGTTTGTGGTTGGGAAAACTCGGTGTAGAAAGTACATCTAGGGTGGGTTGGCTGTTTCCTGTCACGACCAGGAAATCTGTGTACCTGTTCTTTTATTCATGCCGGCTCTTTTGGATCTGGTTGGCAAAGGGTTATCAGTTTCACCTTCCATCACGAATGACTGTGACCTTATCCTCATACATCCTTATTAGATCGATCACTACAAAACTTCCAGATGTATTGCGCATTAACAGTGTCCACATCAGGTGAGCAATTCTGCACTCAATTTTGCTGCTTCGCGAATTTGAAAGCTATCGTAGTAGAGAGAAAATTAGTCCAAAATAAAACCAGAAGTGGAATAATAAATACATCCAATCGTCCAAGTAAGGCAAATCTGTCTTTTTTTGAATCATATCGTGAAAGGTGTTCTTTCTTTGTGTGTTCAATGTTCTCCACGATTCGTATCGTCCTCGGGGAATACAAATTGCAAACCTGAACGTAGCTCCATCAAACTGCTTTCAGGCTTACCTACCTGTTCAACTGCAGTTTATGCTCTTTTACTTAAATAATTTAACACGAATGAGTTGACAACCTACTGAAAATGATTTCACACAATGTCAAATATGGTTGCTTCTTTATATGATGTTTTTCATAATTAAGAGGATATTTAATTATTCAAATGAATGCATGTTACTCGCTATAAAAAATTCAATGTCGATTTTAAATACAAACCAAAAGTCATCTTTATCTTTGATACATCTGCGTGCAACGCGTTCAACTTGCACATCATAAAGCACTAAAGAGGTCAGAAAATGACTTTCGCTCACGGAGAACAACAAATCGAGAGTTAAAAAAGCAGATGACCGTATCTCGGTTGGCCATATGCTTACGAGGCTCACATGAAATAATCATGCACATCAGTTCGTCATTTTTCATCAATAATTTTATGATGAGTAGAAAAGTATTACAAAAGTGAATTATTCTACTAGAGTTTTGCTATTTATTGAACACTGACAAGTTGTATACTGCTTTCGAAGAAAGATTCCCAATATGCCTTGATTTAATTTGCATATGTACAAAGAGAAAACCTTCAAAAATTCTACTCGTCCGTGAACACTAAAGTGAATACTTGCCAGGATATACAATTACTTCACTCAATGATAGGGCATATCTTGTACGGACACAAAATCACATTGGTTTGATAGTCTCTCAGTGCTGAACGTGACAGTCGGTCTGTGTCTGAAATGATCTAACGCGGCCACATCAAGCGTTACCGCAGGATGGACCAAACTGAAAATTAACCAAATTATTCCTTATTGAATTCTGAAACATTGGGTCCCGTTGATCCAGTTCATCAAAACAGATAGAAGACACAAATTGCGAGATACAAGCATTTCTTTTAATCTTCTCAATCGCGTACGTAAAACATGAGAATTCCTGTTCGAATGGGGCACAGAGCAAAACAATGGAATAGATAATGTCAAGCAAAATTAGATGACGATTCGGTAAACCTGATTTGTTGCCGCCACGGCAGGCACACATTTTGGGTGGGGAGGCAGTGCACCCGGAAATATATTCATCTAGTTGTTGCTATTGTAGTTCTTTTCTGATGAAACGAAATGAAGAGGAGCTAGCATCCGGGAACATATCATGTGGGCAAGTTATGGTCACAATCCACTGAGTCCGAGCTACTACACATTTGCAGGCAGCCATTGCACAGTTTCAGGGACTTTCGGGTTGATCATACTTGCTTTTCAAGTGGTAAACCTGAAGATCGTTTTGGGCATACGATTCAAAATCTTCACTTGTTGAGTAGTTGACCTGAGCCCTCTTTCACCAAATCAACTCAAAGTTAGCATGAAGCGTGAATGTGAGCTACCCGCAACAATGATATTTTTAAGGAAAACCGTACGCATCATCTACTTCTCATTGTGGACTCTCGCAGTGCCAAATATAACGCAAGGCCCAGGAAAGTACACATCATCAGCAATAGCGCGGACATAACTGATACCCGCGGTAATCAGCAGACGGCAGGTCCAGTGAAAGCAAGTTTGCTTCATGCTAGTATTTGATGATCAGGGCTGGCAAACAAGGAGGTTGTTGGCGTCAATTAATTTTTACCCTTCCTCATCAATCTCAAGGTCGCTCCCTTGGGGCGCACTTGGTGGATGATATTTTCGGTCATATTATAAATGGTTTTCATGCAATGAAATAATAAATAATCCAGGCGTAGGACGTGTATGAGCAAATAGCTAAAACCTGTCACAAGTCTATTTACGTTTGATATGAAAATTACATAAACAAGTTTCCCTTTTGAACACAACAATTGTGACTTGATGTTAAATATCTATGGTGGACAAATGAATCGAATAAAACATTTTTTTCAGAATTATACCTGGGATAAGATAGATAACTGTTTGAGTTGCGGACTGTAACTTCGATTATTCAAATCGTGCGAATTTTGGAGACAATTATTAGCTTTCAGAATAGTAAGTTCACTTATCTTCTGTAGAACAATCAGCTACGATGCGTGTAAAAGTTCAATGTTTGGTAGCATAGCTTTTTCGGAAGTGATAGTTTCGACAACACTGCTTCCAGAAATTATCATATCACGGGGTGCATCGATTTTTTGATGCACGCCGAAGTGATTTCGACTCCAGAGCAATCCCTAGTTACCATCTTTATTCGGCCTGATCCTTCACCACGTGCGGGTATTATAATAAAAATGAATGCCGTATCACTTAGGCCAGTGAGTGAATCATGACAAAACGTCGTTGTGCTTTATTTGTTCTTGTTTATAGCGTGGAGGTGGGGGGTGTCTGTGTTTCCCTTGTAATGATTAACATAGACTATGTTTTCATGTTGTACGATTATCTTTGTGTTACAATGCCCAACATATATATATATATATATATATATATATATATATATATATATATGCCTTTCATCATCAGACTTGGTATCCTATTTTATTACCACTGTGCACCAGTGGATATCACTTTTACCAAGATTTGTCTTCTGATTCCATGGGAGCATTCAATGCTACCGTTTTGTTTGTTCCCTTTGAACCTTTCAGAAACGTCAGATCAAAATAACAAATGGGATACGTAAGCAATTCAGAAATGCTAAATAAGGAAGAATGAGTTTAAAAAGAGAATCAAGAAACACACGAAAAACTTCACTCGGTTGATAAACTGATTAAAACTGGGAATATCCATTAGCACATCGATGTCATTGTCATGAACATAGATTGGTACGTGTATGTCTCGAAACCAAGTCACTGCAAATTGTCCGAAGGCAACGTAAGTAAGATCGGCACAAGTCAATACCGTATTCCGAATGTGACCATTTATATTCTCCATTAGGTACTGCTCTGTGGATAGAACATAGGTCTGATAAGCAAATATGGAGATAGATAGGCTGAAGCAAACTTTCTAATGGAGTATTATTCAATTTTCTCCCATAAAGAGTGCGGTAAGATGGTCACATTATACGTGAATGAAATCCGTATCTGTCAATTAGCTCCTTCGATTATTATTCTGTTTTGCTCGTACAAACATTTACTTGTAAATGCGCAATAAATTGCTGAGCAGTCAATCCACTAACTTCGATATATGTGTCTATGCATACATTTCGGAAACCCATTAGGGAGGCATGCATGTCAATTACTTGATTGCACTCAGAGCGGAATTTGATAATAACATTTACATTAGTGAAATTCCCAATGTCTACATAAGTTATTAAAATTATACATACGATAATATACAGATACAGTACAATAGACAAGTAAATTCTAGGAGCTGTTGGTATGCCACTTTGTGTCGTTTCCCGGCGCTATTTCGGTTGTTAGTGGACCGACTTGCAGACACACACTTATATGGCCCGTAAGTTTTGACGAAGCCTACAAATTCAAGATCTGAGTCCGACAACTTTGAATGATGTCCACTTCAAGAGTAGGGAAAATTCAGGCTATGGAAGAAGTGAAATGAGTGCTTGTGAGAAGAGTCTTATTCTTAGCCCGGAGAAGCAAGAATATCATGTGGTAGCACTGAAATCTTCCGAAGTCTTATCGGTTCTACAAAATGACTTCCCCAAACTACTTACAGTAAAATTACCAAGTATTATATTACAGTACTTCGACGAAGGATAGAAACAATACAATCCAACAAGTGCAATCATTCATTGAATAAACTGCAAACGAGAGTCATTTCGACTACGTGAATGTAAATACGTGTTTATTAGTTATTTATCAATTTGGCATTGTTAATTTGCAAAAGTGTCCTTCATTCTTATCAGTCGTTACATTGTAATGGCTCAAAAATCAGAGAAAGACGTTTCAGTCTATCTTGTGTAGATCTAAAAATTTCCAGATTCCTAGGACTCAGTGGTGTTTACAATGGCTCGTTAAATATGTGCATTCAATAAAGTGAGAATTCACTTTCCGTGTGCTGGACTGTTTTATCACGATACGTAATTCATTATCAGTTACCTCGACTAGGAATTTTAGGCTTCGATATAACAGTCGCTGTAGTTGGCTCTAATAAACATATCTCAACTTAACTCACCAAATTACAAGCCTCCAGATGTAACAGTTGGTTTGGAAGATTTAATTGTGAGACAGTTCACTATTGCATTTTTCTAGTGTCAGTCAGTAAACATGGTTACAAGGAATTGTGTGTTCAACATCTGCACTAACCGGAAAAGAATACTTGACGAAAACCACTCCATAACTAGCTACCTGAAGTCAGGACAAATACAAATTCCACTTCCGTATCGGTAGAATGAATGCCGCATTGAAATTGACATAGGAAATTCAAAACATTTATTTCAGTCGGTGCAAAATGTATCCAGCTTAACGTTTCAAACAAGCACTGATTATTCATCACCGTAGTTGCAGCGTGCACTGACCTCATAAATTTTAAATCATGCTTAGATTGACCTCATTCTATGACACATGTATTGAAAGTCAATAAAATCGCACCCGTCCTCCGACTGATATTTTGTGCACATTCTATTGCTTATGAATACTTTCGTTGACCTATTAAACCAGATTATGCAATAAGAATAATCCGAGAAACAGCGAATTAAACATTTGAAACATTGGGTCCCCTTGATCCAGTTCAACAAAACAGATAGAAGACATAAATTGCGAGATGCAAGCATTTCTTTTAATCTTCTTAGTCGCGTACGTAAAACATGCGATTTCGTGTTCAAATCGAGCACAAAGCGAAACTCGGAAACCATTCGGTAAACCTGGTTGGTTACCGCCACGGCAGGCACACATTGTGGGCCAACAGTTTCTGTGCCCACAGTGGGGGCCTAAGTCTACTTATCAACACTGCCTCACAGAAAGCTAGGAGCTTTCGGTTCCGATTCCATGCAATCACTCGGAACGCTTGACCCGGATCAATCCGATGACGAGAGGTCACAAGGTGTTTCGCCATCGATGAAGCCGGGTTTCTAGTCATCGTCTGTTGTCCGGGTGGAGGATGACTCATCCACTGCACTAACCACTTCGGTACATGCTCCCCCATTCTTTGACTGAGTCAACGATCCGTTCTGCCTAAGTAGATGTCCAGCAGCTGCAGGTGAACTGATAAATGATGTGAGAGGCATTCAGGTTCGCGACTCTGTTTGAATGTGCTTAGAGGTTTAGTCGTTTGGTTGTTTGCGAAATCTGCAATTCAGCCGCCAATTAGGCGCGCTTTAGTGCACACTTTAGATTTTGGCTAATCCGATTGAACAGACGATCCCCTTTAAATTGCAACACTAGAGTAACTCGTTTCTTCTCAACCTTGTCGACTTGTACGGTCTTAGGCCTTTCTCTTTTGTGAATCTCAATGAACTTTTCCGGGTATCCATTGGAACAAAGAGTTTGGGATAAGAACTCTTCTTCCTTTTTCAGTTGGTCTACACTGCAGATTTTTCGCGCTCTGTGGAACAGGGTTTTGACCAAGCCCCTTTTGTAGGCAACTGGAGCGAAACTGGAGAACTGAATATATTGTCCACTCCATGTTGCTTTACGATGGATAGTCTTCTGAATTGTCCCATCTGCACGTTTTTGTACCATGATATCCAAAAAGGGGAGGCTGCTGCCACTCTCTGTTTCCCACGTGACTGATAGATTGGGATGCATGGTGTTCATTAGGTTGAAGAACTTAGTGAACCCTTCTTCCTCAGTAAAAATCAAAATATCATCGACATAAAGCATGTACAGGGTAAACTGGATGATATTCTGATGTACATTTTTCTCAATCATCCCCAAAAAGATATCTGCCAATGTGGGTCCAAGAGGGCTACCCATTGCCGCACCATCAATCTGTTTGTATGACTGTCCTTCAAAATCAAAACGTATGTTTTCTGTACATAAGAGAATGAGGTCCCTGATGTATGTAACAGGAATCGGTAACGTGGGTTTGAGTGTTGCTACCATGTCGCACAAATATTCTACCGTTTCTCTTAAGGGTACACTGGTGAAAAGTGAATCAACATCTACAGAAAACATTTTTTGGGAACTCACGGATATTCGCTCCAGGATATCTGATAATTCAAACGAGTCCTTCAGACAGTGTGATGTCATGTGCTTTCGGATGGGAGATAGCATATCCACCAGTCAGCGTGCCAGTTTGTGACACGCTGAGTTCTGCATACATAAAACAGGCCTCAGTGGAACATCAGGCTTGTGAATTTTCGGAGAACCCCTCAGTTTTGGCGTTTGGGTGCCTATCGGTTTCAGTTTTCTGTATAGGTCCTCAGAGATAAATCCATGCAAGCGTAATATCTGGAGGTGTCATGTGACCTGTTTCTCTACGAGCAAGTTGTTCTCTGCGGTCGAGTCCGGAATAAATCGTCGTTTGTCCCCCAAAGTGCTATCCATCTTTTTAAGGTAGTCTTGTCTCTTCATGATGACGACACCTGATCCCTTGTCTGGTTGAAGAAATACCACATCTTTCATCTCTTTCAGTTGTCTAATTGCAGTGTAGTGTTCTTGTGATAGACAGCATTTTTGTCGGACAGGGGTTGAGTTGAATACTTCCGAAAGATCCACCAATTTCGCCCTAAACCAACCTGCTTTGTCCTCTGAGGCCGGAGTCAGATTTCTGACTTGGTCATTTAAGTTTTCGAATTGAGCTTCCATTTGTAACTGGTTGATCTTTTTCGGAGGCAACTTGTACCGAAGTGGTTAGTGCAGTGGATGAGTCATCCTCCACCCGGACAACAGACGATGACTAGAAACCCGGCTTCATCGATGGCGAAACACCTTGTGACCTCTCGTCATCGGATTGATCCGGGTCAAGCGTTCCGAGTGATTGCATGGAATCGGAACCGAAAGCTCCTAGCTTTCTGTGAGGCAGTGTTGATAAGTAGACTTAGGCCCCCACTGTGGGCACAGAAACTGTTGGCCCACAATGTGTGCCTGCCGTGGCGGTAACCAATCAGGTTTACCGAATGGTTTCCGAATTTCGCTTGACACTATCTATTCCATAGTTTTGCTCTGTGCTCGATTTGAACACGAAATCGCATGTTTTACGTACGCGACTAAGAAGATTAAAAGAAATGCTTGCATCTCGCAATTTATGTCTTCTATCTGTTTTGATGAATTAAACATTTGTTCTTGTAATTATTTCAAGAGAAAAGTTGGATAACATTGCAAACTGCGAAGAGACAGGGTGGAGATTCCAAGTAAGTGTTTACTCGAAACTGAACTTATCATCAGTTTCTCGTCTGTGGGAACTCATTTGCTGTCTTGCTGTACAAATATTCTTCATGCACATTTGAACATTGTTCCCGAGGGATTCACACTAGGGAGGCTTTGTTTGGCCCAGATATTTCATACTTGTATTTGTGTTAGTTTGACGGCAGATTTGCTGGTAAGCTTACCACATTTGAGTGAATCAGGATATAGTGAATAATTTCGTTACTTCGAAATAGAATAGACCGTTGACAGTTATAAATACGAACCATGGGGTCAGAGTGTTCCTGTTGGACTGTATGAAAATGCATGTAAAAACAAGATTGCATTGCATATAAATATTATTAAATAATCTCCACGGTGGTTTCGTGTTGCGACTGGCACTGAATGGCGCAAATAGGTCTGGTTCATATTGACTTGTGATGGCAATCATTGCCCGTGTACTGATGATATCTTTAGCCGTGATTGGAAGTTACGGAAGCTTTAAAAGACTTTGCCCCTAAAATACCAAAATGGTGTGAATCATTTTCCCATCCAGCTATGTTATTACATTCTTTTCAGAAAATCTAATGTGTACCACGTCAATCTACAGAAAATGATTTTTACTGGTTAAGTCACCCACCTAGATTTCTCATTTCCTAAGGGAATGTACAACCAATCTACCGTGTACAACAAAGAGAACCAAAATGAAATTACGAGCCAGAATTGAAAACGGCTTTGCTCAAATCTACCCACACAACTTATGTACTACGCTTTTCAACCTGTTCTTGAAGGTCATTATTCATGTCAAAAATGCATGAAAACATATAATATTTTTGGGTAACAGTTTCTTGAGTATCTTGGTCACAATTCCTTTATTTCTGAGAATATATCTGCATGCACGAACCAACCATGTCGTTAAATATGATCATTTCAAAAATCGATTCGTAGGAAAACAACTGCATCTCTGCAGTGAACTCGGGACCGTAAATTTCAACTAGGGCCTTTGTGACAGCCATACATCAGACAGGAAACGTAGTGCACGTCTGAATGACTTATTTTGAAATTTTCACCACTCAAAGCTAGAATGCTCCGTTTGGTCTATCAGAAAGCGTACGCCAACTATTGAATGCATGATTTATGTATGCAGGTTCAGTAAAAGATTTCTTCTTCGTATAACATAGTTCGTTGCTCGGCGTCAAGGTTAAACCAAGATATGAGTATGAGGAAAGCGATACTCACCTGATTCATCTTCTTTTGAAATCATCCGCGGTGCAAAACAATCAAATCCTTACTAAAGATCGAAAGTGAGGGGTAAATACATTGAACAATCAAGCTGTTTTGGCTGTTTTTAGCAGAATGCCTCGTTTTACTTAGGCCCAAACAAGCAACTCGTGCTTTGTAGGAAGTGACCATTGTGCGAGCGACTGGGTATTACTATTTGAAAATTCGTGAAAGAAGGAGCACTATCATGCATTGGTGAATTTTGAAAAACTGTTATCAGCGTTCACGGACTGCCTGGTGACTTGGTGTTTGTGTCGGAATCGTTTATTCCTGGCATGGACCTCGGTGCGGGGATCGGTTGATGTACACTACCGATGATTCCCAAAAATAATGGACTAGCTACATATTGGTCCCATGGACAGGTAACTGTTGATGTTTTATACTCACTCATTATACAGTTTATTATTCGTCTAACTGTTGAGCATGAAGTACTCACCAGAATGAACCACAGCTCAGGAATCAGTTATTCTGGAAGTCTCCGTGTAGAACAATAAAGTTAGTCACACAGTCAATTATCCTTACCACATGCGAAGACAAGTTAGAATACTAGAAATTTGAGAAGCAACATGTTTATCATCTATTGCATGATCAATTTATATTATGGACCTTAGCTTTTTATATTCCTTCAATGTTTTGACCCTGTTCTAAGATACAAATGGCCTCAAGTTGTCTAGAACTCAATAAGATAAAGCAGGTTGCACCAATATTGTCCCTAGTAAAGCTAAGAAAGGAATTCGTGGATCATAATCGACTAGCTGAACCAAGAATGCGAGTAACAATGTTCGGGAATTGATAAGCGGCTGTATTGATCTTGGTATATAAGCAGATGTAAGAACGGTAACATCATGTCTGTTGCTCCGGACGCAAAGTTGATGGTCCGTTTCGGACGTCAAACATTATCGCATAATTTGTTCTGGTTATGAATCAGATGTTCGTTTGTGTTTGAACTTTAAGACCGGACGATGTGAAACTCACGAATGCGTAAAGGAATTGGGTGGACCGGGAGAGTGTAGAGGAATGTGGTACAGTTTAGGTCTTGTCTTTACTTAATATGCCCAAAGAAATCAGATAATTCTGCTGAATTTTATTGATTGTAATTTTTCTCGATTGTTTATTTTGGATTTTGTTCGGTGCGTCTGAGTCAAATAAAAGTAGTGAGTTGAAGATATATGCATTACCATAATGCTGATTGCATTTCTTCAGTATTTTATGCAATCTCTCATTTAGTTTGGTGTTTTTTCTTCCTCTCTGTGTCAGCACAAGGACTAGAGTAATCGCAAATGGAACGACTTACAACTGGAGAGATTGACGAATATTTTACCTATCCATTGGAAAAGCCAGGATAATTTTTCAACGGAGTTTACAATGTTTATGACGATTTGATTATATAACAGCTGTCAGCAGTAGAACCCAATCAGGGAAAAACCACTCCGAAGCATGATTATAGGCTATCACCCGAAGCTTAATCGCCCACTCTAATCACTTTGTTGTCCATGGAAAGCATAACGGTTATTGATTTTACGTTGGAGTGGGAAAATTATTCATATATATGCATTTTCCGCTATGTTACTGGAATATTTTGTCATATTGAAGAAAGCTCTTTTGCTTAGGAGAATTGTGTCATGTGAAATTATATTTCCCTAATTTGATCTGGATTTAATTTGATCTGGAACGAACTCAAATGCTTCCAGTATTCGATCTAGGTGGATTTCGAGTTCGCAATTGGATGACACGGGGACCTTATTACTACGTGCACTTTAGAAGCTGAAACACAAGATGTTTACTCCACTCACCTATCTGGTGTTGAAATATGGCTTTTTTGCTTATAATGAACACACTAATTTAATTTAATTAAACCCCTAGAGATTCATATTGCACATACCGTTAGGGATCTGCGGATAAGTATTTTCAAATTTCTGCTTGTGTACACAGCCGCGACCATACTACTAATAGTAGTAATTCCGTTAATTTTCCCTCTGCCTTTTCATTGATCGCAAGTAAATGGTACATTCCAAGAAAGGGTTGTAGCAAATTTACCTTATTCAGCTGCATTTAGTTGGCGCTCGGAGCGCTTTTTGAGTTGATTGTGGTACGGATAATTTCACGAGGTCTTTATAATGTCAAAATCGTGATTTTTTAGGAAGCACTTGAAGTCCATTTATGCTGCATAATTTTCTACCCCAATAGAACTGATGACCACTTGAACCATTATCCACAGTGAAAGAGAATCCCTCTAAAAAGGTAATCATGTGGAAGAAGATTTCTAACTGTCGGTCAGTTTCTATGCGGCTGTGACATGTTCCGAACGTATTCAGATTCGGTTTGCTCTGGAAATTTTTTCTATTCGTGGTACTTAAGAACAGGCTTGTTGTCTTATTTCTTGTACTTTGCTTTTGTTTCAAGACTGTTTTATGCAAAGAAGGGATTACAAAAATGTCAACTGTTCATAACATAAACTGAGGAAGTAAGTCTCCCACACAAAGAGATAATTGGTTATCCCCTGTGAAGTGCTACTTGAGACGTATCGAATTTCTTTTCCTACTGGTCAGGTGAAGTTGAGTATTATTGCCAGCAAAGCGAAATCAACAATGCAGGTTTATCTTATGTCCCCCAATGTTGGTCCATCCACAGAATAACAAGTGAAAGTGATTTGTCGATGATGCCGATTATTTCATGTAGGACCCTAGAAAGCAACTTTTCCACTTGTGCATTCAAATCAATATTCTACCGCATTGTCAAGTGTGTAACTTTGATTGAGTCTGATGATTCAAACGAGACGCATGCTGAGGCAGATTGCGAATACTGTTATTGAAACAATTATATCATGAACAAGTTTACAACACGAGGGAACGTCTTTTCGATATGTCGTTCACATAACGAACAATGTTCATCAAGTTGAAGCATGTTGTCAAGCTACCGGATTTGTTGCACGCTTGCTCACTCACTGCCGTCTCTAGCTGCACATATACTCTCCCTTACGCAGTATTATAAAAATGAATACCTGGAGTGATATACTAAAGAGGAATTTCTTCGTAATACAAGCTTTTTATGAATCGATAGGCATATTCTAACAGTTAAATTAGTTTATTAATCCAGATATTCACAAAGACTAGATATCCCGTTCGTCCATTTTAATATTTTTCTCCAGAAGTGGCAAAGTAGTGTAGGTTTGTTTAACGCTGCTTCGGATAAAATCTATTTGAATTCAGCTGAATCTTGTTTTTCTCATTCTGAAACGTGTATATTCATGAATTTTGGAACTTGACAGAAGGTGTACTTCTGGATATGTAGGAATATTTCCGCCCGTAGTTATGTTGATGGACAAAACAATACTCTTATAAAATAGAGCGGCATTCGTGTGGTATATTCGACTCAGATTGTTGGTCTTATTGAGTACCTACGGTTTGTCGTATAAGCTTTAAAGTGAGTTGATGTACTTTTATATTTTAAAAAGGCAATCCATGATGATGCTGATTAACCAGCTCCATACCGTGTACTGGTTTCTCACACATGTGAAAAAAACTAACTCCAGTCTACATTTACTGGATTTGCACGCTTTTGATCACAACACCAAATTGCTACATAATCATGGGCAGAAGTGCATTTGCACGAATTTTCATGATTCCCACTGGAGAAAGTCGGACTTTGCCTTGCATTTCTAATTTCCAATAGGACGGAGCGAATGGTTGAAACACTGCATTTATTTCAGTGCTTATCTCAGTGAGATCGCTAACATGCACTTCGAATGAGTTCTACCGTCCCGATAACCAGCTATCTCAACGGAGTCTTAGACACGAGAATTGTAATGACTATTCTTCTCATAATAATTGTGGTGAACGAAGTTTGTGGCAAAAATCTGCCAGAATTAAAATCGGTTCTTGATCAGTATGAGCACAAATTATCACCTTATCATTTTTCCATCATAAACTTACTAACTGCTTAGCATTCAAAGATGAGAAAGTTTAGGGACTTTCGTGCCGATCTTTGTACGCATCACATGTATCATCTTTTTGTTAACAACTCTCGAATATTTTATTCACTATCAGACTGTGCAGCCATTATATCGTTTGTACGCGAACACACTACTTTCTGAATAACTCTTCATTGACTATCCGAGTGTGCAGTTTTAGTAGATGCAAAAAGAATAATGTTTGTCTGATCACACATTTGTACGTTCACAGCACTCGAGATAGCATTTGAGAAATAAAGTTAGCATGATTAACGCTATCTTTCAAAGTGAACTCGCAATTATACTGATTCCTTGCCCATTCCGTAGAAAAGCAACCAAACTCTGTGACTCAAATGACACACTTTATTCTTTTGTGAAAGTACGTCCTAAATAAACCAGGGTTTATTTTCTTTTGACCATCGAAATGTGACATCATATTCAGAAAAACTATGAAAACCTTTCCCAAAAGGAAATGTCGGAGGTGCTGCCTTTCTCGGCGACAACGTGCGAACTGTTTACCATTCACTAAAAGCTAAGTTAGCCACACGCGGCTCAGTTGATATTATGTGAAATTCTATGGAAATAACTTTTCGCATTGCTAGGTTTCTCTATCTTCTGAAAATCCTCAACAGAATATCTGTGTTAGCTGTTTTGAATGTAGGATAAGAAGAGAGAAATGATAAGCATTAGCTACGAAACCTCCTTATCTGTATGCTTGACAACTTGGAGAAATCAGACAATTCAGCAGTTATGGAATTGGTCATAATTAATGTTTTTCTAATGCAAGAAGTTATGGTGCCACTGTAATGCTACCAATATAAAACTTGAATAACTGTGACAATATTCCACACCGAAATGTACAAAGAAGTACGAAACTCACCTCACCGATGCCATTTTACCGGGAATCGGACTGAATACCAAACATCAGACGAATAAAGCATTTGGAGTACTTGCGAACACCGATAAAAATACGGTATTGCATTATTTACTTTTTAATATTATTCAAAATTATGAAAATATTCAAGAAGAGGGTGGCTGATAACTATATGTTTCCCATTGGGGAAGTGAGCGGCGAAAGCATGAACATTCGAACCCGAGGACAGAAGTGTCCGAATTCCTCCACAGTGACCATTTGATCACCGCAAACTGAGCAGCGTAGGATTTTTGTTGTCAAACAAACAGTTTTGCTATTTTGTCGTATAAAATTGGACGTACTGAGAATGGAACATTTGATTATTCTACGTTTTGCAACATGCATTTAAAGCTGTACAAAGTGAAAATGCGTTCCCATTTCAGTAATAACTGGACAACACATCAGTGGTGGGATACATGTTTGAACCAATTGATCTGTGCTTCGGCAATTGAATACAGTGACTGTTCCTTCTTATATAATTGATGTTTTCTGTGCTTATAAACTGAGATAACTGGAAGGCAGAACAGTCCTCATACTAGGGTTAGTGGGACAGTAAAAAACAGCTTCACCAAGTTTAGTAAGATTTGTTTAGGTATGAGACATCCAATCTGGTGGACATCCACTGAAGTGTTCGTTTACGCAACTGTGGGAGGTTGCTATGAGTGTGAGATATGTGAATGGGTGTTGATATTGGCACTAATATGAATGGATTGACAGTGTTTGTGTAAGTGTTAGTGTTAGTGTTAGTGTTAGTGGTAGTGGTAGTGGTACTGTTGGCGTGAGTGTGATTGTTGCTTTAGGTCGAATTAGGGGTAACATGTTACTGGAAGTGAAGACGTTATGGATGTGGATGTGGTGTGTTGTTAGGAGTATGTTAAGATTCTTAGCCTCTGCAGAATGGAGGCTAGCCAAATAATGGGTTTTCTGCACTGTGAATCATAATGAATCAATTGGTAACTCACTAATCTAACTGGAGGAATACAGCTTGCACCGGATCGACCCTACCTGTCAGTATCGGAATAGCGGAGGCCGCCTGATCACGTACACCGAAAGTTATTGATGTAAGCCTTCAGAAACGTTATTTGTATACATTGACAAACCGATTGCTTGCTCATTGGTATAATGCATGATTCCACGGTGATCGTCAATCTCTCATTAGTAGGAATGTCCACATTTCCCAAGCTCGCTCACTAAATTATATACCTTATTTGCTGACGTGTCCGCGTCCCAGATAAAAAAAACATCGAAATTTTACTCGTCATCTTATCTGGTGATTTCAATCACTCGAATGTCAGTTTTCCAATCTGCTTTGAAGACACCATGACGACAGAAAGAAAGTGCTTACAACATTGAAAATCGTGCAACAAGAAAACAAACTATATATTTAGGTAAACTGGACCTAAAATACTGACGGGCTATGTACAGAAATTATACTTCGAACTAAGCTAATCGCTTAATTTGGAACACCAAGAAAACTCCCTGTGATATGAGCTCCACACAGTGGGTACCCCAGAAAATATCTGCAGAGCTCAATCCAATGTTTTATACGTGATAAACACCCAAAATAAAGCCACGGGAATTAAGTTTTGATTCTCATGCAGACCTGGATGCTCTTTTATTTATTCCAAATTAAGTGCTAAAAGAGCCAAAATGACTCAAAATCACGACGGTTGTGGGATCTGACAAACTTCAACCAGCCGTCATTAAGGAGTGCTTTTCTTTCTTAGCCGAGCCGCTCGCATTGCTTTTTAACAAATGCGTCGAAAGAAGCGCCACTTCTGACCGCTGGAGACCAGTTTGTATTACGCCTCTGTACGAAATAGCTGATCGGTAAATTTCATCTAGTTGAATGCATTTCATTTTTTCTGAAAGTATTCAAAAAATTTCCCTCACGATCAGTAAGTCGTACTTCGATATGAAAGACGATAACCAGCCTCCACCATGGACGCCGAACAGTAGATGCCTTAGAATATAGGGCCAACTCCATTCCATTTATCATCAATTGTCCCGATGAACCTTTCCGTATGGGTTTCCTTGAATACAACAATACATTCAATTGTGTTGATGGCCATTCTCATTCTATGTCCGTCAGCTCAAGAGCACTTCAAGTCACCATTCTGTTTCCCCTGCGTTTTTTAAAATTACATTCGTAACTAACCAAAATGTTTCTGATGATCCACTAAGTGAGCAGGCTTATGGTATTGGCATCCGAGTCAAATCTGAAGATCATGTTTGTTTTTCCGAAATTACTGATAGTTTATCTTCCATAATCCAGTGTTCTACATCGCCACACTTATCTTCAAATATATCCAAATATAATGCTATTCTCTTTTCACTTGCCAGGAAAGGACGTCTTTCTTCAGTCGAAATTAGTTGTTCTGTATTACTTATTGGCAAAAAGGCAATACCAAAAATTCGGTCAGTGAAGTATCTTGGCGTAGTCATTTATCAAGAACTTCCCTGGTTCAAGCAGATAATCGCTACATTCACAAAGATCCGACAATTATTCATTGTATTCTGCTTCTGATATCCCCAACTGTTCCTGAATGCCGATAATTCACATTTTGCTACCATTTGTTTTTACCGCTGCTTAAACCAAACATTTGTTTTGTTCTATTTATTCAGTCAATTATACAACAAGTGTATTCAACGAGTGATGCACCGATGAGCAAAGTGCTGAAAATGCATCCTTGAGGCAAATAAAGTCACATTTTAACTTGACTCGATCTGAGTGTGACCAGCGAATCTCGACAGTATTTATTGATATGCCAGTTCTAACCTTTGCAACGTGTCCGTCACTAGCTTCAACTTGGACACTTCGTCAATCAAAATGCTTAGTCCGAATAGACCGACGAATCAGGGCAAGAACAAAGGAAAAAATGGCGAACAAACTCCACTCCCGGTGATTATTATTCACGTGGACACAAAACAAAACCAAATGGGGCTTAAATATTTGGTAGCCCGTTTGAGCGAGTGGGCTGAGAATATTCAGGTGTCACACATGGCTTACAAATTGATTTCTGGGTCGAACAGAGTGTGGTTGAAGTAATTAGTTTGTATTCTTAGTGAAATGTGGACGGAAAGAGCTTCAGGGTTATCACTGGCTGTTTTGAGCACATGGGGAAGAGGAAAACCCACAGATTCTGCTAGGGCTATGACACTTCTCTTCACCTGTTTTGGTTTCCGAGCGGAACACTTTGATCACATTCACTGGATGGCCATACCCAAGATGTTGTGAGCACAACGTGTTTGTAATCAGATTAATTACCCCAGTGTTCAACCAAACCGGATGCGGCTTACACAGGATTTCGAATAACGCATTTTCAGAGAAATAGACGAATGAGCATTCGCAGCACAGACCAGCAGGATATTGTACCTGACTCGTTTCCGAAAAAGCAATGTTCGTTTAGAGATAGAGATATTTTTGTAATTTCGCGATCCTACGGACCGTTTTTTTAGTTTGTCTTGTGAATGTCTACTGGTGTACTTCGTTTTTGAGCGAAACGGCAAATCGAGCTATTTCTAAGTATTCATGGTGAATTTGATGTACGTTGGCATTTAAAACCAACCTGTTCACGTGACAAGAAACTGAATTCAGGTTTTCGCCAGTGGATGAGCATAGCATTAGGCAGCATTCAGAGCGAATCTAGGAAAACCAAATATATGATGCGCATATTTTCTGGAAAGTTATACAAACAACCAATCAGTGTACCCAATATACGTGAGCTACAAGTGGTCATTACCGACTTGTGTGCCTTTTCATTCACTATTCGCGTAGCTAGATTTACAGCTAGTTCATCTTGGATAGTCATTCCATCTGACGGTAATCCCCAAAGTCCCGGATAAAATGATTAAGACGCACTATTGTAATCACGAATTATGAATTTTAATTTACAAGCAGTCTTTAATTTGTCTTCAGAAAGATACCTGTCACGAATTAATTTGAGGGGGTTTGTGCTGGTCTTGCGCAATGTTGTCTCACTTGGATGATCGTTATAACCGTTATCTCTTTATTGTTAACCGAATCAGTTCGTCCGAAACGAATTTAAATCAATGGTCTGACTCGAGATGCATCGAAATAGACCACTAAAGAATATTTTCAGGTTGTTCAATTTCTTCTGATTGAAAATGATAACTTTATTTGCTCCTGCTCAGTGATTTCACCTTATTCATAAGTGGGATTCATGAAAAATATTTCAAACCTTACCTAGTTATTGAATCGTTGACAAAGACAGGACGAAGTGAGCTTCACAAAACATAGCATTCGAGGTAGTGGAATTCTACGGGGGATAGTCCTAAATGGATTGCAAAGTAGGAATCGGAAACGGACGTGTCGCTGTCCATAGTGCAGCATTATATAGATGTTCCTCTTTTGAATATCATTTCCTTTGTCGTAGTCCGTAAAGGCAGATAACATGGGGATGTTTCACTCACAGCAAACGAATGAGCTTATTGTCACACCGTGTATAGAATATATTCTCCTCGGAATGAGAAAATCCTGCTTCATTTTTTTATCTTGAATGTTGTGAGTTAGTCCCATCCCATACCGAATAAGAAGCACAAGAAAATGTCCCCCAACCCAACCTGTTTCGAATTTAGCGCAGAATATTTCGATTACCAAAGCCAACTATGTTATCAGCTATTTCATAGGCAGCTAGCATTTCCATGGAATTAGAGTGATAAAAACACAGTGACGTGTTTCATTTTACCCCTGGAGTGTGTATTTCTTTCTTTTCCGTGCTGTTTTGCAGCGCGGAATGTGATATTCACACAAGACCTTCGAAAATTATAACCAGTACGAAGCGCAAGGTGCTCTAAGCATGAACAGATATCAGTTTAGTTTCCTCATTGACGCTTCACCGGTTCATAAACGCCACAAAATCGGATAACTTCGGCATTCTTTCAAATATAACTACACCTGCTTGAGCACTTTTTCACGATGCTTTTCAAACTTCAAGAAAAATTGAAGAAAAGGCCAACAGTTTGGGTATAACTTCAAAATATTTTGGCCAGACACCAGCAGAGAAAGGAACTATGGAAGTTCTGCACAGCAATAATTCTGAAGGAAGTAGTCAAAACATGGAATGGGTTAACCGGTTGGACTGGAACAGAGAAAGGCTTGCAATTTTGTGGGTGTAAATAATCACTAGTGGTCAAATTTGTGAATGAAATGAATGCCTTCATGTGCACATCACATTAGTCTGTTGTAAGGTCTGTCCAGCATGTGCTAGAAACAAGGCTGATGATGCGCAGGCAACTACAAAGAGGAACTTGGTGCTTTTTATCAGATTGTGTGAAATGTACACTGTTATACGAAGGAAAAAGTAACACACTGCGGTGCACTGAGCTTTTGAAGTTTGCGAAATCAAAGCAATTTTCCAACAATAATTTCAATATGCAAAACCAATGCAAGTTCTCTTCTAGTGTACCAACGAGACATTTCACTTGTTTCATACGAGGAAGAGTAACAGAATTATTCCGGTACTAGCTTCTATAAAATGCGATCACTAATTCAACAAAATGCGTCCTTGCCATTTGGCGCCGTTTAACAAGAGACAAGATTCCTCAGAAGAGTTGGGACATGCAATATTTCCATGAAACTTACCTAAATCGAACTGCTGTAGGAAGGACCGAAAGGAAACCGCGTCATCGGCATACTTGAATAGACAAGCTGAATGGGTTACGATTAAGTCGTTAATGTAAGTACAGTACAAATATGATAAAAGAGCAGCTCTTCGGAGAATACTGGCACTGCCCAAGAGGTATGTGGTACAAATAACTGCTTTGCGTGAGTTATTGCCGAATTGGCAAAGAAGTGAACAACACACCCTTCTTCCAGGATCGTGGGATGTCGGAGTTTGTACGCGAATTGATGTTCGATAGTGGGATTTCCGGTAGTGTTTTGTAGGCGCTGATGTACAGCACTTTCAACTAGCTTCAACGCCGACGAGGAAAGCGCAACTAGGTGGAATTCCCTGGTTCTCTTCTGGGTAGTAGACCCGTCTGGTATAGAAGTGACTGTGATAGTACGGCAACAGTAGGGAATAGCGAATGATTCGCGTGAGTAATTGATAACAATATTCAATAACTCAGATAGAGGTCCAACCCTGTGTTTGACTACTGTCAAGGATAGGCGTCGAGTCCAAAGGCTTTAGTTAACATGGTGGTCTCGTGGACCTTGAAAACGTCCCTGTTGGAGAATTTTTTTAAATATCTGAATTGTTGGCCTGTTCGAAATAAGTAAATGTCCCTCAAATAACGAATAAACTGAGAACGGAGATGGTCTACATCCATGTCGTCTGAAGGGAAACTATTCTTCAGACCACAGGTTAGTTTAATTCCCTGATATCTATCGTTGGTATTCCTAGAATACAGGAACTGTTGAGAAAATTGAAAGTGCAGAGGCCTTGTATATCTTTTTTGACGAACTGTGCTAGTCTACGGACCTCGAATGTGCTGCGTGTTTTGTATGCTAACTCATGCTTCTTGCTAAACTGTTTTAGATAGGGTCAGGACGCGGTTTCCAGATTGAATTATCCCCGTTTTCATGGAATAAAAAGTGTTAAAATTGTGGCTTGTAAATTCAGTTGTAAAATACACCACGGCTAGTAAAACTTCTTTTCAACCAGGAGAAAATGAACGGCCAAAGAGTGAGATACTTTTTACGGACATATTCCAGTAATAAAACAGATCTTTTTAGTGCGTGTAAAACGAGAGATCATGATTTGGGTGTATTTTAGGCCGAAAATGTAGGATGATATGATCACTGTTACTAAGCTTTGCACTGTGTCCAAAGGTAAGGATAAATGTGGTTTTTTGAGATACAATCCAACTGATAGTCACTATGGGTCGGATAAGACAAATTTGTTCGGTATTTGAGGATGACAATGGAAAAACAGATGTACGGTTGAAGTCTCCTACAATGTTATAGATATTACCATCTGTCAATGGCCTGAGGAAAGATGAAAATGATTCATAAAATGAGTTAACTAGGTTTGACGAACTTTTGATCTAATCTGGACATTCCTTTTATTGATGTGGTCTCCACGGGAAAATTTACGACGACATGAGACAGATACACAGAAAATTCAATTATAAGAGTAGGAAAAATGACACTGGACTCGCTACGTCGCTTGACTATCTTGACAGAAACCTGAGCAGTTTTCCCGTTTGACCTCAATCCGTCCACATCATCATTCAGCCAGGTTTCCTGAAAGTACATGACTCAGGAAAACTCAAACTTGACCAGAATTTAGCCTTCCCCGGTAATCCGCCAGTGCAGATCATTTTAGTCATAAAAGGATTATGCTGGATGTACTCAGTTCACGAGATTTGCATTAGAAACCGGTGCTATATCAGATAGTGTTGGTAACGAATAATATCCATCTACGAAATTTCTCTAGGCTCAAACCTTTGCCAGTGTGACCCACAAGGTTCTGCATCATTGATGTTGTAGATAGGTGGATTTGTATATCTACCCATTTCGATCATAAACACACCTACGTTTGTAACTTAGATGGCATTGCAAATGATTTGCACGTTCAGTGCCGGATTATATTGTAACAACTAGCTATCCTATGTGTATCCAACTGAAGCTTGACCTTTCCGAAAATGATTTTATTTATTGTGAATATGAATGCCCGCGCGCTCACATATTCATTCACATGCACATGCACACACCGGAAGGCTTGGAACACCCTAAAACCTGTACTACTTACCCTCGTGAACATGCACTTGTTGTTACAACTCATGATAGCTATGAACAGTCGGTGAAAAAAAAATTGAGGATCGTTTGGTTAGGACAAACTATCTTGCTTTACTAATTAATTGCATGGGGCGGTGCTTTGTGTACATTCGAGCCCATTGCAGCCTCCGTTGTCAGTCGGTAGCAGAGCCCGTGTAGATAGAATGAATTATTACCTAAATTCCAAGCATTTGACATTGGTAGGCTCGGGCGAGTTTTGGGGGTCGATGTAACATGTAATTATGGAAAACCTTTCAAGAACACTACACTACTCTTGATTCCTGAAATTACTGGATTATGCACATTATTTCTCGGTGCTTCACGCCACCCACTTATTTGCCCACAAACTGAGACAAAAGTCCTTTTTTTGGATTGCGTAGTTCTCGTGCTCATTTTAGCACGCCGTAACTTTGGTTCATGTTTTTGAGTATTCGTAATCGTATACTTGAGGTTTGTATGTTTGTACAGCTGAAAATTTCACAATGCGGTATGGTAGATAACAAACCGATTCTGTTTCAGGTTGAGAATTTGCATGTGGCTGTGCATTGCTCAAAAGAAACTAACAGTGACGGAGGAAGCTGTGTCCACCATGGGTAGACTGTGTAGCAGTGTGCCACAGAGATCGGTCTTGGGCCTCCTGATATTTGTTTTCTTTATTAACTATCTAGCAAACGAACTGACGAGGAAGTGCTACTATTTTACCAAAGAAATGAGACCGATTGGAACGATTGTAGAACACCTCACAGAGGCGTGCACATGTTGCAAGTGTGATTGGTGTCTTGGAACCTCCTTCTCAGCATGAACAAATACGAGAACATCATTGATGAGAGAAACCCACTGCCCAATCTCTGTAGAAGCACAGCGAGCAAACAGATGGGGCCTGTATGATTAGTGGAGATTAGTGATCTGAGGGTTGTAATTAGAATAGACTGCAAAAGTGGTAACCAGTGTCCGAAGGTTGGGAAGAAAGCCTTACACGCAACTTACCAGCAGACACAGGTGGTGAGGTCGAGGGAACATAACGTATTGCTACAAATATATAAGGCCGTCGTGTTACCCCAAATGGAATACCTCTTCCGGGCCACGTGTCCGTTCCTCTTGCTGAATAAAAGGGAAGTATTGCATCATGTGATTCGGAGACTGTCTGTGCCTAATCTATGATTCAAGGTTCGAATATTTGAACATCGAATAGAAGTGTTGCAGACTGTCAAAGAGATAATGATAATGGTTCATTTTGGAGGAGACAAAGGCATTCTGCAGTGCGTGGTTAGATGATACAGTTGATGGCAGACGCAAAGATTCCACGACAATGGAACAGGTTATGGATGCAAAAAAACATGAGGACATTTAAATGGACAAATATATCAGTGGTGTCCGGCAAAGTTTAAACTGGAGGTGAAGTGACCAAGTCTGCAAACCTCAGTGAAGCCACTTGAGAAGGTACCGTAAATCATCATAACAGGAAAATGCAATATAATGAAGGGATATTTTGTTATTTTGGTTATTATTAAAAGGAGAATTTACCGAAAGCGAGATATAAAGAGTCGTTAGCAAGCTTCATAATATGAGAGGGATATGGATAAATCCTTAACGATGTACCGAGGTAAAATATCAGAATTAGAAAATAATGAGACAATGGACGGGTATTGTTGCAAGATGTGATGGCGGAATACTGACGGGGTTAGTCATATGGAGGAAGATCAACACATCCGGTAGGGAGATATATTGCCAGAATGATGATGAAGGAAATGGCCGGAGGAAGACAGTTAAGCGATCGGCGAAGTGATCACTACGCAATGGATGGACCATGATACACCAACATGGAAATGGTAACTGGATGATAAATCGATATGGGATACGTAAATACAGCAACCACTAAGTCAAATAGCATGCAAGGGTGATGATGGGGTTCATGGAAGTGAAGTGTATATCTTTTGATAACCAATTTGATAGGTGGGTAGGTGGACTGATGCAATAACGATATAGAGACAAAGCTGCTTGACAACGAATCTGAGACGAAGAACAGGAATCGAACATCGGAAGGAATAAGACAAAAACCGTTTTACAGCAAACGGATGACATATCCGGAGAGAGATAAGCTGCCCGAGTGATGATTGAAGAAAATGTCGGAGGGGAACAGGTGAGCATTCAGCGAAATGATCATCAATCATATAAAAGGTGGATGATTATATATCAACCTGAAAATGAAAACTGAGTAGTAAAACAATCTGGGGCGCATATCTATGACGATTGCGGGCTAGTTGCATACAAAGGCAAGGGAATATATAGAAGGTCAGTGTGCATCGATTAGTCATCTTCTCGATAACAACAGAACGGTGAGGCCAAAGGATGAATATATTTGATATATGCAAGTATGGAGAAGATATGGTGCTCTGCGAGATCGGGATAATACGATGGAAGAGCATTGCGTGGGGGAAAAATTAGACTGATGGAGGTAGCGAAGAACCACCGATCACATTTCTGACCGTGGAGAATTAGGGAAAAATACTTCAGCGAGGGACGTATTTCGGTTACTTTGGTGCAGAAATGGACAGTGACAGTGACAATAGGTGTGCAAATGAATAATTATATCTATGGTGGTGGTGAGTTTTGTCACAGGAAACGGTCATGAATACAGAGAGGACTGATGAATAGTCAGGCGCTAATCTCATGGAATGCGAGCAATAGGGAATACGCAAAAGGATTGAGGAGTATTTATACGTACGATCAACGTGGGCCAGTAAAAGAGGTTAATAGCTACAGATGAGCAGTTTGCACTGGTAATTGCGTGAACAAAGCAGTGAGTATAATCGGGCTTTAAAAGGGAAGTGATAATGGTGATAATGACAGCAAGCTCCATGAGGAACCAGTGATGATTCTAGAGGACAACTGGAAAGGCATGATTGTAGCAGTTATGCCGAACCACTATGAACGGAAGATTGTGAGGAGACAGGCTGCAAGTCAAATGATACCACGAGAGAACAGTGATAAGAACGATTTCTTCGATGTGAGGGTTGGTAACCATTGGAATAAACTACAAACGGAGATCGTTGAACCGTCTTGGGTACATGTATTAAAAGATCAGCCGGGCTGGGCCTAGGAGGGATTGCTCGTGACTAAAAGCCCTTCTGTCACTCGTGTCCATCTTCTTCCGTCTATCTTCACTTTTTATATCAGGCGATTATTGGTGCAGATTTGATGACTAACGTCATCATCCTGGTTTCAATTAGGAAGGGACTTCCAACCCGAAATTTCCTGCCCCACCATCTTCAGTCGCGGCTTCAAGTATAAGGCCGTTCTCCATAATGTTGAAGCATTTGGAGATCAAAGAAGCTTACTTACTAGTGCAAAAGGCTGGGTGATCTGAAGGACTCTCATCCAGTCTTGAAAGCTTAAATGAATTGAACCTAACATGTACACGTTCATTTTCGCAATTACCGAGTCAATAACATGCGAAATCTCACATTTTCCGAAATGATTCTCAGTGAAATTCATCACAGATACCAATCGAATTCGTTATTATTCCCGGTTTTCCTTTTAACGTTACTCGGTCCATCTTTATTCACCAGTGTAAAATAAAACTCCACTATATTTAATACCAGCAACGGTTGGTAAGCCTGATCCACAACCATCCTCATTGAAGTATTCACCAGTCATCCCCAGATTCTTCATTGACGACCATCAACCCTGAATTCACATTAGGGAATCAAAGTTTGAAACCCACAGGATGACAGGAGAACACATTCAATACTACGTAAGTATTGGCCATTTATCTCGCGACGTAACTGCCAAAATACCAAACCCTCTTTTCAGGGATTATCCGTACACCGCAATGAAATAAGCAGTAATTTCGAATCTTTTCCCATCAAATCGTCCAGGCTGAATCGGCTAATTCACGGAGTACAATCGGAAGCAAAGAAGCCATCTGCTTTACCGAGGGCAATACAACAACAGAAATGGCTCCATTCAAGAGGAAACGGTTCTCGGAATTACGGGTAGAGTGACTGTCTGCTGGCATACAAGCAGTACACGAGGTGACCACTCATGTTATTCTCAAGCAGTCAGCAACATCTTTCAAACGAAATTATGGAACAGTAGATATGCAGCTCAGTGCTCTAATACAGTCGAGTAGCCACTCGATCGCAGCTAAAACAATAGTAACCCACTTTGAAGGCTCACTGATAACTGTCTCCGAGTGGGCTTCCAGAAGCTTTTCCACTCTAGCTGTTCACAGTGTTGAAGAAGGAAACGTATCATGACTAAATAATAATAAATGTGTGTTTCTGGGAATACCTGAGAGGCATACGTGATCGCATGATCAATCTGTACAAGTAACGCCATTATAGAAAAAGGTCACAGGTTTACGAGCAAATGCTTCAGAGGAGAGAAGAAATCAAAAGTCGGAATAGTTTTCAATGAAACGAGGTAGAGATCACGCCGGCACCGGCGATCATCTGAGAGAAGACAACGCCGTATGAGAATGACAGAACGGTATGACAGTGTGGAAATTTATGAGAACAATTTTGAAAACAGTTTCTAGTTGATAAAAATTCATTCCCCTTTACAAAAGAAAGTTGTGATCCAAATTCAAGAAACAATGGCCAGGATTGCTAAAGTCCTTCTGGGCTGAGTGGCAGTGCGTTCGGGGAGGGTGATGATCAAAACGAAGTATTCATATCAGTAGTATCAATTTTACCTCGAAATCTGATAAAAACATGCATTTAGCCTCTTTGAACCAGTTTACAAAATTCAACTAGACTGACCATTTATTATCTGGCGTCCTAACGTTTTAATATGAAAACGGTGTCGTGGAATCGATACAACATCTGTGCCGTAACCAACTTGTACAAGAATCAAATAACGTTTTAGGACATTTTGTTCCATTCTTGCGAACATCTAGATAGAATTACATTTGTAAATACGTGTCGTCTCTTAAGCCCAGCCACTTGTAGATGAAAATTAGGTTATAAGAATAAAAATAATGTGGCCTTTGAATACAGCTTTAAGGACACCCTGAAACTGTCAAACAATACCAACTCTTTGGTATTCGACAGTTAGTGTATTGTCCCAGCCTCTCTTAGATATAGTCTTCACTACATATAGGCTAATTTTGTTCTTTTAATTAAATTCATTATGCGGTTAATTTGTTAGCTTCTGAGAAAGGCTCTCTTGCCAATGACTAAGGATTTTTCATTTTCCACCGGCTGCACTAAAGCACAATATCATTGTCAATCTACATTTCACTTTTTCATGCCAGAAAATTTACCACCTACTTGCATAAGGCTTCTTACGGGAATTATTCGAAAAATACCTATTTCGTCAACAATGATCATCTTGCACGACTGGTGATGATGTGCTGTGTGATATCCAAACTCATGAACATTTGTTCCAAAACAGCTAACGGGTTTTTAATTATGGATTATCTCATCAGTGTCTATTTCACATTGACAAGCAAACACTATCGGCCTCTTGGTATGAGATGAATAGTCTCCTAACCCCAGCCAACTGAAATCTTTATTGTTATTGCCGACTGACCAAAATAACACTCGGTCAACATAGTCAGAAATCACCAAACCCAGTATTCTAGTGATTTTAACCTAGACGGGTCAAAAGAAACAGAATACGACCCTAATGACCAAGTCAAGTGAAAAAGGTCCTGAGGAGGAAACTAAGAGTATTCAAAACGTAGGGAGGCACTGGCAACTACCGTGCTTTTCTACAGTTTATATTAGTGAGAAGCAGGCTACCTCGGATGCAGAGGCATGGCAGACTATTGCAACAAATGCCAAGAGCTATCCCAAAGCATACTTAAACTACGTTCAGTCCAAGGCAGTAGTGACTAAATCCGTAGATCGCGTCAGGGACGCACAGGCTGTGCAAGGAACAGCAGTCATGAAAAGTGGAGAATTTGCCGACATTCTTTCAACAGGATTATGAACAGTACCAGGTTGACCAAGGGCTGCCGATGACTAGCGGCAGAGGTGTCTCGGAAATCCAAAGCGGTGAAGTTAACTTAAGGATGTACTGAACAGCTTGAAATAAGTAGACGTATCCAAGGCTGCAGGGCCGGGTTACATCCACCCTGCGATACTGAAGCCACTAGCGTCCATCTTGGCGGAATCATTTCCAAAGCTGTTCAACGCATCACCGAACGGAGGCAAACTAAAGACTGTTTTGTGTCAAAATCCACGCTCGTTCATAAATATGGTCACAGAGACACATGTGCTAGTTACGATCTGATCACCCTAACATCAGTGGTGCTCACAACCATCGAGAAAATACGACAAGATATACTAGTAAGTCATTGTGAGAAGAACATCCGGTAACTATCAACTAGTGTGAGTTCTGTCGCAGCAGTTTTGTTTCTCCGGGATCAGGATTTCCAGCAGGTCTTTGATTCAGTCAACCGGAGACTGCTCGAAGCAAATATGCCATTTGTTTTGCTGACTGTCCTTCGGACTCCACCTTTCACGCACAAACCTCAGGTCATCTGACCAACCTGCACTCGGATGCACCAGACTCAAAATTATGTGGAGTTTTGCTACACAATCAATTTTTCAACAATCACATCAAGAGTCGCCACCAATTATCGTGGTCTGTATCATTGGCAGCTATCGCGAGTTGTGCAACTCTTCACGCAATTCAAATAGTCAGTAGATTCAAAACAGATACCCTGGTGGATTTGATCACCTGACCTTGAATTCCCTATTTGCTGGGCAACACTTCTGCTTATTCGTCAATTTTACCTTCTCCTTTAGATTCCTTGATGTTCATACACTTACTCGCTTTGCCTGAGTTTGTCATACATATCATGATCTTGCATGCATTCAACCTTACTTCGGGCTTCTTGAAGTCAACCGTTATCACTATTATTATCCTGCTGTCGTCAGCGAAAAGAACTGAAATGGTATAACGCATCGACCTAAACATGCTGTTTGTATAAATACATAAGAACCACCAAAGGGCCAAGAACTCCGACCTGCTAACTCCGCTCGTAACGCGTCTCGTCTGGGAGGTAAGTTCATTTATGGAAACTATCTAACAGTTAGATAGGTTAGAAGTGAACCAAGACAGCTAACAGTCAGTGAGGCCAAAAGAATGGATTTTGGTAAAAGATGAGTATGTGGCACTGGGCTAGGTGCCGTTGACATGTCCAGATAAAGCATTACTACACCCAAGTCATTGTCTGCTGTCTTGGTGATGCAACGCAAGAAATCGAATTGGCAGGTCATGCAATATTTCGAACGAAGGAGGCCATGCTGTCGGGTATTAATAAAGTGAAACTTACGAAGGTACGTCACAATATGTCCTTCAGCGATATTTTTCATCAACCTACGGAGAACAGGAGGGTGGGTGATGGGACGGTAGATTGCTAAAGAAAATGACCCTTGCTGCTCCAACCCCTGTTCGAAGCACTAATCCCTGTATTTTTCGAATATTCTTACGAATTGCCGTTGTGGCTATTCCAGAGTCTTGATATCACTCACCAGATATCACCTCCGTGTTTGGACATCGTTATCCAGATGGGATCTTACATGAACAATGCCAAGTAGCAAAAAGATCCTTTGTTTCCTGTACCTGACCACAATCCTTAGCTAATTCAGAGCTCTACATGCCCTCTGAATTACTTTTCGACACTGGAAGCCTGGATTCAATTCGGCGCTAACCATCAACCTAAATTTTTGGGCTTCTTTGGTCTAATTTAGTGCCTCCCAATTGTCTGGTGGGAAAACACATCGGATCGACCGCTGTTCTTCCTCTTTGATGAGTTATTGGCTTTTTCTCTGATTGAGTGGACGATCTCACACTACTGACTGTTGGTATGTCGTACCCAGATCACGCTGAACAGCCGGATCACCTGGCATTCCTACCACCTTGAAGAAGTCTGAAGAAGAGAAACACGGGTTTTTCAATGAGTCTGCAAGATCGCTAGTATACTTCACGAACAGCAAGGGTCTATGGACTGAATCCTACGGGACATAATACCGAAAAACAGATCCATGCTCTCGCAAGGAAAACACTATTCTTTATGCTTTGTAGAATCAACGTTTACATTTTTCTCGTGAGCTGTAACAATCGCATATTTGCTTCGACCAGTCTCCGGTTGACTGAATCAAAGGCCTTCTGGAAATCCTGATCCCGGACTTCCACCCGTTCACTTGACTGGTTTCCTCATCCAAGAAGCTCATGAGGTTGGAGAAACAAAACTGCTGCGACAGAACCCACACTAGTTGATAGTTACCGGATGTTCTTCTCACAATGACTTACTAGTATATCTTGTCGTATTTTCTCGATGGTTGTGAGCACCACTGATGTTAGGGTGATCAGATCGTAACTAGCACATGTGTCTCTGTGACCATATTTATGAACGAGCGTGGATTTTGACACAAAACAGTCTTTAGTTTGCCTCCGTTCGGTGATGCGTTGAACAGCTTTGGAAATGATTCCGCCAAGATGGACGCTAGTGGCTTCAGTATCGCAGGGTGGATGTAACCCGGCCCTGCAGCCTTGGATACGTCTACTTATTTCAAGCTGTTCAGTACATCCTTAAGTTAACTTCACCGCTTTGGATTTCCGAGACACCTCTGCCGCTAGTCATCGGCAGCCCTTGGTCAACCTGGTACTGTTCATAATCCTGTTGAAAGAATGTCGGCAAATTCTCCACTTTTCATGACTGCTGTTCCTTGCACAGCCTCTGCGTCCCTGACGCGATCTACGGATTTAGTCACTACTGCCTTGGACTGAACGTAGTTTAAGTATGCTTTGGGATAGCTCTTGGCATTTGTTGCAATAGTCTGCCATGCCTCTGCATCCGAGGTAGCCTGCTTCTCACTAATATAAACTGTAGAAAAGCACGGTAGTTGCCAGTGCCTCCCTACGTTTTGAATACTCTTAGTTTCCTCCTCAGGACCTTTTTCACTTGACTTGGTCATTAGGGTCGTATTCTGTTTCTTTTGACCCGTCTAGGTTAAAATCACTAGAATACTGGGTTTGGTGATTTCTGACTATGTTGACCGAGTGTTATTTTGGTCAGTCGGCAATAACAATAAAGATTTCAGTTGGCTGGGGTTAGGAGACTATTCATCTCATACCAAGAGGCCGATAGTGTTTGCTTGTCAATGGGAAATAGACACTGATGAGATAATCCATAATTAAAAACCCGTTAGCTGTTTTGGAACAAATGTTCATGAGTTTGGATATCACACAGCACATCATCACCAGTCGTGCAAGATGATCATTGTTGACGAAATAGGTATTTTTCGAATAATTCCCGTAAGAAGCCTTATGCAAGTAGGTGGTAAATTTTCTGGCATGAAAAAGTGAAATGTAGATTGACAATGATATTGTGCTTTAGTGCAGCCGGTGGAAAATGAAAAATCCTTAGTCATTGGCAAGAGAGCCTTTCTCAGAAGCTAACAAATTAACCGCATAATGAATTTAATTAAAAGAACAAAATTAGCCTATATGTAGTGAAGACTATATCTAAGAGAGGCTGGGACAATACACTAACTGTCGAATACCAAAGAGTTGGTATTGCTTGACAGTTTCAGGGTGTCCTTAAAGCTGTATTCAAAGGCCACATTATTTTTATTCTTATAACCTAATTTTCATCTACAAGTGGCTGGGCTT
This sequence comes from Fasciola hepatica, assembly GCA_948099385.1. Lineage (NCBI taxonomy): Eukaryota > Metazoa > Platyhelminthes > Trematoda > Plagiorchiida > Fasciolidae > Fasciola > Fasciola hepatica. Next base: position 14,867,555 of record CANUEZ040000019.1, read on the forward strand.
AAGAGACGACACGTATTTACAAATGTAATTCTATCTAGATGTTCGCAAGAATGGAACAAAATGTCCTAAAACGTTATTTGATTCTTGTACAAGTTGGTTACGGCACAGATGTTGTATCGATTCCACGACACCGTTTTCATATTAAAACGTTAGGACGCCAGATAATAAATGGTCAGTCTAGTTGAATTTTGTAAACTGGTTCAAAGAGGCTAAATGCATGTTTTTATCAGATTTCGAGGTAAAATTGATACTACTGATATGAATACTTCGTTTTGATCATCACCCTCCCCGAACGCACTGCCACTCAGCCCAGAAGGACTTTAGCAATCCTGGCCATTGTTTCTTGAATTTGGATCACAACTTTCTTTTGTAAAGGGGAATGAATTTTTATCAACTAGAAACTGTTTTCAAAATTGTTCTCATAAATTTCCACACTGTCATACCGTTCTGTCATTCTCATACGGCGTTGTCTTCTCTCAGATGATCGCCGGTGCCGGCGTGATCTCTACCTCGTTTCATTGAAAACTATTCTGACTTTTGATTTCTTCTCTCCTCTGAAGCATTTGCTCGTAAACCTGTGACCTTTTTCTATAATGGCGCTACTTGTACAGATTGATCATGCGATCACGTATGCCTCTCAGGTATTCCCAGAAACACACATTCATTATTATTTAGTCATGATACGTTTCCTTCTTCAACACTGTGAATAACTAGAGTGGAAAAGCTTCTGGAAGCCCACTCGGAGACAGTTATCAGTGAGCCTTCAAAGTGGGTTACTATTGTTTTAGCTGCGATCGAGTGGCTACTCGACTGTATTAGAGCACTGAGCTGCATATCTACTGTTCCACAATTTTGTTTGGAAGATGTTGCTGAGTGCTTGAGAATAACATGAGTGGTCACCTCGTGTACTGCTTGTTTGCCAGCAGACAGTCACTCTACCCGTAATTCCGAGAACCGTTTCCTCTTGAATGGAGCCATTTCTGTTGTTGTATTGCCCTCGGTAAAGCAAATGGCTTCTTTGCTTCCGATTGTACTCCGTGAATTAGCCGATTCAGCCTGGACGATTTTGATGGGAAAAGATTCGAAATTACTGCTTATTTCATTGCGGTGTACGGATAATCCCTGAAAAGAGGGTTTGGATATTTTGGCAGTTACGTCGCGAGATAAATGGCCAATACTTACGTAGTATTGAATGTGTTCTCCTGTCATCCTGTGGGTTTCAAACTTTGATTCCCTAATGTGAATTCAGGGTTGATGGTCGTCAATGAAGAATCTGGGGATGACTGGTGAATACTTCAATGAGGATGGTTGTGGATCAGGCTTACCAACCGTTGCTGGTATTAAATATAGTGGAGTTTTATTTTACACTGGTGAATAAAGATGGACCGAGTAACGTTAAAAGGAAAACCGGGAATAATAACGAATTTGATAGGTATCTGTGATGAATTTCACTGAGAATCATTTCGGAAAATGTGAGATTTCGCATGTTATTGACTCGGTAATTGCGAAAATGAACGTGTACATGTTAGGTTCAATTCATTTAAGCTTTCAAGACTGGATGAGAGTCCTTCAGATCACCCAGCCTTTTGCACTAGTAAGTAAGCTTCTTTGATCTCCAAATGCTTCAACATTATGGAGAACGGCCTTATACTTGAAGCCGCGACTGAAGATGGTGGGGCAGGAAATTTCGGGTTGGAAGTCCCTTCCTAATTGAAACCAGGATGATGACGTTAGTCATCAAATCTGCACCAATAATCGCCCCATATAAAAATTGAAGATAGACGGAAGAAGATGGACACTGCTCATCTCTGGCTATCAACCTCTTTTACTGGCCCACGTTGATCGTATATATAAATACTCCTCAATCCTATTGCTCGCATTCCATGAGATTAGCGCCTGACTATTCATCAGTCCTCTGTGTATTCACGACAAAACTCACCACTACCATAGATATAATTATTCATTTGCACACCTATTGTCACTGTCACTGTCCATTTCTGCACCAAAGTAACTGAACGACGTCCCTCGCTGAAATATATTTCCCTAATTCTCCACGGGCAGAAATGTGACCGGTGGTTCTTCGCTACCTCCATCAGTCTAATTTTTCCCCCACGCAATGCTCTTCCATCGTATTATCCCGATCTCGCAGAGCACCATATCTTCTCCATACTTGTATATATCAAATATATTCATCCTTTGGCCTCACCGTTCTGTTGTTATCGAGAAGATGACTAATCGATGCACACTGACCTTCTATATATTCCCTTGCCTTTGTATGCAACTAGCCCGCAATCGTCATAGATATGAGCCCCAGATTGTTTTACTACTCAGTTTTCATTTTCAGGTTGATATATAATCATCCACCTTCTACATGATTGATGATCATTTCGCTGAATGCTCACCTGTTCCCCTCCGACATTTTCTTCAATCATCACTCGGGCAGCTTATCTCTCTCCAGATATGTCATCCGTTTGCTGTAAAACGGTTTTTGTCTTATTCCTTCCGATGTTCGATTCCTGTTCTTCGTCTCAGATTCGTTGTCAAGCAGCTTTGTCTCTATATCGTTATTGCATCAGTCCACCTACCCACCTATCAAATTGGTTATCAAAAGATATACACTTCACTTCCATGAACCCCATCATCACCCTTGCATGCTATTTGACTTAGTGGTTGCTGTATTTACGTATCCCATATCGATTTATCATCCAGTTACCATTTCCATGTTGGTGTATCATGGTCCATCCATTGCGTAGTGATCACTTCGCCGATCGCTTAACTGTCTTCCTCCGGCCATTTCCTTCATCATCATTCTAGCAATATATCTCCCTACCGGATGTGTTGATCTTCCTCCATATGACTAACCCCGTCAGTATTCCGCCATCACATCTTGCAACAATACCCGTCCATTGTCTCATTATTTTCTAATTCTGATATTTTACCTCGGTACATCGTTAAGGATTTATCCATATCCCTCTCATATTATGCAGCTTGCTAACGACTCTTTATATCTCGCTTTCGGTAAATTCTCCTTTTAATAATAACCAAAATAACAAAATATCCCTTCATTATATTGCATTTTCCTGTTGTCATGATGATTTACGGTACCTTCTCAAGTGGCTTCACTGAGGTTTGCAGACTTGGTCACTTCACATCCAGTTTAAACTTTGCCGGACACCACTGATATATTTGTCCATTTAAATGTCCTCATGTTTTTTTGCATCCATAACCTGTTCCATTGTCGTGGAATCTTTGTGTCTGCCATCAACTGTATCATCTAACCACGCACTGCAGAATGCCTTTGTCTCCTCCAAAATGAACCATTATCATTATCTCTTTGACAGTCTGCAACACTTCTATTCGATGTTCAAATATTCGAACCTTGAGTCATAGATTAGGCACAGACAGTCTCCAAATCACATGATGCAATACTGCCCTTTTATTCAGCAAGAGGAACGGACACGTGGCCTGGAAGAGGTATTCCATTTGGGGTAACACGACGGCATTATATATTTGTAGCAATACGTTATGTTCCCTCGAACTCACCACCTGTGTCTGCTGGTAAGTTGCGTGTAAGGCTTTCTTCCCAACCTTCAGACACTGGTTAACACTTTTACAGTCTATTCTAATTATAACCCTCAGATCACTAATCTCCACTAATCATACAGGCCCCATCTGTTTGCTCGCTGTGCTTCTACAGAGACTGGGCAGTGGGTTTCTCTCATCAATGAGATTTTCGTATTTGTTCATGCTGAGAAGGAGGTTCCAAGACACCAATCACACTTGCAACTTGTGCGCGCCTCTGTGAGGTGATCTACAATCGTTCCAATCGGTCTCATTTCTTTGGTAAAATAGTAGCACTTGCTCGTCAGTTCATTTGCTAGATAGTTAATAAAGAAAACAAATATCAGGAGGCCCAAGGCCGATCTCTGTGGCACACTGCTACACAGTCTACCCATGGTGGACACAGCTTCCTCCGTCACTGTTAGTTTCTTTTGAGCAATGCACAGCCACATGCAAATTCTCAACCTGAAACAGAATCGGTTTGTTATCTACCATACCGCATTGTGAAATTTGCAACTGCACAAACATACAAACCTCAAGTATACGATTACGAATACTCAAAAACATGAACCAAAGTTACGGCGTGCTAAAATGAGCACGAGAACTACGCAATCCAAAAAAAGGACTTTTGTCTCAGTTTGTGGGCAAATAAGTGGGTGGCGTGAAGCACCGAGAAATAATGTGCATAATCCAGTAATTTCAGGAATCAAGAGTATTGTAGTGTTCTTGAAAGGTTTTCCATAATTACATGTTACATCGACCCCCAAAACTCGCCCGAGCCTACCAATGTCAAATGCTTGGAATTTAGGTAATAATTCATTCTATCTACACGGGCTCTGCTACCGACTGACAACGGAGGCTGCAATGGGCTCGAATGTGCACAAAGCACCGCCCCATGCAATTAATTAGTGAAGCCAGATAGTTTGTCCTAACCAAACGATCCTTAATTTTCTTTTCACCGACTGTTCATAGCTATCATGAGTTGTAACAACAAGTGCATGTTCACGAGGGTAAGTAGTAAAGGTTTTAGGGTGTTCCAAGCCTTCCGGTGTGTGCATGTGCATGTGAATGAATATGTGAGCGCGCGGGCATTCATATTCACAATAAATAAAATCATTTTCGGAAAGGTCAAGCTTCAGTTGGATACACATAGGATAGCTAGTTGTTACAATAGAATCCGGCACTGAACGTGCAAATCATTTGCAATGCCATCTAATTTACAAACGTAGGTGTGTTTATGATCGAAATGGGTAGAGAATTACCACTCCACATGGGCGTGCATAGGTGAAACTGAGTGTGCGCATGATCACAACACATCACATGGTTACCATATTAATCTTGTGTGCGTCCCATAGAACTTAGAGTTCTGACCGCAAAATAGAAAGAGTTACGTTACTTGATACAATCGTTCAGTGAAACTGGAGCCGGAACGTGTATGTACACTTCCTTTATTTTGGAACTTGAAATTACATTCTATTCGTCGTTTCTTTTCCTGGCTTCGTGTGGTCCGTCTTCACCCTCGAGGAGGTTGATACTACGCACATTCAGAGTCAACGTTCCAATCGTGGTCCTAAACTTTGCTGTTGTCAGTAGCCCGTAGGAACTCAACGGATTCTCCGATACCAACCATTGCCTTTGGTTTAAAGTGAGTGTGTTCTTCATAGACCATCATCACTAACTAGATTATTTTATCGGGTATATAAATATAGGGATATCTCGATTAGACACCTTCAAAGACATACACATTTTTTGAAGGCTCGACCATATTATTTTCTCTGTGGTCGTCATTATTGCGCCGGTTAATTTCCGTTTTGAAGAATTTCAAGATTTTGCATATCAGGCTCAGCCAACAACTTTTCAGAGTCCCAAAATAGTACGTTTCCAGAGTGCATCTTTTTCAGAATGAGCAGATATCGTAAGCCTGATTATGAACCAAAGTGCCGCGCAAAGCACATGGAAATACCGGATTTCATACTCGAAGATCTGAAGGTTTTCATGGCTGTTCCTGAGTCTTGTTTCCAGGAGGTTCTCATATCTAGTCAGCAATCCTAATATAATGAACCACTCTCGGCAATCCCAGCCACTGTGATCTCACAAATCAGGGATATCGTTGTGAACCACCTGGATCACAATCCGTATGACACACTCTGGTAAGTCCTCATTAAGTGTATGACAGCGTCGAGCACATTCTCACCGAAATCCAGCCAGGAGACATGACACCGTCACAGCTGTTGAGGAAAATGCGTTCATTGGTAGGCACGATGTTCATGGACGATGCAGTCCTGTGTCAACTATGAATGCAGCCGCTTCCACCATATGCTCAGAGCATAGTTGTTGTTCTAGTACAAAACCTGACATCGAGGCTGAGGACGCGGTTTTCGAGCAGACAGGTGTATTTGCCCCACAGTCCCATTCGTTTGGCAAAGCCACCTTTGGTCCCCAGATTCCGTTGTTAACCCCGAATCGACAACTACTCAACACAACGCACCCGGTAGGAACTCTGAAGTTCAAATGTTGTGTCAGGGGGTCCGCCTTTTGGTGCAGCTGGTCAGACAGCACGAGACCACCATCAATAGCCTGTGTTCGTGAAGCCAAAGACCTCGCCGTTCTATATCGAATGTGCTAAGAGCAAAACCGCAAACTGGCGAATGCTATTATCATCGCCGTTCGGGATCCCACGAGCGTAAATGCGAGGAGCCTTATACTTACCGTACCCTCCAGGGAAACTACCAGACCGAGAGGTGATGGCGACGATCTCCTCGGGCACGCCGGTTCCTAGTCGTCTCAGTCACTTGAAAGACAGTACTACCGGTATGCGTTTCCTGATGGACACGGAAGCGCAGGTGAGTATAATACCGGTTTCGGAACGGTTCACTGTCTCTCCTGCAGCTCTCACATTACAAGCCGCCAATTGGACTCCAATTCCAACATGAGGCAGTGAATTTCTTACCCTAGACCTTGGTATACGTCGTTCTTTCTCGTGGGTTCTCGTCGTCGGTCAAGAGCATCAGGCTATTCTAGGCTTGGATCTTTTAGAAAGTCGCGGTCTAGCAGTCGATCCCGGTAAGCGAGAGCTCGTAGATCGAGTCACACCTAATTTCTTCGTTGGTTCCCTGACCCAAGCTCAGTCACCAGGGGCCCTCACGCCAATTCTCAAGTCCGAACCAGAATCCGATGGTTTATTCAGCGAGTATCCTAATCTTATCTGCCCAAACAATAACCTGCCTCCAACCACCACTGACGTGGCCCATCACATCATCACACAGCGGACCCCGGTCTAAACTCTACCTCGTAGGTTGGCTACAGACAAGCTCCGTGTAGCCCGTCTCGAGTTTCAACATATGCTCAACCTGGGAATCATCCGGCCATCCAACAGTCCGTGGGCATCACCCCTACACAATGTCCGGAAGAAGTCACCTGACGACTGGAGACCGAGCGGCGATTATGGCTCAACCAACCAAGTGACTACGCCCTACTGATATCCTGTTCCGCAAACCACGGACCTCACAGCTGGTTTAGCGGGTGAGGATCCCAATAAAGAGCAACTCCGTAGCATTTTACCTTTGCCACTCCAGTCGGTTCCCATTCTTTTAGTGGAAGTTCACTGTGATGATTTTGTGATTAATTAATCAGTAAAAGGTAAGTCCAAGACTAAGCTCATTGCGTCCGACATGTGATCGATAGCACAAAGTTAATTTTTACTCACCCAACATTATGTAAACATGGTTCATTCCACTTCAGACTTTGAATACATAGCTCGCTTATAGATGGCGGAGTCCACACATTTGAACATATCGAACTCTGTCTCCCTTCAACATTCGAGTAACTGATTGTGGCTACTCGTGCGCTTGTGATCCGAATGCTGCTTGCCTATGCGTTTCTCCACATTTGTACTGCCTATAAAAAAGCCATAATTTGCATGCTCACTGTACAATACATTTCTGTACCAGTTGGTGTAATTTCTGATCTCATTTCGGCAATCCGGTGATCACAGTCACATACTGTGCGACATGTCCGAAGGCCATCCAAGGCCAGTCGTACACTCAGTCCTCAGGCGAAAATTTTTCGAAACCTTACAAGGTCAGTCTTACACAGGTATAAAAGCCTCCACTAAACTCATCGGCGACCACTAGGTTTGGCACAACATGAACCAACACATCACTTCATAGACCCGTTACCGTATCCAGTGACAACAATGGAAAATACATAGACATTAAAAGCTTACTATCCAGATTTCCATCCGTCGACTCACGTTTCCAACACGTGCATGCTGACCTAGTAGGGCCGTTGCCGCCATCAAAAGGCAGCTTGTGTCTTCTCATTTGCGTAGATCGTTTTATCAGATGGCCGTTAACTGTACCATTGCACAACTCAGCTAGCGAAACAGTCATCCAAACTTTCTTAGAACAGTGGGTAGCAGCATTTCGTAGTCCAGTCTTGGTTACCACAGACCGCGAATCGCATTTCGAGAGAGCCTTCATTAGTTTCCTGTCGGGTATCACTACGGCTGGTACTCCTAGGTTGTTGCGACGCTCTTAAGATCGATGGGTAAGGTAAAGCAAAATTTGATGCGGATGGATTACCTGAGGTTTGACATAATTTTCAAACTATTTGACAAACTTGCAGCATATTTCTGGGCTTCCGTCAGGTTATCAGTTCTCATCTATGAAAGTCGAATGATGGTTGAACTAGGACGAGCGGCTAAACGACAGCCGAAAGACTTCCTTTTCTTGACGACGAGGTTTTTTGTCTGTATCATTTTCAATGACTTATTGATCAAGCTTCCTCTATCTAACATTATCCTCTGTCTTCTGAGCCAACTGACTCCCGGACCGTAACTGTGGTTCTGGTTCTAATACCCTTAGCCGAAACATCCCAATGTTTCTACAGTCAGCAATGCCCTCAGCAATACATGAACTTGCACTTACAGGAGTATCAGCTCTAGCAGATTTAAAAATCCAAATGTACCCATGCACTCCGCAGTGACTTGCCGCATTACATTCTGAGCCTATTTGCTTTTATTTTCTCACTTCAAAATGACTAATTGGAGTACTCTAGGATTTTTCTGAGCGTCGGTAATGGTCCGCAGAGTGAACACAAACCGTCAGCGCAAGAATAAATCTGGAGAATTGTGGCACACTTCAGTGATATTTCAAGTCAGTCTCCACAGTATTATTTCGATAATCTCGTAATCCCAAAAATCTGGAATATTATTTGTGATTCAGAGGGGTTTCAAAGCTGATTGGTCACAACATCCGAAACTGCCTTCCGGTTAGTGCTCCGAAGTTTCATTGTTCAGTTACCAGGTGCATGCTGAATTATTTCACCTTATCCGCCAGCAGCCCGTGATTGACGGAAATGCAAATAGCAGACTGTGACCCAATACCTTATATCTGATTTATTCTGGGAAATTTGTCATGTTAGACAAGTAGGAGTTTCGGAGAATGATTTCGTTCTGGTGAGGTGACATGTGTCAGTGAAATTCCAGATGTTTAAGCCCTCCCGGATTAACATTTTCATGACAACCAGTTGTACTGAAGTCAAGTTTATCGGTCAGTATTTCTTTCACGCCTATCGATTTTTCACATTGTGAATTTAAGTGTCCTTTGTCGCAAGTCAGTCCTGTGGGACCCCAGCTCCTTCGAAAGATGAGCTGAACTGAAATATTAGGGGTCTGGATAACAGATCAACTAAGGTTTTCCCTATTGCTGGATGGAATATAACCGGTCCCACTAGCTCGAACGACGACAGATACCTTGGAATTTCATACACCAAGTTCTCACTAAACAAATCAGGAGTGTACGTGGTTGTCACAAGGATAATCCGGACGCTCCTTGATCTGGTCTGCACAGTGTGCTCTTTGGGATCTGGTAGAGCCCTGGAGCTCCGAATTTCTAATACTACTACTGGAATTAGTAGCAGTAGTTAGATTTTGGCCCTTTCCGAATTCCTGTGAGAAAAATTGCGTGGCATTGACAGCATGAGATATCGGTGAACGACACCGGAATTTACAAATCATACCTTCGAAGGTGCTTTCCAAATCACAAAGTGATCGGATATGAACTCGTTCATTGTGAATAAGTGAACCGTGTTGGTCAATTTCGTATGGCCTATTATAGAAAACCCGAATCGAATAACAACTCATGTAGTATCTGGTCAGCTGTATGTCATCCATGGGGACAGTGTTTATCGCTAACCCGGTTGTGTTTTATTCTCCTACATTCACTTTGATATCCTGAATGTGAAAGGCTTCAATTATTCTGCTCAAATTGGAATAACCATTATTGATTACTGGATTATGACTCTTCTGGCTGCTAGTTCTCAGCAGCAACCGAACTAAGAAATTATTGATAAGATGCGAATATTAGTTTCGTCACATTTTGCACTTACCAAAAGATACATGAACCTTGTTAAAGTGAGCTCCATTAGGCGGACAGTCCATAGGATGGATGTAGTATATTGAGCTGGACCATTGCATTTGATTATTTTTCTTGTGTCGGATTTCCACGACGTCCTTACAACCAGTGGTCATAGGCAGGCAGGAAGATACGACTGTACATCATGACAAGAGAGGCATTTGTATTCACACAATTTAATCATTATATTGTTACCACTGTTTTACCTCTCTTCCTACATCGCCAAACTATTGATAACTTTTTTTCTTAGTGAGGCTGCCGTTGACAAACCGCAACCAGAACACGCATAATCCTGTAATCGTTATTGATTATTCCAATTTAAACAGATTCACTGATATCTTTCACTTTCAGGACACCAATGTGTCCCCAACCTGAAAGAAGCGCAGTAGACTCTGGACCTTTAAATGCTTCGAGCAAGCCCTTATTGCATTTTTATCGGTAACTCCCCGTACTGTTCTTCGCTGAGCGAATTTTCTTTATGCCTAATCATGATACGCTTTAGGATTCACTGTTACAGCGGCTGACTCACCATAATTCTTTACCTATTAAATTTTCAACGGTCTCCTGATAAGTGTCCGTCAGTAGTATCCCTACTCTTTGTCTCAGCTTTGTTCATCCATACCAATTGACCATTAACTTTTTCAAAGTAATTTCGTTTCCTGTTCGGTAAAGCTCGGTTGGGCTATTCCTTTCTTCGTGATTGTTCCTTAAACTGTCTGCCTGATAATGAATGCGGTCAAGTATGACTGAGTGACTTGTTTATTATCATATTATTGCACATGCCAGATACTGTGTAAAAGAGGATTCCAACTCATCCGGTGCTCCCTTTGATCCTGTTGTGCATCAGGATTCGTATATCGTTCATCGAACGATAATCAGAAATAGTCTTATTTGAGGTTTTTTAGTTGTTCGATTGAACTATAGGCGCGAAGACATTCTTGATTAAGCGGTCGTACCATTCACCTTATCGTTCATGGCAATTCTGTTTCTATATTTCTACCTGCATTTTGGTTGCATTCTCAAGGCCCCAAGTCTGACTATCTTGTACTCCAGGAAGACTCTGTACCCATTCGAGTGCGCACTCCTTCTCAAGCCACCTGCTTTCGTTTGCCAGCCTACTCTGCACGACTACCGCATCGTGGAGGAGTGCTCTTCCTTTTTACCTTTTTTCATGGGAGATATATCGTGAGTGATTTCTTCCGGTTTTTGCTTCACGTGCCGCCATTGTGTTTTTATATTGTCCTCCTCTCCTGGCAGTGGCCACTTGACATGGATTGAGACTTCCCGCAGCCTGTCCTAATTTACCCCGAAGACGTTCCTCATGTGTTTACCTGGCGCACCTTCGTATTGGAGGTTTATTGTCATTATCAGAATAACATGGGCACTCTTGCCAAACGGGTCCACCACTGCAGCACTTCTGGATCGTTGGGGGGCTCCTATGAGCGTTGAATCCATGAGTGACGATGTCTGCCCATACCTACACCTAGCTGCCTACCCAGCTTTACCACTTTCCGCCTTGTCCTTACCACACCGCCCAGGTATGACAAGGATTCTTCATCATCCTCTTCCTGAGACCCGGACCTAGGTATGCACACACCGTCGTGGTCACTTCCACCTCAGTGGCCTGCGCTTTCGATGAGGCAATTCCTCCTCTTCCCTAGGTATTATGATGGACTGCCACGAGTGAGAGAACACCATCGCCTAAAAGACCGTTATCCTTATCGTTGTGGTAGGCTGAATAGAATTTTGGACACAGTACTTTAATATGGTCCGTCGGCTGCAACCCGCTTTGGACAAGGGCTATATCATCTGTTTTCTTGGTCCTTACATAAAGTTCCGGCCACTTATTCCTCAAAGGTGATAGGTCCGTGAAAGAAAACGGGTTGTCTCGCCCTACAGTAACATGTTAGTGACTCATCAGGGAGGGTCTTTCGTTTTTTGTACATTCAGCACTGAATTATTCCTCCCTTAGGCTGACGTCAACGGCAATATTGGTGGTGTGGTTTTCCGTGGCATCACCAATTCTACTTCAGAAGTTTCACAAGAGAATCAATGAACACTGTGGATTCTAGATTGTAAAACCAAGGTCGAGTTACGCGTGGTCAAGTCTCAAAAGCCGATTTAACTTATTCGGCCTCGCTACTGAGAAGAACCATATGAACACCGAACTAAAAGGTCCATCCGAATCGAGTATTTAACCGAATATCAACTAAGTGTAGCGGAGTTTTGAATCACTGAAATGTTTATTGTACTGTACCAAACAATTCACGGGGAAGACAAAAACAAAGGGGAATAATGAATAGCTTCAATGACAGGGAGTAACACTCGGGCCGCCACAATCCAGAAGTATTAGACGTGTACGAGTTAAATAATCTTTGAGATGATCAGTAAGACTGAATAGAAATTTGTGTGAAAGAAAAATTGTTAGGCACTTAATTCGTTGATCACTTGGCAAACATCCACCAACAGATTCAACAGGTAATGATGTCTCGAAATTAGGAGAGGTAACTTGTAGAGTACCACACTGATCAGTGCTCGGTCGTCTGCGTTTTCTCCTGTTTATCAGCAACATAGTAGATGAACTTTGCGAACACACCTTTATTTTGTCCAATGGAGTCCAGATATACAGAGTAGCTTTGGAGAGTGACGTGTTGGGAGTAGGCAACTGGTCGCGCAAGTGGACCCCTCAGCTCAACGTCACCCAATCCCAATGCCTGACCAGAAATGCAGTTGCTAGTGGTAGTGGCGTAAATGGCTTCAGAGGCTCTCTCAGATTGTATATCTGTATGTAGTGCTAGACAGTATTTTCAAACCGTCGAAACAGTTCACCGCGACAGCGTATATGGCCTGGAGGGAACTATAATAGATACCATCTCATGTAGCATGCCCAAAGTTTTCATACCAATCTACAAAGCCACTGTAAGGCCATACATGCTTGACAGCCTTAGCGGTGTATCACCGTAAGGATATGGGCTGCTTCAAAAAGATGCAAATCATGGCCACTGAGTAGTGAATGGTCAAAAGGAAATACTTAGGCAGACGCTGGATTTGTTTCTACTGAGACGGTCGTGCGTACACGGGGACATGACAGAAGCATCTGGGACAATAACGGGATTACCAAATATAAACATAAGGAGCTCTGCATCCCAATATCAGAGCGAAGCAAAACAGGCGGATCTTAGTATTGCGAAGAGGCCACTCAGGACTAATACTCGGGACAGATTACTTCACAAATAGAATGCTATCGTTTTGGAATAAGCTCACGAAGGAGGCCGTTATTATCATGACCATGAAGGCAATTAGGAATGCAGTATACGAATGTTGGATGGCAGTATACCCCGAAATATTCCAGGTAGACTTAGGGCCAGAGACAATATAACTAATGTTGACGTCTTTTATCAGCCGAAACGGACACTGCCTTTAAGAGAGAGAAAAATACCAGGCAGCATTCGAAGTTACAGAAAGAAGTTACCAACACAATTATCTGTACTCGCTATTTGCTCTGGTCACAAACAGTCCTGTGTAAACTAAAATGAAAAAGCTGAATTGAAAATGGATAGTCCAAGCCGTTTTACTACCTTGGCCAAAACAAGAAGACACGAATCACTACGGCTGATTATCCGTGGTGAGAGTTGAATTCTCATTACCGTTAGACTGGCGAACCTTACCGTGTTCTTCCCTTCCCAAACGTATTTGTTATTATCTTGCACTATTTGTGGACCACCAGTCCGTTGTTCCATAACTCGGCGCTTTTTGAACGTGCTAACTAGAATGATACTAATAATAGTATATTAAGGGGATGCCTGGGGTGTTTCAGACACACGATCAAATAATACAGTTGTTGATAATAACATATTTAGAGAAGTCTTGTGAAAACGTAGGCACATCAAAGATTTTGAAAGTGTGAATATACGTAGTGACTGAATCAATAATACGGTCAGAACCAAGTGGGCTTGGATAAGAAAAGGGGACTATGCATAAATGGAACAAAAACGGGATAAAACAGCCGAGGAATCGAACGGAGTCAGAGAATAATTTGATTATCATTGAAAAACAGTACATTGAAGATGAGAACAGAATGGAGAACAGCATACCAATGCTTTTCAAATTGAGAACTCGTTGGACTAACGTAGGGCTACGCTGGGACAGAGTCGGGTTACATCAATAAAGATGTTAGACAATACTACTTGCACCCAACTAGGAGCACACTGGGCTGAGCCTAAATTGTGGAAAAACCCTGGAAGTATGTATCTCTTCTTTCCCTGCTCTATGGTAATTGTCCATTTCTTAGTCTATTTTCGCTCATTATCCATCCTTCCAATCGAGTTTTGCCTTGATAAATAGTTAGTGAAAAACTGTACGTTTATTATGAAGATGGCCGTACTGATTATTTGTACAAATTCTCAATTCAATGCCTGCTTCATTCCGAATTGTTGGACGGTGTTCGTTGTTGTTGTGTGATGCGGTCAGCTGATCTGAAATATTAAGATAAATAACGGTGAAACAGTCGCACTCAGGAAAACGTTGGACAACACAAAATGTTCGCGTGCAAATTTTAAAGAAAGTTTGATTGAGAACTGTTTTCAATCAACAGAGAAATATCTGCTGATCTGTGTACCAAAGCAGACATAATCAAATATATATGAAAAAACGAAAAATGAGGACAAAGTACATTGGGAAACGTGGATATTTATTCCTTGAAAAATTGACTGTGCTGTATAATTTGGTATGAAATATGAACTAAATTTGAGGAACAATTTGAGTTATCATTTTGATGAATTGTCATTAATATTCTGAATAACTTCGGAGGTGCTGATTACTTCAAATGAATAAAACTCTTCCAATAAAGCAGCTTGATTTATTCCGAAGAAATTGCTAATTCACATACCCGTATTCTATACTTGAATAGCCATGATTTCTGGCTTTGATAAACCAACACTCTATGTCTTTCAACGACAAACACCAGTTCTTCTGCGAACCTTGGGATGGAACGAACAGCCTCTGGAGTTGAGTCAGAGACTACGAACTTCATTGACTCACCCATGACGGCAAACATGTGCCTGTTTCTGAACGGCTTTTCGTTGTGCACTTCCAAACCAGCAGTCGGTTAATGTCACTCCGGAACCTATGGGCACCGTCTGTTGTCTCACTCAAAGACAAATACGTAATCTAAAAATGTGAAGGTAGAAGTACACACTCCTGCAAACGCATTCGCAAGCACAGTGTGCAAAACTGTGAAAACGGCGTCATGGGAGTTATTGGAAAGCGCCAAATATTTACGAGTGACTGCGTGAATGGGTGCAGTAAGTGTGTCCAATAACACGCCATCCACGAAAAATATGTACAGACGATTTGAGGGCAAACCTTGTGAAAGAGTGCCTAAAACGTTGAAACACTCAAAATGTTCATTGTCAATGAATTTAGGGTCTCCGATCGGATTTTTCTGATGATGATAATCCTATCTGGTTGCGTGAAGGAGTAAAAGACACAGAACAAAAGCTAAATGCATTTATCATAAACGGGAAGTGAAATATCATCCGGAGCAACATCACCCACTTTTCGGAACACATGCTGCTGACTTCGTGAATTCTTCGGCAAAGTTATTCCAGTGGTCTTGCGGGTCTCTTGACGAAAGATCGGAGTGTTCGCAAGTACGATTCATGAAGGAAACCGATAGCTGTATCTTAATACGCAACCGTGGTCTATGAGATACTGTCAATGGGTCAAATGAAATACCTGGAAAATGATAGCTCAGAGCGTGCAGCACGTCGCGACCTTGCTTCGTGATTAGCATGGAGGTAATAAAATCATCGACAAGGACATCAGAACAGCATCCATACTGATTTCGGCATGTCCGGTTATTTAAAAATTCCCCTCTCCATTAGTATGACTTATTAAAACCATTTTTGAATATACTAACCTGTATGGATGATTGGACGTGGTGATTTGGAAATGGGTAGATATCCGTTTGAAAACCCAGACACCATTTCTGCTGCTGGCCGCAACTCGTGTGGTTCTACTTCAACGGCAACCGTTTCCATTACGCATTAGGACTAAAGAAATGGCTGACAACACTGGTCTTTTTCTAATTGCACCCATTAGGACACGAACGCAGCCACAACCTGACTTCGCAGCGGACGAAGCATTTCCTTCCACTGTGGGCCTTCTCGCTTCTGCAGTGCTTTTCCCATTTTATTTATTAAGGCATAATTCAAGAATATGAATATGAATGGCCATCGTCAAATAGTGACTGGTACTCATTATCGTATACATTTCATAAAATAGCCCAACGTTTATCTTTATAAGTCATAAATCATTCTTCAACATAGAAAAACTGGTTAGTGCAGCCTACAAAAAGAGAACAGAGGAAAATAGCACTGCACCGCCTGGCCACAAGGGCATTTAGTAAATTGACATGTACTTTTTTTCTATCGCGGATGCAAATTATTATTTAGTAAGACACTTTAATTATTATACTTTTTGTAAAGTTTCACGAACATCTGTTCAACTTTTCAGGGTAAAAGTTACAAGTCGTTGTATCTGAACTTTAGCCTAAAGTTTGCCCAACGGCGTTCGGTAAAGTGCTGCTTGACATCATGAAGCGAGAGATATCCTGATAGGAAACGGTGAAAATAAGACTAAAACAGGGAAGGTATGCGTACAGAGGAAGCGCGAATGAAATGGACGCCGGTGATATGCAGCCGCTTCTAGCGGGACAGGTTGATCATGCTCTGGACACCCAGTCTGAAAACACTTCTCAAATTGAACACAGGGGTACGATCCGCTAGCCCAGTCGCTCCCGTCCACCGCTGCAGACGTCCTGCACGCCCGATGAGGGACGTGGAAACAATCACAACCCGCCGAATGCACATTCTGGGCTGTAAACCGCGCTGCAATTGTTTGCTCATTCAGCGTACCTCCCTGAGCATCAAATCTCACGAAATCTAGGCCCATGACTGTGCCTTCCAACACTTTAGGTGTGCGGAAAACCTAAGTGGGCACTGTGCCGACGTGTATTGGCACAGTCAACACTACTCTAAGCTTAGTCCGGTTTTTGGGTTTATAACTGCGTGATGTTGTAACAGGCAGGGGCAATGCTCTTCCGATGAGGGTAGCACGTGTGATCTGCAAAAGCACAAAAGGGAAAACTCCATGAGCCGAGGCTCAGTAAGTGTATCAACGGCACCAACACTTACATTAAACGAACAACAAGATGGCGGCCTCCAATCTGGCCGTTACAATGTGGCAAGTACCGCTTAAGCTCAACATCCTTTTTAAATGCATGACAAGCACTAACTTGGTGTGGTCCTTGCACACAAACCCATCCAATGTTGTATATTATTCATCGAAGCATTCAGGATCACGCACAAAACTTTATCCCCATCAGTCCAATCTATCTTTGACTACAATATACTTATTTAATAATCCAACCACAGAAGTTCTCCATGGAAATGCAACCTCATTGAGCCCATCCAACACGGCTATGGGATCAGTAGCTATCTCCACAGCGTGCCTATCTTCTAAAGAAAGAGAGAGTTTTCATGCATCCTCACCATGGAAATCAGAGTTGTTCAGTCGACTGAGCTGTTCCGTTGAGGGATTGGCTTACACTGAAATGTGGTTCACCGTTCTTACAAAAGTTGGTTCTTGATTTTCGGTCAAGGATAATTCATCACAAAGACGTCTGAACGGCGTAGGATTGCTTTCGCTTGCCACAAGATTGCTCTAATGCCAAATGTGTTTCTGGAATGTCGGCATCTAAAAGGATTTGTAATCTTGAATCTTCCACATTCTATCTATCGACTCATTGTAGATGGGGCCACGAAAAGTTCAGAATCTACTAGGATTTGTATCCTATCAATACAGTAGACTCATTCTGTAATCAATAAATCACTTTCTAACAGCGAGTTCAGTCGTGACTCTTTTATCCCCGAGTCCCAAGCGGTAGTTTCACTTTCAGTCGAAATCCAAAGTGAAGCACGGGATGCTTTCAGACCTACGAGACAGAGATCCTTCTGTGTATAATTCAAGTTGTGCGAGATCTCTAGTAGAGCGTAGTTCTCCACAGAGCCCCTCGGTCCGTCGAGTCACACTGATAGCACACCCAAGCAGACAGGGCCTTCCAGTATTAAAGTAGCCGAACAACCATTTGTCCACTGCTGAGGTTTTCTTACATCATCCGTGCTCAGCTTATAAAACCATAGGCCTTGGGTTAAAACATGCCTACAGTGATCGTTAAACTACCTCTGTGCGCCATACAGTACGGGATGTTTCTGCTTCTAACAATCCGACTTTGAACATGGTTTGAAATAAGATAGTTGCTTGGCAGATATCTACAGTTAAGAAACGAGAAAGAAGCCTTATTTTCCTTGAGAAGTGAACAACGACTGGGTGTATCATGAGATAGAAAACGCTGAAAATCCTCGAGTTCGTTTATTTCATCATAAACCAAGCATCTGTCAGTTACAACCAACGAAAAACTATTTTATTTCTGCGTGATTAGGGTTGCCTCTGGGTGCGTTTTGTGCATATAATTCCTCCAGTCAGGTGACTGGAAAGGCTTTCAAAATTTGCTGTCGACAGTCAGTCTACTAAACCTGCTTTCAAAAATCTTTGCACTGAGAGGTCAGATCTTGAAATGTATGTTCAACTCCCCTCCTCAAAATATCATCAACGATCCTAGCCTGAAAATTCTTGATACGGGTAGTTAACAGTCGAGTAATCTGTTTCATGGTCAGCAATGAGTTTAAGTCTGATATGCAACTCATCTGTGCTTGCAACAATTCACAGATGAGCATTATTACCGACGAATTGGTCAGGGCGTCAATAACCAGAGGCTTTAAATCTTGAAGCAAGCCGTCAATCGGTGAGCGAACCCTTACGTGGTTTTGTTGACACAAATCCTTTAAAGTCTCTCCAGATCTATTGTGTGTTATTCTCGGTGGCAAGAAAATACATTTGGAGGGTGCACGCATTGCTTGCTCGTTGCAGTAATGCATCAGATAAAATAAATGCTGGCCATCAATCCGAACCACCTCCAATGTAATATTTAAACTGTTTCATAAACCTCCATTAGGTAGCCGAACAGCCCGAAAAAGATTCTTGTTCCGGTCTAGACAAATCCGAACAGTAATCCACCACATATTCTGTCTTCGGAAGCACCGGTGTTATTGATTAAGTATCCTCTGTACATGGCAGTCATCCAACTGTAGAGACAGGTGTTCAATACTCGTTACTTCACATTTGACTTCATCTCTGGTGACAGTTTCCTTCTTCCTCTGCAAATGCCAAAGGCAGTTTGGCCATTTCTGCTTCATTTCTCAAATTGAGAAGCTTCAGTTGCCCATATAACTCTAATCGTTTTGCAACCTGCCTTTCCTTCAGTTGATCTGACAGTAAATCAATCCTCCCCCTATGTATAACCGATCTAATTCTAGATTGATCTGATATACAATAGTCTGAGGAAGAAAAGTGACAAACGCCTGCGGGCAAAAGGGTTCGGTTCACCTGCAGGGCATTCTTATTGGATTTCGACTGGTTTGCCGATATGCTGTATACATTTTAATTGTTCACTTGTTGCCAAGAATACTGAGTACTGCAAAGTCCAGTCAAAGTAATGTTTGAGTGAGGCTTGGTGATCAACTTCGACAGAACCCAAAACAAAGTTAATTCCAAGTAGCTAAGGTACTGTATACAACAAGTTAAGCAAGTTTAAAATAACCTGACTTCAACACTGTTCTCTCTAGGCTTTTGTGCTCAGAGATGAACGTCGAACCAACAACTACAGCTAAATTACAGAAAACGATTAAAAGCGGAAAATAAGATTATCGAAGACAACCACAACAAAATTCAAGCTGAGCGACCAACGCTGGAGGAAACATTGAGGGTCCAATTCTTGACAAATATTAAGATGAAATATAAGGTAACACAAGGGAATTGAACTCTCGTAAAGATTTCACATAGAAATGAAAATTTATTGTCTGTACTAGGAAATGCTGATGAATGCAAAAAGGTTTCTTGAATTCCTTTATGCCAGCCTCCGAAATAAAACCCGGATTTTTCCTGTTCACCAAAAGGTGTGGTCGGTTAACCATGCGGGGTCCCAATACCTGAAACTTATCGTCACCAACAACAACCATTAGTTCGACAAGTGGTTCAAATCTCAGTGATCCCTCTCGGTTCGGCAGGTTCGAAGGCCTACCTCCCACTTGATGAGAGTTGACTGTTGAACTTAGACCACAAACGTCCGCCTCTCCTACAATAAGACAAATCTTCCTAATGTCGCGACGCACTAATCTTTCACTAGTTAGCACTGTTGCCGTTCACACTGAGCTGTCGTTTGTTAGTCAGGTCATATCAGTTTGCACAGGGCTGATTATGGCCGTGGTCAGTCGAGCATCCAAAATTTTACAGCTTTATGCACAGAGATCAGCCCCCACTACTACGGCTTTGTTACCATCCAGGTGAGAGACAACCATAACGTGTGCATTCCATTACACTTGGAGCCCCGAATCGTAGGCACTGAAACATGATATCTGATGGATCTCGAGTAAATTACGATTTCTCCATAATCCTCGGTACCCTATCTCTGTGAAGATCTTGTCCCAATTAGGTGGGTTAAAAACTCGGAATGCTTCACGCTTGTGCTTCCAATGAATCCAATTGTCGACTGGACACGCGGCGGAAGTTCAAAATCCAGTAGCAGCACATCATGTGACCTGAAATTGCATTCCCCAGTTATCCATTTATGCTGTCATGCGAAGACTGTCTGGTGCATATCTTCGATTTCCCAATGTTGTAGCGAACCTCAGACTTTGAAACTGACACCAATAATGTCAGAACGTTCCTCTCCTTCTCATCTCCAAGATGTGAATGTGTGGCGCAAACCGAACAAAAATAATGAATTTCGAGAGACATACCACGATACCGATAACTGATTGCATTCTTGTTAGAATAAAATATGGATTCATGTTTTGACTTTGTTTCATGTTGTGCAGTGCACGCTATCACCAAACGTTCATCAGAGTTCGTTCAACATACTTGATCAGTCGACTCTGATTTCCATCGTGTGAAGTTTATCAAGAATATTCGAGCTTGTTGTGTATGATACTGCATTCTATGCCACGAAGATATTCGAGCTTGTTGTGTGTGTCCGGTGTGTGTGTGTGTGTGTGTGTGTGTGTGTGTGTGTGTGATACCAACACTCTGCTACCTATTTCAGGCAATCCATGTATTGGAGTATCGTGCCATATAATTCGGCACAACTCCTGTTATACAGCTTACCGTAAGTCTCACTGTTGTGACATTTACCATCTTGGATACTAAGCTGATGAGCTTTCAGGTAGGCTTCGTGCTGATTTCGGATGGGGATTTTGTCATAAAGTAGCATTTTCGTCTTCCCAGTTTATAGTTAGACTCTAAAGACACACGTTGTATTATAACGCGTGCTACTTTTGAACCGCTTCTACAGTCGTGAACGTTTCTCCGAGGTCAATGAACTACCTGGTCAGTTTTACAGTATTACTTATTGTTATGAACCCTGACAAGTAGATCGTGAATGGTCATAAATTATGCACATTTCGTCTTCGGCTGTACAGCTATACCTGTGTTGAACAATGCTCGAAGAGAACTCTTCCAATTTGGATCAGCTGAATCCCCAAAGATGAGACGACTTCATCTAGCATCAAATAGGCCAACAGCAAGAGAGTCTACATCTGTTTTCGCCGAGAAGCTTATTCGTTTGAGCCCAGTTAACAGAATTTATTTAGCTAAATGAAATTCATTCATAACCTACAGAACGCGGGAACTTTTAGATACTACTATGGTTTCTAATCTTGTGGCTATCTTGGACTCCTTGAGTTTGATTGTTGCAAACACACAAACAAACACTAGAAGTATTTAGGATGATAAACGTCTGTTGTACAATAAATGCACCTTGTCGATGACGGACTTTCGACGCCAGTTACAAAAGTGGAATTTACACCGTGTGATTATGCCTGAAATTTTAGTTCGTTGTGTCATGTGGAACAGTGGGGGAAGCTACAAAAATATGGTGCTCCACACTTCATATAGCTCCAGTTTACTTGCGGATTGCTCTACGCCAGTTGCCATATATGAACTTTCTAACACTGTCTCGAAGTATCCTGTGAGCTGAAATCAAACAGGAATTTATATTTTGATCAGCCAGTTTAGTCAAAAGAGTATAAATCGAGATAGACGAGACTCGGCTTCTCAGGCAGCACGCCCAGATGGCGCCCGGATGGACAAAAGCTGGGTGTATGATGATGGACAATTCCATTGAAAACAATGGGCACCACCACCCGGAATACAACCGGCTTAGCCGATCACCCGACGTTTTCCGCAAATAGGTGCATTTCTCCTACTTTTCACTTTCCAGATTCCTGTTTTAAAATTTGGTAATTTAGTGTCATCGCGCATATTTAATCTGGCCCAAAACCCTATCACAAGTAAATGTAAACGGAATTCACCAACAAAGATAAATATCATGAATCATAAGATAAAATGATACTCCCATATTTCAAATTGTACATTAATAAAGTTTCTATTGTTAGCTTTACTTTTTCAGTGAATAGTATTCGTCCTGATTTTGTATGGTGGTGGTATCTGAAAGACTGAGAAGAGATCCTAATACTAATCGAATGCATGAAATAATTGCTTTTGAGTGGCTTGCATCGGAAATACTTTCGTGGTGCGCCCAACGTTCTTTAGGCACAGAAATAGATCCAGTTGTTGCAGCGAACGTGTTTGGTAATGAACATTATCTGCATAGAAAGTGGATAATTGGTGTCTACATTGATAAGATTCAAATAGGGATTATAATTTAAAAATATGCGCAAGACCCGCAGTGGCCGAGACTCGAACCATCGACCCCCGTGCTGATAGCCTTGGTTTAACCCAAAGCCAACACAGCACTCGTAAACCCCCGGGCAATGAATTATGCGAATATGAACTATATTTGCACCGGAACAAATATTCCTACAATATATGCATGTATCGACCTGGAGATGACTGGGTTTGAATGTGTAAATTCATGGCCATGTATCCAGACGAGAAGTGTATACTTGCGAAGCAACTCACCTCCATCGCACGGAGTACCCTTGTGAGAAATTCGTCACTGGTTCGGTTTTCTCCGTTTTTCTTCTCACTGGAGGCAGTGGTCTCTTGTACTAGTTGATGCTCAATCGCTAGGGCATCAGATACTTCGATGCCTTTCGACGCTGTCTATGACGAGTGAGGTGACACAAACGCTGAAAGCCACACAGAGTGGCTGTTTGTGTGGCTACTAATCGGTTACTCAGTTTTCACCGAAATCAACACAACAACGACGGACGGAACAACGACAGCTTTTTGACCAGGTGCTCAAAAGTCTTTGAACAACACCCAGACAAATCGGAGGTATATGACCACGGGGAATGTCTTAGTCCTATCAATGATTAATGAAAGAGGAGGATACTTCTGATTTCGGAATCCCTTATCTGTAGGACACTTTGCATTTTTAAGAAGAAATGTCATTTTTCCCTCAATGTGCACACAACGTTGCTCACATTTATGACAGCAGAAGCAACCACATAGGCTCTTCACCTGACGGATATACGCTCCAGATGGTGAATCCCAGACGATAGAGTTCAGTCGACGAGCAACATGACTATCAAGGAATAAGACAGAGTTCGTGGTGTAGAATTCTAATCAACTCTTTCACAAAGCAATCGAAATATAATTCTACCGGCCAGGGCTTTCCCAAACCACAGCAGAAGCCCAGTGTGATAAGATGAAGCCCACAGGGTGAACGACTATGGTTACATTCTGGACGAGCGGTATAACAACAGTTCACCCATATTCAAATGAATATCTATGCACTGTAGAACATTTATCTGACTGGTAAGTGTTCACCATAGACCGTCTTACAAACCCACATGTATATACACTATATCAATGAGTTGCTACTCATCGCAGAAACGGGGTGTCCGAGACATTGTTCTCGGGTCACGAAAAATACCCGTGACAAACTGACACAGAGGCTGTGTAATTTGTCTTGGGAGTTTCATGGACATTTGGGTGCCAACAAGCAGCTGAGATTTGGACTCCAAAACGACATCAGTGTTTATTTCCGCTCTCACATATGCTCTCTATTGGTTTTCATCCATGTCTAAGGACATGACAAATTTCCTGACACGTATCCCAACTATTTTTCAGTAGAGCTGTACAAGCCCCAAGAGTGTTGAAATTCAAGAAAGAGAGAGGGATTCTGCGCATCTTGTGAAATCATCTCTCGGTAACACGAAACCAACCGGTGTCAATATTGTTTTGCATCAGTGAAATCCTATTGAGCCATCTTCGACGGAACTCATCTTGGAGCAAATAGTAGAGGAAACCAAATCCCAGTCGGTTGATTTGAGTTACACAAAAACGTTAAAGTTTAGGTAAGCAGTCTATCTTGAAGAGATGTAACAATTAATGAAATTCTTATCGTTCCATGTATACAGGTATGGATAAAATGTGTTTGACGTGCTTCGTTGTAAAATTTATATAAATGTAATCGGAATCATTGTTTGGTTAATTTTTGTATACAGATAAGCTGGTTTGTGGAGCTCCTGAAGTCTTCTAAAACAAAAGTGATTTACTTCATCAGGATAGTTTTGAAATATGAAACATTTGAACAATGAATTACTCGTACAATGCCAGTTTGGAATTAAAGTTGTGGAAATATAAATCCGCTGAGCAATAATGAAGTTGCAACACCAATCTAAGTATTTATGTTCGAATAATCCTTTCGACTACGAATCGTTGGAAAGCGCCTGGGCTTTATTCACCGTCTGGAGGACCAGAAAATAATGTTTGACAGGAGTATCCATCTGTGCCTATGTCCCATAAAGAGACAGTATTCACTGTTCTTGCTTTGACAGCTTGACAAAACTTAATCTTGCCATTTATAATCGTTCTCGCATCGGTCATTTTCCTTTCAAAGAGTTTCCTTGGTTGCCCTACAAATTTCCTATCACTAGTTCGATTTGCATATTCTCGGTGGAATACGCGACTTGACATTCGTGAAAGACAGTCGGTCCATTCAGATGGCTAATGGAGAGGGCTTTTGTGGATTCTAGTGACCATACATTTGCTGGGGGAAAAAGTAACAAGAATAGACCTACTGAGAGAAAGTTTGCGCCGATTTACTAATCCTGCCAATCTTAACCCCGTTTTTAGAGGAATTAGAAAACAAACAGCTCAATTAGATCAACATTTTGGATCATTTTAATTTAGTAATCTCTGTGTCATTTCAGGATTCGTTGCATGAACATTATTCTAGCATCGTAATCTGCAAGTTACATACTACTTTTAGTGATATTGAAACTGTTGTGGTGAAAGACAGGCGGAAAAATGATCGGCACGTGGTTTGTATTTGTATTCGGTATAAAATTTGTGCAGCCAGACATAAGCATTGCAATCATAAAAAGCTTACATTTACTATATCATCGATTTTAAGAAATTGGGAAGAATGACTGCATATCACATTAACAAATTATATATATATATATATATATATATATATATATATATATATATATATATATATAGCCGATAAACTCAACTGATACTCGCCTCCGGTTTGTGAGAGTTCGAACTAGCTAGCGAACAGACGAGTTTCTGTAGACATCTTTGCTTGAGGGTGAGGATTGAACGACAGAGTTGTGCTTGGATAGATCTCTGCATGAAAGGTGAATGGAGTCTGAAAGGAACTTTTCGCATGGGGCCACATGTAGTTTGCACAGGTTATTAGGTAATCTATATAAGGGTAATAAAGTTGGTTGACTGATAATAAAAGGACTGAAGATAAGAATCGAGGAATCTTTCTACAGTAGACCGACAAAATAACTGGGGGACAATGAAGAAAAACATGGAAAGTTATTGGAAGATGAAAAGGGAGACAGTGCCATGTTTACCGATAAAACGTCTAAGCTTTTGTACATGAAAAGCTAGCCTGCTCAGTTTCTTCACACAGTTCTAAGTAGGAGATAACTAATTCAAATTTGCATCCAAAGTAGTTCGTGACTGGGTCACACGATATAAAATTAAGAGTCGGATTTATGAAATCGGTGGTTTGCAAGTTTTCGCGTTTCTGTCACTTACAAAATGACTCCTGTGGAGACCCCATTGCTTGTCGGTGCCAGTTTTCACTCAGAAATGTTGATATGATTCCTCGGCCATCAAATCTCGGCTATGCATCATTGGCATTGCCCATGTCAGGATATACTTGGAATCGGAAGATGAGCACAGGTCATCCAACAGAGTGATGCACAGGGTAGAAAAAAAGGGAGATAGAACCAAAGAAACTTGTTTAGCCGACTGATTCCTATTCACCTGGCCTCCAAAACACGCAGAGCGGGTCGTAAAAGAGTAAGTTTACACTTTTAACTCGTATATGTTTCGCGCCTTTGTTCCATGCCATCCTTCCTGTATGGTCCAGACCCGTGAAATGCCAGGTAACTGAGTGTTACCAGACGAGGTAAATGTTCACCATGACAACTCCTCATTTCAAACACATGGCAATGCTCTGGAATGTCAGCCTTGCATAGACCTATTTTTATATTGAGTCGATGCTTTATCCTTTCGGTAGCTTCGTTTTTGGTATTTCTGGTAGATCAACCTATCCATATAAGCGTAGGTTCCATAAGCTATTTAAAGTCCTGAACTTCGAAGTTTTGGGGTACACTCGGATGATACCAAAGCCCTTAAATGTAAAACATCGAGTTTGGAGGTAATTGTCACACTGTCCACCGTGATTTGAAACTTCCTCTGTACTTGAAAAAAAGCGAACGGGCAAGAATGACAATACATATTAGGTGCCATCGGAACCACTTTATTCATGATGAACGGATCAGCTTCATATGTGTGAGGGGATCGGCCTGGCCGGAAGCTACTCAGGGCAGATAGAGACAAGTAGAGAGATCAGCGTTCTGTTCCCTGCTGAAAATCATGAAAACCCTTTCTTTTCAGAGTAATAAAATACCCCGTAGAGCATATCAACAAATATTTTCGTCTACAGATTTCCAACACTTTCAAGATAGTGTTTTCTTGTTCGTTTTCTCATTGAAGCTTCTGATATTTTCCAGTATTTAGCTGTAGTCATCCAGGCGTGGGTCGATATGATGAAGAAGACGGCTTTCAACTATGGTTATCCAAGGTGCTCTGTCACAGTTTGAAAAACCCGCAAGCTGTTCCAAATCATACGGGAATGTTAGAGATCGACTTAGTCGTTTTCTTTGTAGTGAACGTACGATAAATTGTTTCAGCTGGTGAGCACTGTGAATGCGCAGAAAACATTTCTCATAATTCGAACTTTCTCTTCTATATGATAACATTGATGTGATCGTTTCTGGTCCTTCTGAACGAACTTTGTGCGCTCATTTGAGAAGCAGCACACAATTTCATTGAAAAGGAGGTTATTTTTTACCCGTCATCCATCGTTAAACTGTAATGAAGAGAATTTTCCAGTCGAGTAGTTCCAGCAAAGTCCGTTTCTAAATTGGTTAATGTGACGTATTTTAAAGTTATACGGCACGACAATTTGCTGGGAAACTAGCACTTACAAAATAGTGCCTGCAACTGGATTCACCTGTGGTTTTTATCAGAAATCCAATAGAATTCAAAGATTTGTTGTTAGTTTATTGCTCTTTTGTGCCACCGTACATTTTCAATATGGTGTTATTCCGAAATCCGGTCATGTGTCCTTGTCAACCAAAAAAGACGAATGTATTCTTGTGCTCTGGGCATCGTTATAAAGTAGTCAGGATTGATGGAAAATACTTAGACTGTAAAGAGTTTCTGTCGTTTCGCTGGCTTATCAAGGAGTTTGTACCAGTCAATGAAGCAAAACTTCTTTGTGCTGAAAGTGATAACATTTTAGGATTAATTCAAAAGTGTGAAAAGTCTGGTAACATCACGGAAGTACCTTTACCCCTTGATTCATACCGGTAAATAGCATTTGTCCAAACTCCAATCTGTCGCCTGTTCGAACGGGTCCGATCTCTATTCAGCTCTTTTCACTGAGTGAACGGTGCATAACATTTCTGTAGTCATCGTTTCAGTTGGTATTCTAACGAATAATAATGATATTTCTATCAGAAGCCTTTTCACCTATTGTGCATACATTTTTCACTTTGCAATGTTCGAAATGTTTGCTTCACACGTTTTTCGCTATCTTCCAAATTATGAGCAGTATTTTAGTGCCCTATTCCGGCATGCGTGTAATCAGGAAATATGCCTCAGTGTGATTGAAGTGGAGCTCAGTCAACCGGTTGGAGGGAAATAATTCATCTGTGAAAGCATTCAAAAGCTTCAAATGAACCTTGAAAAGTTGGCTCTAATGAGTTGGTAAAATAATTATCGAAAATAAAACACGATTCAGATCACAGTGTCTTGTGAATCCAGAAGAAACTGGCAACTATTTACGCGATGGTTTGCTGCAGCTTCGGCATTCAGGATACCATTAAAATACAGGGTAAGCAATAACTTGAAATCAGGCTTTCAACTGAAGTATGATAACTGATGAAGTCGAGTGAAGTACATTTTACATTATTTAGTCTAGCAGGTTCAGCTTCTGTATGAACAGCCATTTATGAAAACTGGAATGTCAAACCTGTTGAATCCTGACTGGTTAGTGTTGGTCTGATGTCAGATTCCCATGGAGAACTCGGTGATCATGGCTTTTGATTATCCCCATATTCAGTGATAGAAATAGAACAGTCATTGCGATTTCACATAAAATACATCTTTATTTGAGGAAGTATTGAAAAGTGTTGGGGATCCTCAAGTAACTTCCTTTTCCTGTCATACGTGGGGCAAATTTATTTGAGTGTGGCACTACGTCCTGCTGTAGTTTTTAAATAAAAGCTGGGTGGTAGTCCTATGGAAAAGTCAACATTTTCGTTTATCCAAAAGGATAGATGGATAGACAACGGCATTGGGTTGATAAATTATTTGAGAAATACTGATTGTTTTTTCATCTAGACTAGTAACAATCTCAATTGTCTTCAAAACAGCTGTCGCCTAATCAAGATTACGATAAGCTTCAGCTGAATTACGGTTAACTAAAAGAAGTGATGATGGGTTTGTCGTTACCAATCGCTTGCACTCAAATTCAAACGAGAACGCAATGAGTTTCAATCAGTGTTCGCACCGAAAAAGTACAAAGGATCGACTCTTCTCAGCATACTCACAACTGAGACCGAGGTGATGAAATTTCGATGGTTATATGTTCTCCGTCCGTGATAGAATCATCAAAAAAGGATTCCACAAAACAACAAAACCTTCCCATTTCATGCAAGCAAAATTGCGGATCTTAGTCTAAGGCATCAATAAATATATCTTTAGGTTTGTATGTTTTGGTGATAAATATGTTTCCCATTTCTTCATTACCTACTCAGAAATTGGGAACCAAATTTTATCAGCAGTTTGGATTCTTTCGGCACCTCTTCATTTATATCCATATGAACAGTTTTTACGAGCATCGTAAAAATTCGTAAGACTACAAGATAACGATGCCGAATGAAACTCCCTAAGGGACAATCTGATTCGCTGAAGATGTGAAATACATTTATTCTTCTCGAGCATCACCATCAGGTCATTTCAGCAAACGGTGGAGTGATCCTTGACACATTGTTGGTAGCCTTAATAGGCTGAACAATAAGGCAATCATAGTCTTTTAAGAAATCGCATTGCAACCAAATAATTAGATAGTTATCACCATTTACGCCAACATTCCCATTTTCCTCCACTGTTTCCTGAATTAAGTAATGTGTTGCAACTGGTCAGTGGATGAAGCACTGAAAACAACCTTTTTCAGGAGATTATTCTAAATAATTAGTTCTTCCTCTCCGGTGAAACCACAAACATTCACCAGAAACCGCTTTGAGAATACTTGAGTTTGCTCAATATATTCTTGAACATCGTTGGCTTACTTAGGCAGTCATGATATACCATTTTGGACAGTATATTTTGTTCTCACTTGTAAACACAGATCCACAAAGACAAAAGACCAATTTCCTGTGTAGAAGTTTACGCTGACATCCAAAATCAAAACAGAAAAATGACATTTGAATTATTACGAAAAGAAAACAAACTGTTCAATATATAGGAATACTGTCTATAAATGGCTGATATTCTGGAGTAATGCGCAAATAAGAAACCACACGTTCTTCTTTCGGGAAACAAATGCATTCATTCGTGTAACGGGTTTTCCACATCGGCAGCATCAGACTGAAACACTGATTACTGCAGTGGAATATAGAGAATTTATCCTAATAAATTAGGTGTGTAATTACCCTTGCGCTTAGTACTGATTGAAAATTAGATTGAATTTGATGTGAGTGGGTTTCTGATGCAAAGTTGAAGAGAGTGATTCCATGCTTTTTGTGTATATTGCTGCCTTCTCTTTTGTATTTTATCTTCTAAACCCCGGAAGTTAGCAGTTTTTTACTTCGTATCAGCAGGTTCTTTACGACGGAGATGCGGTAAAAATTCCAGCTGAAATAATTACACGGCAGTCGCCTATTCGCTATTCAGAGTGCTACGTGAAGCATTTTCCTAAACAATGAAAGTGTGAATCTTCCTCAGAGTGTGCTTGCAAATGTGGATGGTTTTGCGTCTCATTAAAACATGGGACGTGAGGGACAATTTTACGAAACAATGGGATGACAGTCGTTTCTATCTCGTGGTGCTTTCCGTAGCGAACTTTCATTAAAGGTATTATGGAAAGTCGTCTCTCATTGTCGAACGTCGGACTTAGCTCGAATAAGTAAGAGACCTTCGATTTATCTTTCAAATATAAAGTAACTTCTCTTTCATGAGAACATTGTCACAACATCTCGGCGCTTGTTTCTGTGGTAGTAACACCATTTAGAAACCGAAAACAAATAAACTTTGCCTGTGTGTTATTAGTTTTTACTAATAATATTATTGGGATTATCCCCGTTTGGTTTTATTAGTATGCGGCAGAAGTTTGGAATCATGTTTGCTGCATTACAAGGTCATTTAAAGAGGAACTTCGAAAATCTTGGTTCACTTGCGATTACTTTATTTGGTTTATTTGGATCAAACGCTACATTTGCAAAAAGCTTCATGGTTGTCGCAAGTAAAGTGAAATGTTTTCCAACGATCGGGGTGGGGATGTCCCACGATCCGCCCTCGCATGAAAGTGTGCCGTACACGTACGTCCATAAACGGTTTCGTAATTAAAAGACGATGTGATGGTTTTCACCTAACAGACTACGATTTTGACGGCACATACTGAACTCTATCCAGTTAATTTCATACCGTGCTCATTTACTACTGTAGTTGTGACTTTCGTTATGCCCCATCTGGCCCCATTTTCCTAAAAGTCGTCTGCGAGAACTGATTCATCCTGAATGTTTTCTATTCTACTTCTCGATTTTGTTGAACAGCGAACACGTAGTGGATGATATTGTTCATGTTGCCCTAGTAGGGATTTGGTTAATCCGTTATCGAACGTCAAATACCTTTCGGATCCAGAGTTATCCTTATTCGCAGTCCAAATGGTGACATGGCAAAAACATCCTCCGTGTTACACATTACTGTTTGTCACCGGTAGATTTGTTATTTAGACAGGATTGCTATCTTCCATTTCCCTTCCTAATCGCGAGCTGTTTGCCGAAAGTTAAACTTTTCAGCTCTCGTTGCGGAGTCTTTATCACTTCTTCAAGTAAACTACCGTTACAAACTGAAATACATAAGATTAGAACAAAACATTCTCTAAATGATTCCTCCATTTGAAGATGTTATTTTGTTAGCACTGAAAAGCACGAAATAAATCAGCTTTGTACGTAAATAGGCTACCACGCTAGATAAAGTGGAAGAGGGTTTTTTTGGTGGAATATCACATATATCACAGTTGCAGAATTGATTTCTTAGTCTTATTATTGTATGTCGCTTTCTAAGTCACAGTGTTGGAAGTTATTTTTCTCCCAAATCATACGCTTTCTGTCATCAGACCGTTAAGGTCCACCTACTGGCTTATTATGAGCTCCTAAATTAGCCTTACCGCTCACTTGTGGCACGCATTCTTC
Source organism: Fasciola hepatica (assembly GCA_948099385.1). Taxonomy (NCBI): domain Eukaryota; kingdom Metazoa; phylum Platyhelminthes; class Trematoda; order Plagiorchiida; family Fasciolidae; genus Fasciola; species Fasciola hepatica. The sequence continues at coordinate 14,899,632 of CANUEZ040000019.1, forward strand.
TTTTTCAAATGTTGTTCACCTTGTCGACCCCGTCGAAAACATGCATTTTTTCGAACCAATCGATTTTCAGCAGATGTGTGTATATGCCAATGCTAATTATGTTAGGATTCTGCTCTCTTTTAGTATTGAAATTAACTTTCCATTTCTATTGTATAACAGTTATACACCATTCTAAGAATGGGGTCACCACCAACCCAAGGCTGTCACTTGGGGAAAGTGACCGGGGCCGTCGAAATCAGGGTGCGAACCCTCGAGACAGAAGAGTCAGAAGCCCTCACCATGACGATCGTTTGATCACAGCGGACTCGTTCGTTCTCTTTTTACCACTCGATGTGAGACGGTGAATACAAATCAGAATAACACACATATATCTGTTGACGTTGTCATTTGGAAACAGTTTCCAGTTTCATGTGACTAGACGCATGAGGTATATGTACACAGCTGGACAGGACTTACCAATTGCGTGATAATCCCAATGATACATCTTGGGCCGATTCCACCCTACCTCTCTCCAATATTGTCGGTTCATCAGCTCATGCGTATCCTGGTATTCCCGTGGGTCTGTAGGACTTTGGTCGTTCCAGTCACCATCCCCCATGATTTAGGGTCGTGTGATCGAATGTCCGTTCAACTGCATTCACCAAGATGCACGGAGGATTATCCATCATCCATTTTCCGGGTAGGCTATGAAGATCACATTATGGAGCCCCGAAGCAAATATTATGACTGGTTCTCCCGATTTATGCTTTCGGAGTCGAAACTAATCTCGGTAGTCGTGAACAGCTCGTGGTGGAACAAGCAGTAGCCAGAGTTTTGCATACGTCTACTCTGTCACATGACCCCTGGGAACTTCGGGTTCAACTTGATCAAACACCTCATCCTCCGATTATGACACCAGAGTGCAAAGCCGGTAGGATGGCTTGTGCAACGCCATGTACTCGAGCACTCGAGCACTCGAGTCGCCCGACGGTCATAAATATCACTCTTAGTGAATTTCTCCAAGGGTTTGTAAAGGGATGGCACGCAATTGACAACCAGATGCGCGCAGCGCTTCCAAAGCAGCCTCCAGGACTGTCACTTGGAAATTAATTAGCACATCCGCTGTGTGGGTTATTTTCCCATCGATGGACATTATTCTCATATCCCACTGATTGATAGGCAGTCGAAGATGAATTATTCTTCACCTTTTGTTTATTGTAAAAATGTGCAGACTAAATGATTCCACTCATGAAAGGCTGTACATAACATCTAATAAAATAATATTTCCCACTGGGTATATCAAATTGTGCCGCAAAATGAATGAGTGAGAAAAAACTGAAACTTGCCTAAAATGGGGCAATGCCTATTGAGTTTCTAAAAAATCAACAAATATCTGCTAACTGAGAGCGTTCCTTTGTCTCAGTCAGAGAAAATCATAGTCCTGGCCAGTTAAACTGTGAGTAATGTTCTGAAAGAAGACCGTACTATTTTTCATGACTTCCGCGGTAAAAGACAGTTCTCACTAAATAGAAGAAACTAAATGGAAAAAGTGAAAGCTGTCAATGACACCTACTGTAGTACCTCATGCAGAATTGCCACTGGATAAATATCCTAGGTCAATATATTGCAGAAATGAGTACAACAGCCTTAGTAGTCTTCTGTTGTGAAAGTACTTGAGATATTTGAGTAGAACCCCAACCCCGGCCGAGATGCCAAGATAAAGTCCGGATTCAAATATTTAGAAATGAAATCTATGTACTTCACCATGTAGACCACGAAGAGGGATTGTTTTCTGAGTGAGGTATATAGTTGTTGAGATCTGCTGGATTGCTCAGTTGTGAGATAGTTAAGGCTGTGGTCCATGGCGTGGTCAGGGTAGCCTCATTTAGGTATACACATTTGAACAAAAATGCGTTTGCTAGATCCAGTTTATTATTGAATACTCCAAAATGATTTTGTTGGAATATAGCTCAATAACGAGGTTAGTAATATTTATGTAAACGTTCCTCAATTAGCGGAAAATCAGACTGCTTTTTCCCATTCAGAACTTACGCCAAAAATGAAATCGTATCAGATACATTCCGCCTAATCAACTGGTGCTCTAACATTTTAGGTATCACAGTACGGCATCAGACACAAATAACGCAGGTGAATATCCACTGATGTGTACCGATTACTTCTTTGACACTGGGCAACTGTTCTTGTGTTATTCACTGTGCAAGAATCTTGCTGCAGTTGGTAATGGGACGCATTTCGAGGGGATCAACGAAACCCAAAGGCGGGTATGGTATTTCCACAAAGTTTTTCATTTGCTCAAGGAATCGTAATGAAGTAAAAGCATGGGAATAACAGTTGCACTATGTTTTCTCTGGCTGAGCATATTGCTCACTTTGTAGTGCGATCTTTCCGTAAGATACGCTTCACGGTTCAATGATGATTTACGACGGAGTCTCCCGGATGAGAAAAATGCAAGCGGATTTTCCATTTTGACTTCATGCCATCAATAACTACTGCAGATTTCTCAATCCGTTTTTAGGAGTTCATTGTCACATTTAGTTTAAGAATTGGTCAAATGTCGGATAACTTCCGTTTCAAGTTACTCGCATGTGATCCTAATCAATAAACTTTGAAATATTGATACTCCTTTCTAACAGTGCAGGATATTTCATTGTGCTGGCTAATCTGTTTGTTGCAGGATGACATGTTCTACATTCCAAGGAAACGGGAACCCAATGACACTGGATAAACAGACACGGTAGATCGGATAATTGCGGCATTATTTTTTGCCGCAACTACCACAATCCGGCTCATGCATCAACGCAGTGGTGAAACGGCCGTCGAGGTAGGCTCCTGACTCGTCCTATCCCGGGTTAGAACCCCAGCGCTGCCGTCGGTCACTTCGTCTATTTGGCGGCATTTATTTGGCTGCTATCACCTTCCTGAAATGTTGTACTGCTGTCAGGTATTGAGAAGGAAGTGTAAAAACGAAATAGCGTTAAACCCCGATTAAAATATTCAACCAACTGACCAAAATTTACGAAGCATTGTAGTTACTGTAAATCACAATACTTTTTTGAGTGGAGTGAATGGGTATGATTTTCAAATGCAGTCAAATTGAAGACGAAATAGAATCGGTTAGTGTATAGCTGTGGTGAACTAGACGACGACTAAACATAGTATGTGAAAAGCAACCGTCACACATGAATTTCATCTACTGTCTATACCCAAGGAGTAAAATCAGAATAAAGCTTTGCCTTTGTGGCCAAACTGATTTTCCAGAGCTACCACACTGATATTCCATAGCGTACATGTTCGGCAAGTGTTATGCTGTGGTCAGGCCTAATTTGTTCGTCAGCTCACGAAATTGATTAGAGAAAGGTACCGCAACTCCCGTGATCAAATCTTCCCTCTTTCTGGACAAGAACAGTATCACAATTATGCTGGTGACATTACTTCCATGACAAAATAGTCTCTTCATGCAAATTATCACCCAAAAACAAAAACTCAAACAATAGGTGACAGTTTATACAACCATGTACTGACTTATGAAACTTTCAGTATGTTTCACGGCTTTCCTAGCGACCTGCTACCGCACGTGACCCGTACCTGGCAGATGAACCCGTTGTTTCTTTGCATTTCGATCATATAAAGCTCACGGTACTGAACTATAAGTGAAGTTTTCTAAGTCATAATTTCGAAGCTTTGCTCGATATTTCGCAGTATGAATATTGACCAAATGGCAATTACAGTAAATGATTTATTCTGAAATATGCGCAGTGCCACAAACGGGATTTATGTATTTGAAGTGAATAGTGATGTAGTCCAAATTTGTAATCCAAGCATTGCACTTCATAACCGAAACTTAACATTATAAGGTAAATGCACTTCGTAGGAAGCGATGGACACGCAGGGATAAATTTTCTTTTTGCACTCATTTCCTGACCTATTTGACAAATTTACCATTTATTCTGCGACCAGGTTCTCTCTGTGTGGGATGTGTACATGTATATTTCTTGCTGATTAAAGCCGATCGCTATGAACTATGTCGTGTTTATAGGTCTATACTACAAATACAAGACCCAAACAATTGGATTAAAAGAGAATTTTCAGGTCCAAGGGTGGTATACTAGCTTCCGAGTCAAAATCACTTGAATGTCGCTTTAGCTCTTTGACCAGTCCGATTTTGATTTTCGTCAAAGCGGCAAAAACACTGATGTGCAAAATGAAATCTAATAAAGTTCTCTAGCAGAGAAAAGGCCCATCATTGTCTGTTCTGAAAAACTGGTATTTGAGTTTCAATATGCCGGTCTCCAAGTTTTCAATGAGCTTTTTTTGAGGTGATTAGCAGTAATAATTTTTTGACTGCCTCAGTTCAGAAAGGGTGACCAAAATCACTCTTTGGTCTAGCCGATTTGATTCGAATGGTGAATTTCCACTGTCTAAAGGAAATCTCATTACACACACGGATGACACAATCTGTGACTATGTGCACTCCACAGGGTGGTCCGAAAAGGCATACATGCGGAAATTTGGATTTTGATGAATAAGTTATATTAGTAGCCGGATCGAATAATAGTTGCACACAGCGCCCACCACTGAGCATAATGGATCGGTTAGATTCCATGAGAGGGTTTGAATTCTACTAAAGTAGAGCATTTCATTCACCTGTGTTACCACTAAATTGGCCAGAAATCACCTTGAATTAGTCACTTACACTTGCCGACTGCTGGCCAGAACAAGATTATTGAGTGTACAAATAAGTTATGGCTTGAGACATGTACTCTTGGTATACTTCCGGCATTTTCCCGATTCGAAATCCAAGCAAAAGTGATGGCGGCCAGCACCTTGGTTTTGCTTAGTTTTACAAGCAGGATGGAGTTTCTTGCATGGTAGTCAAGATTGATAGATCAGGTTCTTATAATTTAAAGAATAAACCTACTTGACTTTATTATCACATCATATCGATCAACTGAGTGACTCGCTGACTGTCACCAGAGTAAGACCAAATAGGAGGGATACTTCGCGCTAGTTGTGGTTGATCCGTACACGTAATGAAGACTTTCGTCTTCGATCTGTCGAGTGGTAGTGGTCGAGCGGAACGATTTGTAGATCGTCAAGACTGAGGCGAACGCTTTGCATCTCGCCACCTCTGTGCAGAAACGGCACTAGTAAGTAATCCTCCGTTTCTCCCTGATAAGTATGATTCGTCACACAGTTGGGTTTTACGCGAATCTTCATCTCCAGTCCCGCGGTCATGCCTATCAATTCTCCTTAATGAAATAATAAAGCTCACCGTGAGAGAACACACCGTTCCCACTGGACTATTCCTCATGGTGGGAACAAAACATGAGGTAAATTCCGTTATCCGTAAGATAGACCGAAGTGATAAAAACGAGTGGGAACATGCAAGTCGTTGGTGGAGATTCCGCACATTCTTCCTCTAAGTTTTTCGTCTCATGTGCTCGAGAAGAATAACTAAATAACATTCCGATTCAGCTAGTTACAAGCTGCTTGCTCAAGTAAAGTTGCTCGATCGTTTCTTGTCTAAATAATTGAAACTGAGGTGATATCAGCGCAACTACGGAATGACAAGATCAAGTAAACAATTGTCACCCGAAAGTGTTTCGTCACAAGTGAGTCTTCCAACCCTTTAACGCACGAGAACAATATGCTATTCGTGTCAGTAAAAGGGACTAGCAAAGGAAGAGTCACATATGTAAATTGCAGAAAAACATTCAAAGGCTGACTGGAACAAACCAAGTAACTGGGATGCATTGTACGATCAAAAATAGTATCAGCTGTTCATTTTCTGCATTCAGCCCGCATTCATTTAATCATTTTTAGTGGGTTGTGTAATACGTGCTGTCTCAAAACGTTTCACCACAGAAAAGCTCAGAACAACAAACACTCATCGTAAGCATTATTCGTAACCAGACACTAAGATTACTGTATTGAAAGTGGGTAGCTCAGGCCTGAAAACGCACTACAAGTCAGACATTAGAAGGTTTGAGTTAGTTATTCGTCAGAGAGAAGGAGTGTGTGTACGTTTTTTACAGTGCGACGATTTCTTCCTTGTCTCACAAATCAACACACAAATCAAAACGATATTCGATGCAATCATTGTATGATGATTATTCGGTTATGCATCACTCAATGATTTATTAGTTTTTCGGAAAATTGATTACAGTTTCAGACGTAGTCAGCACAGAATCAAACTTCCACCCAGACAGTTTGAAGAGCTATTCGGTTACTCTCCCATTGAGACGTGAACCACTCCATCCCCCCAATGTTTGTTTCATGTTACCTGCTATAGAAACAAATAAACAAGTGAAATTCGCAGTCTTTTATTGTAGTAAACACCACGTATATTTCTACCGTTAGCGTTTTCGACTGTAATATTTATAGATTACGAAGTAACGTCTGCAAACAAAATGCCACGGAGAAAGCCGAGATTGTCAACCTCTCTCCCTTGTTTAAATATTGTGGCAATAAATTAGTAACGAAATGTCATATGACTCAGTGAACCTGGCTAACTTTAAATGTCATAGCTTGGACGCTATTCTTTCATTGGTACCCTAATGCAAATTGTAATTGGTTCAACGGCGTCGGTCGTATTCCATCAAAACATGAGTTTCCAAGTTGGTAATCCCTCTCATGAAATAAAAGCGTCACCAGGTAATAATTTAATATGAAACTAATGCAAAGATCTTTGAAAATTATCCATTTTATCAGTTCCAATTGGTACAAGCGGAGTATGCGATTCGCAAGAGTACACGAATATAAAAATGAAGAACGTGTACAAGAAGACCGGATCTAGCTTTGCGCAGTGCAAACGTACACTAGACATACAGAATGGTCCATAGCGGCGTGAGTCCCAAACGGACTTTATGACTAGGACACTCTTCAGATGATCCAAGTTTCAAAAGTTGATGAACCCGTCGGGACTCAAATTCGTGGTTGGTTGCCACCCCGGCTTTTGTACAGCGGGTGCTCTATCAGCTGAGATGGGAAGCGAAGTCAACCTTTTTCACATTGATCACACAGTTTACACATCCAAACTACAGTAGCATAAAAAACATTTTTTCCAATTCATGGAAGCTTATCTTTTTTCCTGTGTGAACATTACCTTTCCGAAAAGAGATTCCACTGCCATCGTCCAGTGAACTTGAAACCCTTTATTAGGATATTTAGTCAGTCGCCTTTGGAGGGAGGAATTTCATTTTTATTGAGTCGCGTAATTATTGCAGTGTAAATTATTTGATCGATAGAACAATGAGTTCTGAGCTGACTAGGTTATACACGAAGAAAAAATTCTGCCAAATTATTCTTTTTGTTCCAGTGGTTAGCTGGTTTGCTTTCTAGCCCTTTCCTGGAAATTTGCCTCATAGTTGCAGAAATATCTTCATATGTACCATCAGTGGCATATTCATTGGTAATTGTGAGGTATTTCATAACAGGTCTCTTATCTATTCGATTTCTGAGCATCATTGTTTGCACAAACTATACAAAGCCTTGTTTTGATAGAAGTAACCTTAGCAGTAGTAGATGGGTTTTGTTTCCTAAGCAGTTACATCAAACCAGGTGGTCGGATATCGGATGGCGTGTAGTCGCTTGCGTAGAGGACGCTCTTGATATTTGCCAACTCAAACCACCTACGGCCCCTGTATGGCTTTATTTATCCACCAAGGGTCGAGTCTATACTGAGTTGCTTATGGTCTTTCTCCTATATGGCACAGAAACGTGGTGGTTACCAGTAGGGAGTACGCGTATTTACTACTTTTGAAGTAATGCTCAAAAATTGGGGGAACACTGTACCAGCACTGCTGAGCTTAGACGCTCTGTTTTGGGGATTACAGGTCAGTCTGTCGAGCAAGCGGTTATGGTGAAAGGGGTTAAATAATCGAGACTTGTTTAATGCATGCCTCCTCCTTGTGCTTTGTTCTCGGGCAGGCAGTTGTTAGGGAGTAGGTAGAAGTGTTCAGTCCATGACACAATCGACAGGTACGAAAATCTTATCCAATGAACTTGATTCTATAAGATGTGTTAGGCTCCCAGGTTGGAGTTCACAATTTCCGCTGACCGGGTGGTTTGATATAAAGGAATACGTGGTTAGATATTGCAGTCAATGGTAATTTCACTCGAATTCTTTCTTGATATCAAAGATTTTCACCTAATAATCTTCTACTATGAATCTTAGTCTTTTGGCTCTTGAATAGCAATGCTGACAGGCAACAACCAAAACCCCATAAGAGAAGTGTGAAATGAAGTGAACTATTTATTTTTTTCCGACCTTGGTATTCCGTCGATGACACTGTCATTCATAAGCACAAGCTCAGTGCACAGAATTGCGAGTGAAAATGTCAGCTTGCTCTTCCCGTGCTACTGATTCCAAATCAGAAATGGAAATAGAAAAGCATCAAGCATGATGAAAGTAACCTTGTTCGTTTCATATTGAGCTGGCACAAATATAATATGCGAGGACGTTCACTTTAAAATCCCTGCTTGTTTGAAAGAGAAGAAAATATATTGCATTTATCTGTGGTTCTGGCACAATAGATTTGCCTCTGGAAAACCACTTAGAAAAACGATCTAGTTCAAAAAGAATTGATGTGACAGATGCCCATTTAGACTGAATTTTCCCGTTTAAAAGAATGAACTAGTCAAGCTACAGAGATCCAAATAAGAGAGAGAGTCTTTGATGCATTTTTATATGAAGAAAGCTGATGAATGAGTACAGAAAACTGAATCATCCACAATCCTGTGTGCTGCAGAGGATGCTTGACCCATTAATCAATAACTGGGCTTTATAAACCTGATTCTCACATTATTTATCCCCACTTGCCTAGATACTCACCTATACTTGGAGTTGTATACTGGTAAAGTGACACTGTTGTCGTGAAAACCAGCCTCATTGACAACGTGATCTATCCAACGAGTGGCACATGTGTCCCGTAGCGCACCACGGCATAAGCAGCCTAAGGAAGCAAAACTCAGACTGATCAAAGGCCATTTGGCATAGCCCATCGACATCAGTGGCAAACATACCGATCACTCTCTGGAAGCGCCTATCCCTCCTTATTCCAATCAATCTGGGATACCTGATATAGACGGAAAAATACTTGAACTCTAAAAGACTTGGACCACTTAAATTTTGTCCCATTTCTAAGTACATAATTCCTCATATCTTTGAGTTTTATTTTCCAAACATATGCAAAAGCTATTACTTTTTCACAAGACAAGTACAGAAGGATGGACACAACACTAAAGGAATGGACATATATAGAGTTTATTATTCAAACATTGTGTAGACAACATTTTAGAAAAAGAAGTAATTCAATATTCGTTTTTTGTTTTCTGACTGAGAATAACAATGAAACACATTCATTGAAGGGTGAAGCTAATATTGTGAAAGTGTTTTTTCCTGCAGGTACCACAAAACTCACTGTTAACTTAGCCATCACTCACAAACGTTTGCTTCCAAATGTAAAACAAAAAAAATCAAGTTTGACTACATTGTTCTTTCTTTCATAGAACACTGGACGAAGAACGTTCTCAAATGTGAGTATGATCCGAAATATTTTTTGCAAACATTCAAGTTGTAAATTAAAAATCGTGACAAAAACCAATCAATCTTCGCAGAAAGTTATTCGCTCAAAAGAGTAATACTACAAAATCGTGTCCTCTCATGTGAGATAGCTCATTATGCTGGACGAAATTCTCACGTGAAGAAATTCTGAGGAATGTCAGGATACTACAGCCAATCCGCTCTCCATGGAGTATCGTTTGTATGATCAGCCGCAAAAGCAAATGGAACAAAAATCGGTGGTTTTTCAGTAAGTAATTTCGACTTATACTGTTAGTTTGCCAGATGCTCACTTATTTGTTCACATAGTTCTTGAGGGTTTCAGATGTATAACAAGCCAGGAGAACAGGGATACGCAGTTAGCTCCATTTTGGATACGGTCCAACGATGCTTTCAAGTCCTTAGTTCAAAAAGAAAGCAAACAGTTTCATGGTATTCTGACTGTGATCACTTAGCTGACGATGTTACTGAACGCAAAAGAGACACTCATGTTAGAAACACGTTAGTGCATTTGTACATGCAGTATAAGTAATTCATTACATCTTGTCATTGATCACGGTGAGTTGGGAGAGATTTGGCCGAAAATACTACTTCAAAAAGTGATAGGTTCGATGGACAACGAAAGTGAAAACACATAAGATAGTGAATTAAACAGTAATTACTTCAAGTTCACCTGATTTCAAGTCACATTTACCATAACCCCATTTTATCAGCAGTCAACTTGGTCACGAGAATACAGCTTGCCAAACAACCTCGTTTTCGGTGTTATCATGATGAATCTCCTGGCCTAACCTTTGCTCCAGAAAGGGGCCCCCGACAAGACGAACACTAAGGTGTGACACACACAATCTTCGGTCCCACGTTAAGCCTAGATCACAGTATTTGTGATCAGCCATAACCCCTATATATATATATATATATATATATATATATATATATATATATATATATATATATATATATATATATATATATATATAAAGCAATTCTAAAATTTAGTTTATGGTATGCTGAGATGTGATGCCATAAATACAAAGCAACTAAAACAAAACTGCTCGACAATCTGTGTCCAGTGAGAGAAATCTATTCGATTAGTCATATTGAACGACCCGAATGGATGAATTCAAAATTTCATCTACAAAATTGCTATGGAATACAGTTTAAAAAGCGAAGTGAACATATGCGAATGGCGAATATACAGCTTGATTTGAGTTCATCCGGAGAGTAGATGATTTTTGGTGATTTTTGATGATTTCAGTACAAAATAAAATGGTTATTCAGGATAATGTTTTGTTTGCCTTAGGACGTCGTTCAAGAAAGTCCAATGATGATATCACTGTTGACGCCAGCTATGCATCCAATATGACTCATGATATCTACTAGTTTTACCGTGCAAAACATCCACTGAATATTATAAACTGAAGTTGAATCATGAAGCAGTCAGGTTCAAAGTAGAGGAGCAAAGAATGTATTGCGTATTCACTCAGGAGATAAATAGTCACATTCGCCGCCTCCAAGAGCCGTTGTATCCGGGATATCAAGAAGTATTTAAAATATTTAGATCAAAATCTACAGAGAAACTATTGAAGGAGTTAAATGGAAAAGAAGCAATTCACCCTGAGTGATTTCATAGCCTAAGTTGCTTTGCTCTGGTTTCCACATAGAAATACATTTTTAATACATGAAGACAGGATTTCATATTTCCAAATTTCAAATAACTTTTGAATGGGCACTCAGTGATCACACATTTCTTGGAAAATTGAAATTCTGGTAACTACCATTGCTATGAGCAGTTACTTTGAAATTGCAAAAGACGGGTGATATATACCACAAGAAACGCTTATTGTTTCTACAAAATACACCCATGATGTATTATAAAGCTACTCAAAATTCCCTCAGTACTTAGCCAGTTTATGTAAAATATTATAGTGTACCATACATTTCTTCTATTTACATGGGTCCATGACGTCTTTAGGGAAATAATGATTGGTGGAAGAGTTTTCAACTGAAGAACAGATGATAAGATGATATTATGACAGTGGTTGTAATACAATTTTCGTCCATGTTACCTAATCTTAGACGATCATAGATCAATTCAAATGAGTATCTTACATAACATTTTGCCCATTCCGGTAAATGAACTAACATGACTAATATCATATTGTCGTGGAGAAAAGTAATAAATGAAAAGTTTATGGGAACATATCATCATGACAATTTCAACTTAAAAATAACCTTTCCTTTGATAACGGAAGTTTACGAGGTATGCATTAGTGGGGATGGCTATCAGTCCGTTTCCAGCTTTATTTTGTCACCAATGTTTAGTCTATCAAGACAAATCACGTGTTTTAAAAAGGAGTTATGAAAATTTTATGAATCATAAAGGAATTACAATTTGAAGAGGCCTAGAAGATGTTTTACCATAATTCATGTTTAATGAAACCAACATTAGAACAGTGAAAATTTGCTGGGTGGATAAAAATAACACTAAAACCACAATAACTCCCTATTAGGGTTTTATTAAGGACTCAGTAAACCCAACTTTTCAATGATGCGCAGTAAATCTGAAATAGTTTCTTGGCACCTTCATGGTTTCTGCAGCACCAATTTGACATCGTGTCATGGGTGATTTTAAGAGCCATCTCAATTGTAGCTACATTCATCGATGAAGACTAAAATTTGACTGCGAATTTGAAAACACCCGTAGAAAGAAACAAGCATAAGTACGGATAAAAAAATGCCGACCAGTTAGCAGGTATTCAAGAGCTTCGGACCATTCAATAGAAATTTCATTCTTATTTGCAAAACAATCATTTCATTTTATATGAACTGTGAGAAATACTCAGTGTTCATTCATAAACAGTTATTGAAAAACATGAGATCCCTATGGAAGGAATATAAGTTAACTTGAGTCGTGCAACGTGGAATTTAACTCAAAGGGTAGTAGCGAATGGCTATTCAGTTGGGCTTTAAGATTAATTTTACCTAGATATGTGTAATTTGGTAAGTTAGTTTCAGCGGTGATGATCCCGGATTATCACAGACATTCATTTCAACCGAGATCCATTTATCTCTGACTCTCAATTATCGCAAATATCATCGAATACTGAAAGTCGTAATATTCAACGATGAGCCTGTGTATGGACGTTCTTCCATTTGGGCTGAAAGCAATGATGCACACATTGTCTGACGTTGATTATTGTTTTCAACCTGTCATTGGAAGTGGATACTTGGCATATGTATACTTTCATTGTCTGCGGGAATAAAATGTAATCACGCGATATATCCAAAATAGTTTACCGATAAACAAGACTTATTTCGTGCAAATCTCACTAGAACATCCAGCAAGATTGTGTAAAATTAAATGGTTCGAAATATAAAATCGTGATCCCGCTTTACGAATTCGGCTTTGTTGAAAAAAAAATCCCAATGGAGGCTGCAAAGCAAATGGGCGGCGCTCGGAACTCATCGAATCCATTTAAACGTAGGAAACGAGGTACTTCGACGGTATCCTTCAAACATTATTCAGATTTGTGCACATTATTATTGATAAGGATTTGACTCCCACTGCTTCGAATAAACCCGCTGAATATTGTATGGCCCGTACAATGATTAGCACCGGACACCTAAAGAAATAAATTGTTCCAGTGGAATACAGAGTAAGCCCAAAGCTATTTCACCAGGGGAACAGTGAACAAGTTCAACCTGTGAGACAATATCTTGTGCGAGTTTGAAAGCCATCTTGGTTTTGGTACAATTGTATATTCAAATATAAGAGGTTGTACTGAATATTTGGTTGTGTTTATCAGTAGCAACGTAAGATAAAGCCCAACGTTTCTCCAGGTCACTCGGTTTCCAATTCATTTCCATTACCTCTCTACTATTTAAATTTCGTACCTACACTAAGCTAAGTGGAGTTATTCGACGCCCAGTAGAAATCATATGGTACGATTTACGAATAGGAACTGAAGAGGTTTAGTTAGTTACTTCATCTCATTTTATCGGATAATAATCGAAGTGCGTTCTAGAAAATTGTTCATTCCTATTGCTCACGAGGTCTTCTACTCCTAGAGTCCTTGGGCGTAAATGATTCAAGGAAAAGAAATAATCATCGAGTGTATCTACTGACCCCGATCGTACCGAGAAAATGACTATTTCCTGGATATCGTGTTGGTTTTATTTTCGCTACAATATTTGCTGCCGCTTGACTTCACCCCACCGTTTTGCTCGGTTGCGTACGTTTAACTGAACTGACCTTCCCGAGGTTTTCGTCAACCCCGCTTTTGAATCACATTCGTTTACGATTTCTCGCCGACTATACATGCACCTGGTTTGATTTCTGCTTCGCTGTAGTGTTCGTTTGTCTTTCGTGTATTTCTCGTATCGGTACTCTTTCGGTATCACTACATATAGAATACAGTTTCTCATCTGACCACCGACTTCAGTCTTCTCTGTCAATTCAATAGAGGGGAGTTCTTTGGTAAAATGCCGTGAGACCTCATAGAAGCCGCGTTCATTAGCCACACTCGAGCATCTTCTGTATGAAAATGATAACCCCGTGGTTTTGAGAAATTGCCATTCAAACTGGATCACGGTTTGTAAAACACAATACGACGTATTCAAAATATGCTTTGTCGGCTAGAAAACCAACGGTGATGAGATTGTAGCAAACCGTAAATAGGGAATGCGATCAGTAAATAACAAGACAATCATTCCCATGCGGATACTGGAACACCAGTCATGGACAATGGTCACGTAATTTCATGTCCTGACAGCTTGATTCGATTTTTATATTTCACCACTTGTCACTACTGATGGAAGCCATCTGGGCTGGATATATCTCTTGTCAACCTCTTTCCTGATGTGCCGTTTGCACAGTATGCATGAGGATTATTCACTGTTTGCATAAACCTATAGCTGATGTAGCAGTTCAAGATTAGATACATACTGATTTATATCAATAAAATGGAAGAACACCTTTTCTATGAAATATTCATAGTCATTGTGATATAGAAGAATAATGAGGAAAATCAGGCGCAACCGCGGTAATTGCCTAGTACGGATCTAACGATAGGGGAATACACCTGACGTGATACGGAGAAAATTTCTTGACACGAATTGTGCAATAGCACGCTGTGGTGCCTTTGAACCAGAGTGTGAGAATGATGACATCGCTTCAAACGTGTATCAAAGATGGCTTAGAAAAAACTTGCAGACCTTAATCAGAAATATTGAGAAAACCTTTTTTACAGGATAAATCATTAATTTTTGCTGATAGTAGCGCTGATAAATTTGAACATTACAGATTTCTTGTAAATACCAACTGTTTGCAGTTTGGTTATTTGAAATATTCAAGAAGCAATAGATAAGCTGAATGACTGGATAAAGAAACGCAGAAGTGGATCTCACGGTAAATCCTTGGGCGTCTTTCTAGCAGGTATTAGCTGGAGATAATGGGGGAATACAAGTCAATGTTAGTGAAACTGATTAAAACAATCATGGGAGAAGACAAATATAAGGACCAGCACTCCGATTATTTTATTCTTTACATTGCCACACGAAATTCTAATCACTGACGAAAACCTTAGTGAATATCAAGGTGGATATGACAATCTGGGAACCATGCAACAAGGATTAGAGTATGCATGATACGTAAGTGGAATATGTATTCTCCAATGCATTTCACATTTAATCACTTCGGAAGGTAACAAGATATGTAGTATGAAAGAAATAGGGTCAACATGATGGATAAAATGATGCTCATATGACGGTAGGAGTCAAAACATGAGCAACAAACAACATCGACCTACGAGGCTGTTAAAGCACAACGAGGAGACAAGACTTTGATCTTCGATTCCGTTTCCAGGCTTTCTTTACGTTTAGATGTGCACAGCTACACCCTTTTACCATTCCAATGAAAGTAACTTTAAATGTGTAAATATAATGACAGAATGCTAATTGTGAGCCGAACACACAACTGCCAGCCTGTTCGGCCTTACACTCAGTGATTTGTTGAATATACACAATACTTGATAAAGCACCTCCTGCTCACTGGCTTTGAACGGTTACAACCCGTTCTCCGCACAGCGGTCGACTCTTGTGATGAATAACTTCCATGTAGGGGCCCCAGTGCAATGAAGGCCTTTCTTTTATAAACAACCTACTGATCTCGGTTCCTATATTTACATGATTAGTGTAGAGGTCGAGTTTCAGAAATTCGGAAGTAGTGCAAAATATAAAGGGTAAAGGTACTAAGTCAGGAAGTTTGAAACGGTAGGTGAGAATGTTAAGCTTATTTATCT
The DNA here is from genome assembly GCA_948099385.1 of Fasciola hepatica. Taxonomy (NCBI): domain Eukaryota; kingdom Metazoa; phylum Platyhelminthes; class Trematoda; order Plagiorchiida; family Fasciolidae; genus Fasciola; species Fasciola hepatica. Next base: position 14,915,496 of record CANUEZ040000019.1, read on the forward strand.
AGTAGTTAGTTTAGATCAAAGTCAGCCTTGAAGTCTATGTCAGATGGAGGATAAAGTTTGATATATGCGTGTGCAATGAGTGTGGGATTTTCATCTGCTCGCTGACGACGTCTTCTCAACCGGTGATGTAATGTTTGGTAAATAGAAGCCAAATTCGGTGGTTGGAAGTCTTTGAAATCCACTAACCTGAGCTACAACCAATAAAAACTTTCCTTAGTTCTGAGAGGGTAATAATTTCGGTGTGCCTGATATCAAACCACGTTAGTTAGAGCAGACGTTAAGAGCTCCTTTCTTGTTGACTGGGATAAATGAAGAGAAGATTCAGTTTAGCGGAACGCTTTCGTGAACCCAGATCTCGTTGAAAAGACTGGTGGTCTCTTGGGTGAGAAACTCTAATATCATTTGAGGGGGCTGAAAGGTGATCTTCTAGGCAAGGAGCGTCATGGAGCTTGAAGAACTAGACTGTAAGGGTTATCTCGTGTTCATGGACGAGGCAGCACAAACTGTCCGTGGATGAGGGTCAGGTTCAAGGGAACTACCAACCGGTGAAACAAGAGCTCATGGCTATTTTGACCATTGCTCGCAGCGGTACGCCTAGCCCTCAGTAAAGCGTAAAACTGTAGGACTATCCGACCATTTTCATCGCAGATTAAGTTTGTTTACACCAGACTTCATGTTAGGTGAGCTGGGAAGGCTTCTGGACAGATTTTTGTTCAATTTCTACCGCGCGTTTGGACTATCTGACCGAACTGTTTCAACGTAAGATTCTTGTCAGTTTTGTGCTTACCTCTTCTGAACGTTTCTCTACCAGAAGGCGTATCCCGACGGCAATCTAGAAGTTCAAGAGATCATGGTAAGATACTGTGAGCAGCAGTTTGGCGTACGGCTAATCCACTGGATGAGGTGTTCGGTAACCTCGTAGCATCGTGCACACATTGCCAGAAGTCCAACCCACCGGCGTATATGTGACTGGCTAGCAACGAATGGAACCCATCCGGATACTCTCACCGATTGGAGTTTGGCTGATATCGTCTTCGTTTTTCGTTCACAGTGGGCATTCGATTTGGTGGAAAATTGCACCTCGATCTCTACGCGCACATGTAGGCATGATCGGAATCGAAGCATGTGCTCTGAAGCGACACAAAACTTAAATGAGTCAGATCAACGGTAACTCGTAGCAATACGAATCATCTATGTCCAGGACTGCTTAGTAGAAGACGGTTTCGAAGTCACTGTGCATCTTCGGCTACACTATGAATTCGTATTGAAAATAAGTAACCGGTGGCTTCCACAGATATGTAGCAGACGGTCGCCGTTATCCGTACTGCGGGAGAGAGCCCCAATTCGGCATCCAAGCTTTTATTCGTTGGGATCTGGGTGACCAACTCGAGCATTTATGTTTCCATTATAACTCTTTGTGGTGCCTTTCGTAAGAGGTCTTTTGGTTGTTGATAGGATGCATCGTTGGCAGTATCCAGACTACATTTGGTAAGAGTGCACGCTGTCAGAAAGAACAGACTGCAGTTGCTGCCACACCTTAGTTTTACATTGAACAAAACTTCCAAGCAGATCGCACGCACTACTATTAATATGAATATAGTCACGCAAACCAAACTTCTCTCTAGTGTTCAGAGAGGTTAGCACACCCACGTGAGCGGATACAGAAGGTGCGGTATATCCGGAAAGTTGTAGGAAGAATTCACCTCCTGAGATTGAATGAAATCGAGTTAAGCTGGTTGGACCCCAAGCGCAGCGCATATCCATGGCTAGAGTCTGAAGGGTGGCAGCCAGAGCTACGTAGTTGGCCCCACTTGCGTTAGGGTACTGAAACTCAAGTCTTCAAGGTTTGGCAATTGTGGCCTCATTATTTGGTTTACTAAACTACGTACACTGTAGGAAGGTACCTCGATTTCATGATCAATATCCTCTTCAGTAACGGCCTTATAGGTGTATATAAACATGTTGTCACTGTTTGTGTATAAAAACTGGTTTGTAGAGAGAAGTGGTGTGGTGAGTGTAGGACGAATCGGTCCAATCACCAGCACCTCAGTCATCTTTTGTGCAGAGTGAATAAGCGTAAGATAGTGAGAAAGACTGTGCCCGTGAAAATTGTGATGTTCACGTAGAACGAGAATTTGGTCAAGATCTTCCCACAAGGCAACCGGAAGAAACTGGGAGATTGCTTCTGTCGGAATACAATAACCAGACTAGAGTGGATTCAGGGTACTCACCGCACCCTTAATTATCAGAAAATCCGGCCGCTAGTAGCACAGTTCACACTGCTCCTAGAAAACATGCTGGGTTTATCCAACGCGATACTAGCCTTATTTAGCGGCGAGTCGTAACCACTGCTCAGAGGAGAAGTCCACTGATTCATATGTATTTTGTGTAAGGACAAGCATGTCTATGACCGTTTATTCACTGCTAACTGTCATATGCCGCCGTTTTTCATTCCGTGACCTTAGGATGCCCACGGTGATATGCAGCTCCAATGTACCCGGAACTTGTGAAAGGAGAGAAATACGCGTATCTTGAATCCATTGACTTCAGAGAAACCTGAACCAGCGATCACTCTCACAGTGAAATCGCTACAATTTGAAACCTTCATCCGTCATTGAGTCGACAGCTTTGTCCTCTCGAGAAGACACCTTGGTGATTTTACTGTAAATTAGAGAAAAATGTAGCAAATTACTAGGTCTCACACCAGCACATCCATGCATCAAAGCAATCTAACGTTTCCTCGTAACCATCAGTCCATCATTCCTGTTAGTGATCATATTTCCATTTCAAGTTTCGCTGGCAAATTCGACTCGTTTTATGACACTTCTTTGACCTTATTGGAAAACTAATGTCTTCTTGTTTGTCGTGAGTGGAGCTTTCAACAGGTCCAATGTCAGTTCATAAACCACGGTTGGTTTACTGATTATTGTGGACTCTTGGGAAAGAATAAACGCATAGCTGGATGTACTTTCTGTGAACACAAAAAGTCCGGCGCCCTCAAAGCGTGGCCCGCCTATGGAGACTCCCGATCCCGCAATTTTCAAGTTTTCTTTCCCACTCACGAGCAAAACGAATGACAAATTATTTACATCAAATTTCAATGGGGGACACAGTTGATTGAAATAAGACCCAGGTACTGCAACGGGGCCCCCAAATGATGCTTGCGTAATCAGAACCAAAAGTTTGCTCACTCTGATCCGTCTACATTTCACAAGATCTTGAGTGGTTATTATGATTTTGGGCAGTGGGAAATGGTTAAGATTCTTTGTGACTAATATTTCTCCCCATTCCTAATACGGCGACCACAAATGTCTACGGAAAAGGACTCCTTGTGTGCTTACTGGCAGCTTGTTAGGATGGAAATAAAGAGAAATAACGAGTTGTGCGATCAGTCAGAGCTAGGCAGCAAAGGTTACTGTGACCTGATGCCGGAGCGCGTAATCGGTGTTTTCATAAAGCCACTGAACGATTTCCATCATGGGTTCGGAGGAAATCCTCCCGCAGAATGAATTTACGAAGACGTTGAAGCGCTAGGACCTCGACAAAGTTGAACCAACTGAAATCAGAGAGTCAGTGGACAGGATATGCCATCACAGATGGCACCGAACAAATACGCAGCACACATATACCAAGCTTTATGTGGGTTATTGCCTCAGCTACTGCACCATATCAGATCACAGACTGTTGGAGAGTAACTTTAGGAAACTCCGAGCTGGGGAAGTTACCTGTCATTCCCGGTCTATACCTTTCACTCTAGTTGTTCTAGATATATTGCAAAATCTACCATTGTAAAGGGTGGCACAACCACTAAACTTTTTCGATTTCAGTCAGTTTTGTTTAGCTGACTGTCCTTCGGACTCCACCTTTCAGGCACAAACCTCAGGTCATCCAACCAACCTGAACTCGGAAGCACCAGACTCGAGTTTCGCTCTTGGTAGAGCTCATCTATGGACTGGAAAAGCGGAGCCATCATTGTTTGCGCAGCTTGTAGTAGCACGTTCATCTGTCAAAGAGGAAGAGCTACACCGTAACCATACAGTGGGTGATGTTCATATTTCGACCACTGCTTCATCTACCGATTACTTTTACAAGTCCGTATGAGTCACGCGCTATTTTTATTGGGCTTTCTACCTTGGTTCTCTGGTGACAGTTGTTCTACTCGGTAGCATCTGATCACTATTTTCCTTCACTACGTGCCAATCTGCCGTGCCCACTTTTAACTGTTCTCTGCTTATTGAATATACTAACCACTCAGTGTTCGGAATATCTGTTTCCTGTCATGCAGTGGGATTTTTGGAACAGACGAATGGTTCTGGAAGCGCAACCCAGTTCTTCACCGCTGCAAATGTGAAGATTTGGTATTCCCAGTTCTATGACATAACTGGTTCACCAATAGTGGTAAAGCTACCTTCAAGTGCATCGAAAGGAAATACGTTGTCCAAACTACGTCGGTATAGAACCTCTGTGTTATTCTATGATAAAACCAGATCTGGTTGGACCATATTACCACCGTGAATTGTGATGGCCATGAAGCATACCCTAATGCATTACGTTTAAAACGTATCTATCCTGATATTCTATTTAGACCAACAGATTACGCTGGCATCTTTGTACACTAGTCTCATAGATTCTCTGTTATCTTGTCCATTCCAATTGAAATGATCTCCAAACACATTTCCAAAGCTCACACACACACTATGTGCACAGTGTTCTCAAGGAAATGGCATCACAACGTACCAACCCTTTATTGTGAGATCTGCTATAGAAAATGGTGAAGTTGTCTGAGCTAAAAGTTATTGTTCCCTGATGTATTTAATGGCATGTTTTTATGCAACCTTTGTACATTCATCAATCGGAGCGAGGGCGACGCATGAAGCATTTTGATCGAGTTGATTTGAAACACGTGAATCCACTAAATGCAGTGCAAAAGATGTATCTGGAGTCTAAAGAGTGTTATTTAATATGTGAAGTTTGGTGACACAAGCAAACACTACAAATCGTCTGCATTTGCTTAGTACATGCGAAATTGGAAATAAAAATCCATGAAATAAGACATTCTAGTGCTAAACGAATTTGTTTGAAATGGAAGCAGAATGCTAGCAAACTGGCAACTGAATACAATCTTGCTCAGTGTACATCATGTGGCATTTGTGAGTTGTCAAAATATATCGAGACACATAGGACAGCCGTAGTTGACTATGAACCCTAATGATTGGTTATCGTAAGAGCATTGGTAGATGATAGCGTTCAGTCTTATGGATGATTACAAAAGGTCACTGACAATGCAACGCAACCGAAGTGTGAAAAGGAATGAACGAGAATGGCACAATGGTGTCTCTTTTGTAGGACTGATTGTTGTATTGTCGATCACAAGCTACAATAAATGGACTTGGACCTAATTCATTATACTGTGGTGGGATCTGTCAGTCAGCTAACCGTTCAGTATATGAAGTGTGATTAAACTCCAAAAGGCGTATGACCATGAGGAAGAAGAAGGATATTGACAAATTTTCTTCGAAATTGGAGTGACAAACCAGACCGTATACAACATGTGCTATCGAGAAATTCAAAACAACGCTTACTCAAAGATAGTTGAACAACTGCCAACAATAAATTAATGGAGAGCCTTTTGATTAGCTTACCTACTTCCTTCTCATAAACCACCGCATTTGATTGTTTTTGTACTTCATTAAAAATATCATATTCCTATGGTGTTCATATTCACGGAAGTTCACTTTACGCCTAAAACTCTCCGGGAAATCTCTGTGCTTGTTCTTGATTCATGTCGGCTCGTTTAGATAAATAAACTTAGGAGATCCGGTTGGCAAACCGTTATCAGTTTCACCTTCCATCACGGATGGCTGTGACCACATCCTCATGCATCGTTATTAGATCAATCACTACTAAACTTCCAGATGTATTGCGTATTACCAGTGTCCACATCAGGTGAGCAATTCTGCACTCTATTTTGCTGCTTCGCGAATTTGAAAGCTATCGTAGGAGAGAGGAAATTAGTCCGAAATAACACTAGAGGTGGAGTAATAAATACATCCAATCGTCCAGATAAGGCAAGTCTGTCTGTTATTTGAATCATATCGTGAAGGGTGTTCTTTCTTTGTGTGTTCAGTGTTCTCCACGATTTGTATCGTTCTCAGGGAACACAAAATGGCAAACCTGAAAGTAGCTCCACCAAACTGCTATCAGGCTTACCTATCGTTTTTGAATAAGACAAGCCTCCCCTTGTTCCATTAGTGGATGAAAACCTCAACGTGATTGCCAGTTATTCTGATCTAGCTAGCATATATCCAATGAAGTATGTGTATTCCGATTGATATCCATCAGTCCCTCGTATGAACTAACTCTGCTTCAGACAGAATGATTGTCACCCATCTTAGTCTCTGTTTCTTCCAAAATAAGGCTTCTGTGTTTTCACGAGCAAGCATTTTCTGCTACTAATCAGGCAACAGACGAAATATACATACGGTGTTTCGGTTCGCCTTCATTTGTTCCTCATTTCTCGGTGTGGTAGTTTCCTTACTAGCACCATGAATATAGTCTTTGAATTTTGATGCCTCGAAGAAAAGTTAAACGAAACACTCATTAGCAAAGGTACTGACGGCGAATAAAACACGGGGAATCGGGGCACAAACTTGGAGCTGATTTCACGTTGATTGATCATGATTCAGAACAAGCCAAATTCAACAGGATTCGTGAGGGATCGGTACATAATAAAATCATCCAGGATGGTAAGACCCTCCCGAAGATATGGGTGTAAATAATTAGCTTTCGGAATAGTAGAACATCTCGTTAGGCAAAATCACGCTCAGTTTCATGATTCGATTTTTCAAAGTGAATTTGAAGAGACGACTAAGGTGGAAACATGTGCGTAGAAGTGATTATTTATGGGGCTTTGATAGTGGAATTATGATAGTGAAATTCAGTTTCATGGCTGTCAAAGTGGAGCGTACCCGGGTACTTATAAAAACTTTCATGATAAATTTATCGCTTGTTGCTATTGACCGCTAGGTGACCGATGACATTTTCTGGCTGAATGGCTGGAAAAAAAGTAAAAATATATCAAGAGGTAAAGTGGCCATTTTGCCAAAATGCTACACATCTAATAAATTGTAAACCAATGTTCCAGCTATTTGAATTAGAAAAAAGGAATACTGTTCAATTCTCTCGACGTTTTTGTTTTGTTGCTTTTGTGCTCAAACCTTTATGCACGTACGAGTGTGCAAAAATACAAACGCGTAGGATGCGACCTGGGGGGTAGTTTTACTAAGTAGAAGAAGAACGTTCATAGCAAACGGCGAAACCTGTGTGGTAAGTGAGAAAGGTGATCGACTTAAAGATGGTATGACAAAGGAGGCCAGTCAGATACAATTGCGGGTAATTGTACAAGGCAACCAACAAAAGTCACAATTCGAAATTTTTAACTAAGTCTGTGAAGCATTTTAGGGTGTTCTTAACAATGTTCTTTATGATAGATTCTAAATCTGATAACCATATACTGATGAACTACGGAGTCAGAAAGCAAAATTGTTTCTTTCGCCTATCGGGGTGTATAAAGCACTTGCTTGGCTTGAAAAACTTTCTTCAGCCGTAGTTTACCTGGAACAGTTGGAAAATGGTTTGAAAGTATGAAATAGTATGAGTCCTTATGATTATTCAACATGAAGGACAATAAAACAAAGTCACCACACAGTACATCCGAAAAGCGATAGGTAGAAAGTGCTATACCTCTTTACTACGTTTTCCCTCATTCACCTGGTACTTTCCTAAGTCCTCATCCAAAAATTACTACCTAGTCACGGTCACTTTCGGTTCTACGTACTCTTTCACATGCAACTTCAAGGAAACTTCCATCCGTGGGACCGAGCCATCACGGAAGACTGAAATGACGGGACGCAGTTCAAATTGCATGCCAGATGCGATCATTCCGTTTGTGGTCCGCCACATATGATTTGCTCTGAATGAATTATCCAGATCTCGCTTGTATAAGTCGTCCATATATATATATATATATATATATATATATATATATATAAAGGTACTGTCGAGACCGATGCATACGGTTGTTCGATAAGCAACGATATGGAACTGTATAGTTTCATATGTATCACAATTAGCAAGTAAGGACGACTTTTCAGGACAGCGACCCTTATGAACTGCTTATATGCGCCAGAAAGCTATGCTCAAAATTCAGGGGAACCACTATTTTGCCACTACCAGTGGGTCACAACTATGATGGAATATAAGCCTCTGAATGGAAAAGTAACAAGGTTTTTTATATTGAACCAATCCAAACAACATGTGAGAACACAAGGCCTAAATATGATGTTATTCCGTTTATTTGCTTCTATTCTTCAGGTTCTTTCACCCAGTCATCGGCAAATAGGCACCATATAAGAGATGAAATAATTCTTTATGTTTTGTACCATCGTGTGTGGCGCTTTTACTCCATTGGCCAGTGTGTAGGCAGCTGTTTGGCTACTCTCTTCCGAACAGAAAACCTTTCAGGATTACTTTTGAATCTGCTCTACCAGACGGTAATTTTATAAACTGGATCTTGAAATTGGGTATGCATTTACTAGTCTTACAGTGAGTAATTACCAATTTTATGATTCTTCATGACATTAGCTGCAAACCACTTGTGAAATAAAGCATGGAACTCCATCCTGAAAAACTATTACTTACACAAGTAACTTCGTTTCGTTGAGTTTATGATGTATTATTTCGTTTATAACGGCGAAAATTTCCCCAACGTTCGAGGAGTCTCTGACTGAAATCTGCCAACAAAACTGAGTGTTTCATTCCGATCGAAATCATTACCGTTGGTTGGTACGATATACCGACTTTCGGAGAGATAACTTCCTAGGGGATAATTAATTCACCAAATGACATTTTTTGAACCTTCCAAAGCTCATCATAAACCAGACACTCATACGATAAACAAACCTATTCCCAAAATGACAGGCTTGGTGGTTTGAATGACCTCATGAAATCAATACAAGCTTTCCCTAATTGAGGTTGAAATTCAGCTTTAATATCACGTGTTTCCAGCCACACTAAAATTTGGGGCTATCCTGTGTCCAAGAGGGAGTGAAAGCTTAGGCATTGTCCCGTGCTGGAATAAGGGACGGGATTTAAGGGACTCCCTTCAATCAAAATGTACACGAGGTTGTCTCGTTTACTCAGTTTGACAGGTCTTCCACATCAGAAATATGTTTGGGGTAGATTTTCTGTGACTTATCCAATAACTGATGCCTCATTTGTTAGTAAAATGTTCAGAAAGTTATATCAAGAGCATATTCACAATTTTAGAACTCGACAAATGCCGTGAAACGTCTGTCATAGTGGATCTCTTCGTCACCATAACGATAGTAATATAAGTGATGACCGAAGCCCAACCAAGTGATTGTGAAACCAATGTTCACATTGATGCAAAGTGGATTTTTTTTCCTCGGTAAGTTTGGCAATCATCGATAAAAAATGTTCTAGAACTATATGCATCGTGAAATCTCCAAGTAGTAAAATAATAATGTTTGATTCATCATAGGCACAATGATGGAAAGTATATCGTTCAAATAATAGCCTCTACCAAAATATTCGGATAGGAAATCTTTCCAGATTTACCCTCAGATAATTTCTGTAGTCTTATTGATCAGTTCAATTAAATTTCCATTCCTCGTCAATTATCAGTTTACTTTGCCCATAACCTGTTAACCTAGCAACCAAGGACATACATTCAACTACCTATAGCGCAGCCAATTTTCAGTGTAAATAGTACGAAGATTTGAGTAAATTTGTTTCAGTACCCGATCACCGGATATGCCTTAATTGAGTCGGGAAGCTCGAGATTTATACTTGGTGGGTCTGTGTGTGCATCACAATCTACACTACGTGTATTTATATAAATATATATGGACAGTCTCCATTCTTGCTCCAGATGAATAAAACCAGATCCTAGTGAAGATATCATATCGGAGTGTACAAGTATGAAAATGAGCACGTAGAGGAGTATCGGGTACGCATACCTGATAAGCGGCAACAACCGCGAAACCGGTCACGTGTTTCCGGGGAGATTTTGTCCAAACGTTTAAATATTGCTTACAAAGAATGTGCATAACCAACGAGAAATAAAAATCTGTTTCAAGTATTTTTTGTGCGCTTTGTTATAAAAGAAGGACCTGCTGAAGAGAAGTTTCCTAAGTGCTTCTGTACTGTCGTGTGTTCATAGAAATGTTCAAAAGTTCGCTCATTCCAGGATTGGCATGCTGTAGTTCAGAATACAATTCCCGGAACATTCAACAGCTTGAACCCTATTGCATGCATGCAAGCTTTTTTAAATGTTATTAGTAGTTAGAACCAAAGCTTCATGTGGTTCCTTTCACTCTTTAGTCGGACTCTAGAATAGTAGGTTTCTGTCATACTCTAAAAGTCAGCTCTGTTTTCAAATTGTGCAGTAAAGACACTGTTCAGCTGCAGTTTATGCTCTTTTACTTGAATAATTTAATACGAATGAGTTGTCGACCTACTGAAAAGCATTTCACACGATGTCACGGTGTCACAAGAGGTTGCTTCTTTAATGATGTTTTTCATAAATACCAAAATAGTTAGTTATTCAAGTGAATGCATGTTACTCACTTTAAAAAATGCAATGGCGATTTTAAATACAAACCAAAAGTCATCTTTATCTTTGATACATCTGCGTGCAACGCGTTCAACTTGCACATCATAAAGCACTAAAGAGGTGAGAAAATGGTTTATGCTCAAGTTTAACAACAAATCAAGAATTAAATAAGTAGATGACAGTATCTCGGTTGGCCATATGCTTACGAGGCTCACATGAAATAATCATGCACATCAGTGCGTAATTTTCCACCCATAATTTTATGATGAGTAGAAAATTATTGGGACGGTGAATTATTCTATTAGAGTGTTGCTATTTATTGAACACTGATAAGTTGTATACTGCTTTCGAAGAAAGATTCCCAATATGCCTTGATTTAATTTGCATATGTGCAAAGAGAAAACCTTCAAAAATTCTACTCGTCCGCGAACATTAGGGTGAGTACTTGCCAGCACATACAATCACTTAACTCAGTGGTAAGGCATATCTTGTACGGACACAAAATCACATTGGTTTGATAGTCTATCAGTGCTGAACGTGACAGTCGGTCTGTCTCTGAAATGCTCTAACGCGGCCACATCAAGCGTTACCGTAGGATGGACCAAACTGAAAATTAACCAAATTATTCCTTATTGAATTCTGAAACACTGGGTCCCCTTGATCCAGTTCATCAAAACAGACAGAAAACATAAATTGCCAGATGCAAGCATTTCTTTTAATCTTCTCAATCGCGTACGTAAAACATGAGAATTCCTGTTCGAATGGGGCACAGAGCAAAACAATGGAATAGATAATGTCAAGCAAAATTAGAAAACGATTTGGTAAACCTGGTTGGTTACCTCCACGGCAGGCAAACATTGTGGGTGGGGAGGCAGTGCACCCGGAAATATATTCATCTAGTTGTTGCTTTTGTAGTTCTTTTCTGATGAAACGAAATGAAGAGGAGCTAGCATCCGGGAACATATCATGTGGGAAATTTATGGTCACAATCCACTGAGTCCGAGCTACTACACATTTGCAGGCAGCCATTGCACAGTTTCAGGGACTTTCGGGTTGATCATACTTGCTTTTCAAGTGGTAAACCTGAAGATCGTTTTGCGCATGCGATTCAAAATCTTCACTTGTTGAGTAGTTGACCTGAGCCCTCTTTCACCAAATCAACTCAAAGTTAGCATGAAGCGTGAATGTGAGCTACCCGCAACAATGATATTTTTAAGGAAAACCGTACGGAACATCTGCTTCTTATTGTGGACTCTCGCAGTGCCAAATATAACGCAAGGCCTAGGAAAGTACACATCATCAGCAATAGCGCGGACATAGCTGATACCCGCGGTAATCCGCAGACAACAGATCCAGTGGAAGCAAGTTTGCTTCATGCTAGTATTTGGTGATTAGGGCTGGCAATTTATTCTTACCTATTCTCATCAATCTCAAGGTCGTTTCCTTAGGGCGCTCTTAGTGGATGACATTTTCTGCCATATTACCAATGGTTTTCATGCAATTAAACAATAAATATTCCAGGCTTAGGAAGTGTATGAGCAAATAGCTAAAACCTGTCACAAGTCTATTAAATTTCCTTATGAAAATTACATAAACAAGTTTCCCTTTCGCACACTTTATGCTAAATATCTTTGGTGGACAAATGAATCGAATAATAAATTTTTCAGAATTATATCTGGGATAAGATAGACAACTGTTTGAGTTACGGGCTGTAATTTCGATTGATCCAATCATACAAATTTTGGAGACAATTATTAGCTTTCAGACTAATAAGTTCACTTGGCTTCTGTAAAACAATCAGATACGATATGTAAAAGTAGCACAGCTTTTTGGAAGTGATATGAGTCGGGTGACGTTTCGGTCACCGTAGGTAAACTTTCTCACAACCTCTTTACATCCGGGTGCAAACTGGTACTGAGAACGGTTACCTGCGGTAACCGAAAAGTCGAATTTCTGCCATTAGTTTCGACAACACTGCTTCCAGAAATTATCATATCACGGGGTGCATTGATTTTTTGATACAAGCCGAAGTGATTTCGACTCCAGAGCAATCCCTAGTTACCATCTTTATTCGGCCTGATCCTTCACCACGTGCGGGTATTATAATAAAAATGAATGCCGTATCACTTAGGCCAGTGAGTGAATCATGACAAAACGTCGTTGTGCTTTATTTGTTCTTGTTTAGAGCGTGGAGGTGGGGGGTGTCTGTGTTTCCCTTGTAATGATTAACATCGACTGTGTTTTCATGTTGTACGATTATCTTTGTGTTACAATGCCCAACATATATATATATATATATATATATATATATATATATGCCTTTCATCATCAGATTTGGTATCCTATTTTATTACCACTGTGCACCAGTGGATATCACTTTTACCAAGATTTGTCTTCTGATTCCATGGCAGTTTTCAATGCTATCGTTTTGTTTGTTCCCTGTAAACATTTTAGGAAACGTCAGATCAAGATAACAAATGGAATACGTAAGCGATTCAGAACTGCTAAATAAGGAAGAATGAGTATCAAAGGAGAATCAATAAACATACGAAAAAATTCACTCTGTTGATAAACTGATTAAATCTGGGCATATCCATTAGCACACCGATGTTATTGTCATGAACATAGATTGGTACGTGTATGTCTCGGAACCAATTGTCCGAAGGAAACGTAAGTAAGTGCAGCACAAGTCAAAGCCGTATTCCGAATGTGACCATTTATATTCTCCATTAGGTACTGCTCTGTGGATAGGGAAATATGGGGAAAGATAGGCTGAAGCAAACTTTCTAATGGAGTATTATTTAATTTTCTCCCATAGAGATTGCGGAAGGATGGTCACATTATAAGTGAATGAAATCCGTATCTGTCAGTTAGCTCCTTCGATTAATATTCTGTTTTGCTCGTACAAACATTTACTTGTAAATGCGCAATAAATTGCTGAGCAGTCAATCCACTAACTTCGATATATGTGTCTATGCATACATTTCGGAAACCCATTAGGGAGGCATGCATGTCAATTGCTTGATTGCTCTCAGAGCGGAATTTGATAATAACATTTACATCAGTGAAATTCGCAATGTCTACATAAAGTAATAAAATTATACATACGATAATAAACAGATACAGTACAATAGACAAGTAAATTCTAGGAGCTGTTGGTATGCCACTTTGTGTTGTTTCCAAGCCTTATTTCGGTTGTTATTGGACCGACTTGCAAACACGCACTTATATGGCCCGTACGTTTTGACGAAGCCTACAAATTCAAGATCTGAGTCCGACAACTTTGAATGATGTCCACTTCAAGAGTAGGGAAAATTCAGGCTATGGAAGAAGCGAAATGAGTGCTTGTGAGAAGAGTCTTATTCTTAGCCCGGAGAAGCAAGAATATCATGTGGTGGCACTGAAATCTTCCGAAGTTTTATCCATTCTACAAAATGACTTCCCCAAACTACTTACAGTAAAACTACCAAGTATTATATTACAGTACTTCGACGAAGGATAGAAATAATACAATCCAACAAGTGCAATCATTCATTAAATAAACTGCAAACGAGTCATTTCGACAACGTGAACGTGAATACGTGTTTATTAGTTATTTATCGATTTGGCTTTGTAAGTTTGCAAAATTGTCTTTCATTCTCATCAGCCGTTACATTTTAATGGCCCAAATATGAAAAAAGATGTTCCAGTCTATCTTGTGTAGATCTAAAAATTTCCAGATTCCTAGAACTCGGTGGTGATTACAGTGGCTCTTCAAAGATGTGCTCCTCTCAGTTTATCTAACAAATTTTTTTCATTCAATAAAGTAAGAATTCACTTTGCATCGTGCTGGACTGTTTTATCATGATACGTAATTCATTATCAGTTACCTCGACTAGGAATTTTAGGCTTCGATATAACAGTCGCTGTAGTACGCTTTAATAAACATATCGCAATTCACCTCGCCTAATTACAAGTCTCCAGATCTATCGGTTGCTTCGGAAGAGTTAATTGTGGGACAGCTCACATAAGCATTTTTCTAGTGTTATTCAGTAAACTGGGTTACAAGGAATTGCGTGTTCAACATTTGCACTAACCGGAAAAGAATACTTGACGAAAACCACTCCATAACTAGCTACCTGAAGTCAGGACAAATACAAATTCCACTTCTGTATCAGTAGAATGAATGCCGCATTGAAATTGACACAGGAAATTCAAAAGATTTTTTTCAGTCGGTGCAAAATGTATCAAGATTAACGTTTCAAACAAGCACTGAATATTCATCACCGAGGTTCGAAGTAACTTTTTTCTTGAAAGTGAATTTATCATCGGTTTCTCGTCTGTTGGAATTCACTTGCTCTCCTGCTGTTCAAAAATACTTCATACACATTTGAACATAGTTCCCGAGAGATTCAGACAATGAAAGCTTTGTTTGTCGTAGATACTTCGTACTTGTATTTGTGTGAGTTTGACAGGAGATCAACTGATAAGTGCACCACTCGTGAGTGAATCAAGAAATAGTGAATAATTTCGTTACTTCGAAATAGGATAGACTGTTGACAGTTATAAATACGAACCATGGGGTCAGAGTGCTTCTGTTGGACTGTATGAAAATGCATGTAAACCTAAGATTGCATTGCATATAAATATTAATAAATAATCACCACGGTGGTTTCGTGTTGCGACTGGCATTGAATGGCGCAAATAGGTCTGGTTCATATTGACTTGTGATGGCAATCATTGTCCGTGTACTGATGATATCTTTAGCCGTGATTGGAAGTTACGGAAGCTTTAAAAGACTTTGCCCCTAAAATACCAAAATGGTGTGAATCATTTTCCCATCCAGCTATGTTATTCCACTCTTTTCAGAAAATCTAATGTGTACCACGTCAATCTGGTTAAGTCACCCATTTAGATTTCTGAATTTCTATTGGATTGTCTAAGCAATCGACCGCGTACAACAAAGAGAACCAAAACGAAATTACGAGCCAGAATTCAAGACGGTTTTGCTCAAATCTACCCACACAACTTACGTACTACGCTTTTCAATCTGTTCTTGAATGTCATAAGCCATGTCGAAAATGCATGGAAAAAAGTAGTATTTTTAGGTAACAGTTTCTTGGGTATCTCGGCGACAATTCTTTTATTTCTGAGAATACATCTGCATGCACGAACCAACCATGTCGTTAAATATGATCATTTCAAAATTCGATTCGTATGAAAAACAATTGCACCTCTGCAGTGAGAGCGGGACCGTGCATTTCAACTAGGGCCTTGGTGACAGCCATGCATCAGACAGGAAACGTAGTGCACGTCTGAATAACTTATTTCAAACTTTTCACCACTCAAAGCTAGAATACTCCGTTTTGGTCTATCAGGAAGCGTACGCCAACTTCTAAATCCATTATTTATATATGTAGATTCAGTAGTAGATTTCGTCTTTGTATAACATAGTTCGTTGCTCGGCGTCAAGGTTAAACCAAGATTTGAGGTTCAAGCAAGCACTACTCACCTGATTCATCTTCTTTTGAAATCATCCGCGGTGCATAATCATCAAATCCTTACTGGGGATCGAAAGTGAGGGGTAAATATAATGAATACTCAAGCTCTTTTGGCTGTTTTTAGCAGAATGACTCGTTTTACTGAGGCTCCAACAAACAACTCGTCCTTTGTAGGAGTTGACCATTGTGCCAGCGACTGGGTATCACTGTTTGAAAATTCGTGAAAGAAGGAGCACTATCATGCATTGGTGAAGTTTGAAAAAGTGTTATCAGCGTTCACGGACTGCCTGGTGACTAGGTGTTTGTGCGGGAATCGTTTATTCCTGGCTCGGACCTCGGTGCGGGGATCGGTCGATGTACACTACCGATGATTCCCAAAAGGAATGGAACAGCTACACACGGATCCCATGGACAGGTAACCGTTGATGTTTTATACTCACTCATTAAACAGTTTATTATTCGTCTAACTGCTGAGCATGAAGTACCCATCCAAATGAGCGATATCTCAGGAATCAGTTATTCAGAATGTCTCCGGGTAGAACAGTAAAGTTATTCACACAGTCAATTATCCTTACCACATGTGAAGACAAGTAAGGATACCAGGCGTTCGAGAAGCTACATGTTTATCATGTACTGCTTGATCAATTTCCATTATGAGCCTCAGCTTTTTATGGTCCTTCAGTGTTTTGATTCCGTTCTACTCTACAAATCGTCTCCAGTTGTCTAGAACTAAATAGGGTGAAATTGATCGCACCAATATTGTCCCTAGTGCAGCTAAGAAATGAATTCGTGGGTCCTAACCGACTAGCTGAACCAAGAATGCGAGTAACAATGTTCGGGAATTGATAAGCGGCTTTATTGATCTTGGTATATAAGCAGATGTAAGAACGGTAACATCATGTCTGTTGCTCCGGACACAAAGTTGATGGTTCGTTTCGGACGTCAAACATTATCACATAAAATATTCTGGTCCTGAATCACATGATAGCTTATGTTCTACCTTTGGGACCGGACAAAGTGAAACCCACGACAGCGTAAAGGAATTGGGTGGACCGGAAGAGTGTAGAGGAATGTGGTACAGTTTAGGTCTTGTCTTTACATAATATGCCCAAAGAAATCAGATAAATCTGTTGAATTTTAATGACTGTAATTTTCTCGATTGTTTATTTTGGATTTTGTTCGGTGCGTCTGAGTCAAATAAAAGTAGTGAGTTGAAGATATTTGTATAACCATAATGCTGATTGCATTTCTTCAGTATTTTATGCAATCTCTCATTTAGTTTGGTGTTTGTTCTTCCTCTCTATACATCAGAACAAGCACTAGAGTTGTCGCAAACTTAACAACTTACAAACGGAAAAACTGCCCGGTATTTCACCTATCCACTGGAAACGCCATGATAATTTTTAACAGAGTTTACAATGTTTATGTCCATTTGGTTATATAACAGCTGTTAGCGGTAGAACCCAATCAGGAAAAAACAACTCTGAGGCATAAATATAGGCTTTGACTCGAAGCTTAATCGCCCACTCTAATCACTTTGTTGTCCGTGGAAAGCATAACGGTTATTGATTTTACGTCAGAGTGGGAAAATTATTCATATGATTGCATGTTCCGCTATGTTACTGAAATATTTTGTCATTGACTTGTTGAACTATGCTAGATATTGGAAAAAGCTCTTTTGCTTAGGAGAATTATATCATGTGAAATTATGTTTCCCTAATTCGATTTGCATTTAATTTGATCTGAAACGAACTCAAATGCTTTCAGTATTCGATCGAGGCGGAATTCGATTTCGCACATGGATGACACTGGGACATTATTACTACGTACACTTTAGAAGCTGAAACACAAGGCGTTTACTCCAGTTAACTAAGTGGTATTGAATTATGGCTTTTTTGCTTATAATGAACACAGTAATTTAATTTAATTAAACCCCTAGAGATTCGTATTGCACATGCCGTTAGGGATCTGCGGATAAGTATTTTCAAGTTTCTGCTTGTGTACACAGCCGCGACAATACTACTAATAGTAGTAATTCGGTTAATTTTACCCTCTGCCTTTTCATTTATCGCATATAAATGGTACATTCCAAGAAAGGGTTGTAGCAAATTTACCTAATTCAGCTGCATTTAGTGGTGCTTGGAGCGCTTTTTGAGTTGATTGTGGTACTGATAATTTCACGAGGTCTTTATAATATCAAAGACGTGATTTTTTCCAAACCATTCGGAGTCCATTTATGCTACATAATTTCCTACCCCAATGAAACTGATAACCACTTGAACCATGATCCACAGTGAAAGAGAATCTCTCTAGAAAATCTAATCATCTGGAAGATTTCTAACTGTCGGTCAGTTTCTATGCGGCTGTGACATGTTCCGAACGTATTCAGATTCGGTTTGCTCTGGAAATTTTTTCTATCCGTGGTACTTAAGAACAGGCTTGTTGTCTTATTTCTTGTATTTTGCTTTTGTTTCAAGACTGTTTTATGCAAAGAAGGGATTACAAAAATGTCAACTGTTCATAACATACACTGAGGAAGTAAGTCTCCCACACAAAGAGATAATTGGTTATCCCCTGTGAAGTGCTACTTGAGACGTATCGAATTTCTTTTCCTACTGGTCAGCTGAAGTTGAGTATTATTGCCAGCAAAGCGAAATCAACAATGCAGGTTTATCTTATGTCCCCCAATGTTGGTCCATCCACAGAATAAAAAATGAAATTGATTTGTCGATGATGCCGATTGTTTCATGTAGGACCCTAGAAAGCAACTTTTCCACTTTTGCATTCAAATCAATATTCTACCGCATTGTCAAGTGTGTAACTTTGATTGAGTCTGATGATTCAAACGAGACGCATGCTGAGGCAGATTGCGAATACTGTTATTGAAACAATTATATCATGAACAAGTTTGCAACACGAGGGAACGTCTTTTCGATATGTCGTTCACATAACGAACAATGTTCATCAAGTTGAAGCATGTTGTCAAGCTACCGGATTTGTTGCACGCTTGCTCACTCACTGCCGTCTCTAGCTGCACATATACTCTCCCTTACGCAGTATTATAAAAATGAATACCTGGAGTGATATACTAAAGAGGAATGTCTTCGTAATACAAGCTTTTTATGAATCGATAGGCATATTCTAACAGTTAAATTAGTTTATTAATCCAGATATTCACAAAGACTAGATATCCCGTTCGTCCATTTTAATATTTTTCTCCAGAAGTGGCAAAGTAGTGTAGGTTTGTTTAACGCTGCTTCGGATAAAATCTATTTGAATTCAGCTGAATCTTGTTTTTCTCATTCTGAAACGTGTATATTCATGAATTTTGGAACTTGACAGAAGGTGAACATCTGGATATGTAGGAGTATTTTCGCCCGTAGTTATGTTGATGGACAAAACAATACTCTTATAAAATAGACCCGCACTTTTTGTGGTATATTCGACTCAGATTGTTGGTCTTATTGAGTTCCTAAGGTTTGTCGTATAAGCTTTAAAGTGAGTTGATGTACTTTTATATTTTAAAAAGGCAATCCATGATGGTGCTGATTAACTAGCTCCATACCGTGTGTATTGGTTTCTCACACGTGAAAAACACTAACTCCAGTCAACATTTACTGGATTTGCACACTTTTGATCACAACACTAAATTGCTACATGATCATGGACGGAAGGGCATTTGCACAAATTTTCATGATTTCCACTGGACAATGTCTGAGTTTGCCTTGCATTTCTAATTTCCAACAGAATGGAGCGAATGGTTGAAACGTTACATTTATTTCAGTGCTTTTCTCAGTGAGATCGCTAACATGTACTTCGAATGAGTTCAACCGTCTCGATAACCAGCTATCTCAACGGAGTCTTAGACACGAGAATTGTACTGGTTTTTTTCTCATAATGAATATGATTTACGATGTTTGGTTTGTTCCATAACTGGAATCGGTTCTTGACCAGTATGAGCACAGATTACCACTTTATCATTTTTCCAACATAAACTTAATAACAACTTGGCATTGAAAGATGAGCAAGTTTAGGGACTTTCGTGCCGTTCTATGTACGCATCACATATATCATTTTTTGTTAACAACTCTCAAATATTTTAGTCACTATCAGACCGCGCAGCCATTGTATCGTTTGTACGCGAACACACTACTTTCTGAATGACTTGTCACAGACTATCTGAGTGTGCAATTTCAGTAGGTGCAAAAAAATTGATGTTTGTCTAGTCACTCATTATTGCATTGGCAGCACTCCAATCCGCATCTGGGAAAAGAAGTTTGCATGATTGACGATATCTTTCAAAGTGGATTGGAAAATATACTGATTCTTTGCCCATGCTGTATAAAAACAACCAAATTCTGTGACTCAAATGACACATTTTATTCTTTTGTGCGTGAGCGTCTTCAATAAACCGGAGTTTATTTCCTTTTGACCATCGGAATGTGACATCATCTCCAGACAAACTATGAAAGCCTTTTCCAAATGGAATTGTCAGATGTGCTGCCCTTCTCAGTGGCAACGTGCAAACTGTTTCTCGTTCACTAAAAGCTAAGTTAGCCACACGCGGCTCAGTTGATATTTTGTGAAATTCTATGGAACTAACTTCTCGCATTGCTAGATTTCCCTATCTTCTGAAAATCCTTAACAGAATTTATGTGTTAGCTGGTTCGAATGTAAGAATAGAAGAGAGAAATGATAACTACTGGTTAGGAAATCTCCTTGCCTGTATGCTTGACAACTTGGAGAAATCGGTGAATTTTCAGTTATTTGATTTCTTTCTAATGCAAGAAGATATTGTGCTACAGTAATGCTACCAATATAAAACTTAAATAACTGTGACAATATTCCACACCAAAATCTATAAAGAAGTACGAAACACCCCCACTCATTTGGGATACTTGCGAACACCGATAAAAATACGGTATTGCATTATTTACTTTTTTAATACTATTCAAAATTATGAAAATATTCAAGACGAGGGTGGCTGATAATTAAATGTTTCCCATTGGGGAGTGAGCGACAAAGGCAAGAAGATTTGAACCTGAGGACAGAAGAGTCCGAAGTCCACCATGGTGACCGTTTGATCACCGCAAGCTGAGCAGCGTAGTTTTTTTGTTGTCAACCAATCAGTTTTGCTATTTTGTCGTATAAAATCGGACGTACTGAGAATGGAACATTAAATTATTCTACGTTTTACAACATGCATTTAAAGCTGTACAAAGTGAAAATGCGTTCCCATTTCAGTAATAACTGGACAACACATCGGTGGTGGGATACATGTTTGAACCAATTGATCTGTGCTTCGGCAATTGAATACAGTGACTGTTTCTTTTTTTATAATTGGTGTTTTCTGCGCTTATAAACTGAGATAACTGGAAGGCAGAACAGTCTTCATACTAGAACTAGTGGGACAGTAAAAAACAGCTTCACCAAGTTTAGTAAGATTTATTTAGGTATGAAACATCTACTCTGGCGGACATCCACTGAAGTGTTCGTTTACGCAACTGTGGGAGGTTGCTTTGCGTGTTAGATATGTGAATGGGTGTTGATATTGGCACTAATATGAATGGATTGACAGTGTTTGTTCAAGGGTTAGTGTTAGTGCTGGTGGTAGTGGTACTGTTAGCGCGAGTGTGAGCGTTGCTTTAGGTCGAATTAGAGGTAATGTGTAATTGGAAATGAAATGTTGTGGATGTGGATGTGGATGTGGTGTGTTGTTGGGAGTATGTTAGGATTCTTAGCCTCTGCAGAATGGAGGCTAGCCAGCTAATGGGTTCTCTGCACTGTGAATCATAATGAATCAATTCTGATGAATGAATCAAGAGGCGTAGCCACATTCTGATATTGGTAACTCACAAATGTAACTGTTGGATTGACCATACCTGTCAGTATCGGAATAGCGGAAACCGCCTGGTCACGTACACCGAAAATTATCGATGTGAGCCTTCATAAACGTATTTGTATACATTGACAAACCGATTGCTTGCTCATCGGTGGAATGCATGACTCCTCAATGATCATCAATCTCTCATTAGTAGGAATTGAAAACATAGCTTTCCCGACACAAATTTGAACATAGAAGTCAATAGCATTAAATTGCACGATGTATTCCGGACCATTTCAGCTGTGTTTTTGAAAGCGTCACCGGTTATCGATCAACTCAGCCTGGTCTGTCGGATTAAGTTCATGAACTTCTGTGCTGATAAGATCCGTGAAACACGCGCATACGAAACGAAGCGACTGGAGAATTCGTTATTTCATGATCTGATGGTATCGTCATTTCCCGAAGATCCGGAGAAATACGGTAAAAATCTGTCATCTTACCAACTGAATCGACTTCAACTGGAGGCGTTGTCCTGTGGTCTCAGCTATTGTGTTCCTCCAAAGCATATTAACCGCATCGACTCACAGGCTAGATTTGAATTGTTCTACGAGCAGCTGTCCGGCTTACATCCAACGAACGAGGACGCCGTGGGATGGTTCAAAGCAAAACTGGTGGACTTGGAGCACATGTACCGAACAAGCATCACGAAAGAGAATTGTCTTTTGACAAAGGATCACTACAAAGCTATCAACCAACTGAGGGGGAACCCTGACTTGATGATTCTTCGACCAGACAAAGGCTCAGGAGTAGTTGTTCTGAACAAATCAGACTACAGAGATAAAATGGAGTCCTTACTAGGAGACGAAACGAAATTCATTCCGGACTCAAAGACTGACGACACCAGCGAACTAGAAAAGAAAATAAGGACAGAGTTGGACAACCTTGTAAAAGCCAACTTGATCCCGGAATCCACGGCCAAGAGTCTAAGGTGCAGGGGAAGCCAAACACCACAAATGTACGGCTTGCCAAAAGTACACAAAGAAGACATACCACTACGACCAATATTGTCTATGACCAACTCTCCGCAACACAAACTAGCAAAATGGCTCGCGGAACTACTAAAACCGGTAAGAGAATTGGTGGGGAAGAACAACGTGAAAGATAGTTTTGAAATGTGTGGGCTATTGAGCGAAGTGAACATCCACAATAAGTACTTATTCACAATGGATGTTAATTCACTCTTTACAAATATCCCACTTCACGAGACCGTTGATATCATCTGTCAAATTATCGATGACAACAACTTGACAATCGGATTACCAAACAGTGAGCTGTCACGGCTATTACTACTGTGCACCTCGAATGTAAAATTCCATTGCCTTGGACGGGGGTACCGGCAGATTGATGGAGTTGCCATGGGTAGTCCTCTAGGACCCGTTCTGGCAGATATATTTGTTTCGCACCTCGAACAAAAAATGAAATCAATCATAGCTCAGGCCACTCTTTATCGACGCTACGTGGACGATATATTTGTCATTGCTAACACGAAGGACGAGTGCGAAAAAATGTTCTACCACTTCAACAACATACACCCAAACATTCAACTGACCAAAAACGGGGAAGACAACAACAAAATCGTATTCCTAGATATTGAAATTACCCGCCGAATCGATGGATCAATCCGAAGATCAGTCCATCGCAAAACTACGTGGTCAGGACAGTATCTACACTTCACCAGTTTTGCCCCCGTGAAGTACAAAATCAGCCTCGTCCACACCATGTTCCACAGAGCTCACGAAATATGTACAACTGACACGCTGGAAGAAGAGTGCCGTACCTTGTTCAAAACTTTCGAGGCCAACGGATATCCAAAATCATTTGTATCCAAGCACTCACAGACACCACCGCGCAAAACGAAAGTTACCACAGTCCCAAAACTGACAGCCTACCTACAGTTACCTTACAAAGGTGATGACATTAATACCCTAATCAGCAGACGCCTCAGCTGTGCTGTTATTCGTACGTATTATGCCGCTAACATCATCATTCTTTATACAACTTCCCGGATGAAACTACCATCGATAAAAGAACCGCTGCCTCTCCACGCCAAGTCCAATTGCATTTACCAGTTTCAGTGTGGGTGCTCAGCCACCTACATCGGCAGAACGGAGAGACAATTGCGTAATAGAATGGTTGAACATATTCCGGTTTGGTTACAAAGAACAATGAGCGGACAGATACAATCAGTGTCGTCATCGAACGCACGCAGAACACTCAGGTCATCCATTACGAAGCACCTGTGGGAGACAAATCACTGTGTTAATCTGAGCACGGCGTTCACGGTCACTTATGTCACAAACAATCAACGATTACTGAGATACGCGGAGGCATTAGCAATTAACCAACGTCATCCTCAACTGTGCAAACAGCGAGAATGGATAATTACGTTAGCCTTGCCTTGGTAACGCGTTTTCATTTGCTATCATTAGTTGTGTGTGTGTGCACTTTTGCCTTTGATCTCATGAGAACGTTCAATTTACCATTTATAAATGATCACCTTGACTGCAGTATGCACTAGTGAAGATGCAGCGAAATGGTCCGGAATACATCGTGCAATTTAATGCTATTGACTTCTATGTTCAAATTAGTAGGAATGTCCACATTTCTCTAGCTTGCTCACCAAATTATATACTATATTTGTTGGCACGTCCACGTCGGAGATAAAAAAACATCGAAATTTTACTCGTCATTGTCACTGGTAGTTTCAATCACTTGGATGTCAGTTTTACAGACTGCTTCTCACTGAAGAATATTGTGAACGTTTCCAGATGATCAAACGTGCAGCTCGATTTCCATTTTATCAACCACATCGAGGCTATCTCAGTCCAGAAGAGAGTCGCTTTATCCAGCTATGATCACTGTGAGAGTAATACTCACTGTAAGGTTTTTTTCGAAGTTGAACCACGATATGCGTAATAGTTCTTTTTACTGCAGGATTTACCATGGGCAAAACAACCCACTAAAACTGGCATTTCCAAAGAAGATGGTTCGGGAGACTATATTTTTTCAGTTCTGCAACCTTGATGTCTCGAGCTACGGCGATCTCCTGACAAGTAACTTGAACTTCTAATACGATCTTCGTAACCTACTTGAGTCAATTTGATTCCAATCCATCAGATTTCCGTCGTATTACTTGAAGATACCATGACGACAGAAAGAAAGTGCTTGCAACATTGAAAATCGTGCAACAAGAAAACAAACTATATATTCAGGTGAACTGGACCTAAAAAACTGATGGGCTGTGTACAGAAATCATAATTTGAACTAAGCTAATCGCTAAAGTCGGATCACCATGGAAACTCCGCACGTTATGAGCTCCGCACAACGGGGAACCCGAAAATGGCTGCAGAGCTCAATCCAATGTTTTATACGTAATAAACAATATAAAGCTACAATAATTAGGTTTTGATTCTCATGCAGACCTGAATGCTCTTTTATTCATTATAAATTAAGTGCTAGAAGAGCCGAAAGGACTCAAAATCACGACGGTTGAAAGATCTGACAAACTTCAATGAGCAGTCACTAAGGAGTGCTTTTCTTTCTTAGCCGAGCCGCTCGCGTTGCTTTTTAACAAATGCGTCGAAAGAAGCGCCACTTCTGACCGCTGGAGACCAGTTTGTATAACGCCTCTGTACGAAAAGGTGATCGGTAAATTTCATCTAGCTGAATACACTTCATTTCTTACGAAAGTATTCAAAAATTTCCCTCACGATCAATAAGTCGTACTTCGATATGAAAGACGATAACCAGCCTCCACCATGGACGCCGCACAGTAGATGCCTTAGAACATAGAGCCAACTCTATTCCATTTATCATCAATTGTCCCGATGAACCTTTGTGTATGAGTTTCCTTGAATACAACAATACATTCAATTGTGTTGATGGCCATTCTCATTCTATGTCCGTCAACTCAGGAGTACTTCAAGTCACCATTCTGTTTCCCCTGCGTTTTTTAAAATTACATTCGTACCTAACCAAAATGTTTCTGATGATCCACTAAGTAAGCAGGCTTATGGTATTGGCATCGGAATCAAATCTGAAGATTATGTTTGTTTTTCCGAAATTACTGATAGTTTATCTTCCATTATCCAGTGTTCTACGTCGCCACGCTTATCTTCGAATATATCCAAATATAATGCCATTCTGGCTTCCCTTTCCAGGATAGGATATCTATCTTCAGTGGAAAGTAGTAGTTCTGTATTACATACCGACAAAATAGCGATACCCAAAGTTCGGTTAGTGAAGTATCTTGGCGTTGCCGTTGATCAAGAGCTTCCCTGGTCCAAGCAGATAGTTGCTACATTCACAAAGATCCGATGATTATTTTTCGTATTATGCTCCTGATATTTTTAACTGGATTTGAATGCCGATAATTCACATTTTGCTACCATTTGTTTTTACCGCTGCTTAAACCAAACATTTGTTTTGTTCTATTTATTCAGTCAATTATACAACAAGTGCATTCAACGAGTAATGCACCGATGAGCAAAGGGCTGAAAATGCATCCTTGAGGCAAATAAAGTCACATTTTAACTTGACTCGATCTGAGTGAGACCAGCGAACTTCGACAGTATTTATTGATATGCCAATTCTAACCTTTGCGACGTGTCCGTCACTAGCTTCAACTTGGACACTTCGTCAATCAAAATGCTTAGTCCGAATAGACCGACGAATCAGGGCAAGAACAAAGGAAAAAATGGCGAACAAACTCCATTTCCGGTGATTATTATTCACGTGGATACAAAACAAAACCAAATAGGACTTAAATATTTGGTAGCCCGTTTGAGCGAGTGGGCTGAGAATGATCAAGTGTCACACATCGCATACAGATTGATCTCTCGGTCGAACGGTGCTTGACCAAAAGGATTAGTTTGTGTCGTTAGTGGGATGTGCGTTGAAAGAGCTTCAGGGTTATCACTGACAACCATGAGATCTCGGGGGAGAGGAAACCCCACCAGTTCTGCTGTAGCTACGAACATGTAGTGAGCACAACGTGTTCGTAATCCGAATAAATACCCCGGTGTTCAACCAAACCGGATGCGGCTTACACAGGATTTCGAATGAACCCATTTTCACAGGTAACCGAATGAGCTTACACAGCACAGACCAAAAAGCAATGTTCGTATAGAGATATGGTTTGCAATTTCGCCATCCAACGGACCGTTTTGTTAGTTTGACTGGCTGGATGTCTACTGGTTTATTTCGTTTTCGAACGAAACGGAAAATCAAGCTTTTTTAAATATCCATGTTGTAAGTTCTTACGAATTATCGCATCGTCGTTGATGAAAGGTCTGAAGTAATTTTGTGCTCCAGTTAGTGAGGCAGAAGTCTACAATATCCACTTGAGTCAGCCTCCATTACCTGCAAGCAGGTTATTTTCGCATAGTTCTATTCTGATTCAGCTAGGTGTCTGCTGTTCCGGAAAAACCCTTTACCATTTGTTGCCTAGCACTTGTAGAAGTCCGGGAAATGAGTGAGCGGGAAAATAGTCAAACTTTCGTCCACAACAATTAAAAAACCTTGATAATAAAAAAGTACCTGGAATACATTAGAGAAAGTTTTGATTATCAAGACAACGTTGTTCTCAGCAATTCCGTAGGCTACTAGTATTTTCTTGGAATTACAGTGATACCAATGAATTGTTGGCCCGTTTGAAATTAGTAAGTGTCCTTCAGATAACGAATAAACTGGGAACGGAGATGGTCGAAGTCCACATCGTCTGGGGGAAAACCATTCTTCAAATCACAGGGTAGTTTAATTCCCTGACATCTTTCGTTGGTGTCCCTAGAATACAGGAACTGTTGAGAAAATTGAAAGTGAAGAAGCCTTTTATATCTTTTTTGACGAGCTGTGATAGTCTACGGGCCTCGGGTGTTTTGCGTGTTTTGTATGCTTACTCATGCTTCTTGCTAAACTGCTTTAGATAAGGTCAGGATGCAGTTTCCAGATGGAAGTGTCACCGTTTCCGTGGAATAAAAATTGTTAGAGATGAAGATTATAATTCCGGTCGTAAAATACACCACGGCTGGTTAAAACGTCTTCCTAACCAGGAAGTAATATGAAAAGGATGAACAGTTAAACAGTGAGATTCTTTTTACGGATAAGTTCCGGTAGTAAAAACAGATCCTTTTAGTAAGTGTAAAATGAGTGACCATGATTTGGGTGTATTTTAGGCCGAAAATGTGAGATGGTACGATCACTTGAACCAAGTGGTGCATAGTGTCTGACAGTAACGTTCTAGGTATTTTTCCAAGATACAATCCAACTGAGAATCCTTATGGGTAGTATAAGACAAACACCTTTGGTATTTAAGGATGACAATGGATAACCAGATGCACGGTTGAAGTCTCCTACAAAGTTATAGATATTACCGTCTGTCAATGGCCTGAGGAAAGATGAGAATGATTCATAAAATGAGTTAACTATGTTTGATGAACTTTTTGATCTAATATGAACATTCGTTTTATTGATGTGGTCGCCACGGGAAAGTTTACAACGACATGAGACAGATACACAGGTAATTCCATTATAAGAGTAGGAAAAAAGTCACTGGACTCTCCACGTCACTTGGAATTGATATGGGTGTCAACGACAACGCCTCTTCTTCGTGGAATTCTGACCACCTTGACGAAACCTGAGTAGTTTTCCCGCTTGACCACAATCTATCCACTTCATCATTCGGCCAGGTTTCCTGGAAGCACACGACACGTATTTTGGAAGACATAAGCCATTCAGAGATAAGTTTGGCCCGGAAGCTTGATGAACGGGAAACGAGAACCATTTGTATACAGAGCTAGTACCTTTCATATTCTCCGGTTATGTGTGACTAAGGCCTGCCTGCCATCCAGTAGGTTTGCCTCTCTGCTCATGTGATAGCTCCGCTTCACAATAATGTCCGTTGATGGCTGCTGATCCTTGACTTCTCGACATATCTATTCCCGGTAACATAAATTAATTTGAACATTTTTGCGAGGACTACAAGGCGAGAAAAGTCTGGGATAACCCAAAAAAGCTACAGAGAAAACGGAATAGAATTACAATAAAACCTTTCAGAGGGTACTTTTAAATGATTATTCATGGGTCGTACGCATTCCGATGAAAACGTTTCCTACGGTATTTGATGGATGAAGCATACACAGAAAGTACAAGAGGGCGCGTTTACAGGGAAATGTTCTGATATCAAATACACTAAATTCAAAATAAGTTTTCGAACCTTATTTTCACTTGAGAACAGATATAATACGACAAGGCAGAATAAACAAGTTGGCAAACTCTATGATGTCCTTTTTACTTCTTATTAGAGGGAAGTTTGTGCATGTTGGAAAAATAGTTTTGTAAAATACAACTGAAATCCTATGCGATACACTAACCTCAACAAAAACATCTTACCACTTGTAAGATTTTATCCAATAAGGACTTGAGGATAATGAAAATATGCCATGGTAGCACAATATGTCTGATCTTTTTGCAACCCTAGTATAGCCGATTCAAGAAAAATGCAACTATACCAGAATTTATCCTCTCCCGGTAATCCGCTAGCGGAGATCAGTTTAGTTATATAAAGTTTATGCTGAAAGCACTCAGTTCACGAGCTTTGCATTAGAAACCTGTACTATATCAGACAGTGCTGATAACGAATATCATCCTCTCACGTATTTGTGTAGGCTGGTGCATTAGTCGGTGTGGCTCAGACGGTTCTGTCTCATTGATGGCGTCCATAGGTGGGTTCGTGCCTCAACCAACAGCGATTACTATTCTGATCACTCCAGCAATAGTTTAGAAGCTCGAAAACCGTATTTGTCAAACTTTGAGCGGTAATTATTTCGTGAAAATTCTACAGGTATCTCTTCTACGTGGGCCAAGTTTTTCATTTATATCCCATTCACAGATCATCCAGTGAGGTGATAGCCTAGTGTGACAAACGTTGTTGTGGTAAATAATAAATCTGAAGCTCAACAGTATAACAGTGCCCCGCATTGCCTTCGTTTGATGATAGAGGAATACATCAATTATACATGCATGTTCATCTGTATTTATCATAAGACACGAACAGAAAAATTACTAGCTGGTGCCCGCAGCAATAAATCCAACAATGTCCATGCTCATTGACTGACAATCCTCATGACATTTTCAAAAGAACAACAATCCTCCACGACTAGTGTTTGACCAAAATGACCTCACATTCGGTTCTACGCAACAAATCTTACTGGATATACTTAGCCCGTCACAGATAAAAACGAGGTCAATGAGGACTTAGCTTCAGTGATTTTGACTCTGGGTGTTGAACCGATGTAGTAATTCGAAATCGTGAAGGGATCTTTCCACACAGCTGCTTATATCAACAAAGCAAAACTACAGTTTAATCCAGCCTCAGTTTGTAGCACCAAGTCGGATTATCGTGTTTGTCGTTCACCTACTGAGGAATACCACCGCTTGATTAACTAGTTGCTTTGAATAATAGACTGTTCTATAGAACAAGGTTGTGGTTTTGCTTATCAGAATCTAATTCAGCCCACTAAACATGACTCATCAGGGAGTACAAACATTCAACTCAAATTTTAAAACCATAATAAGAACTCATGAGAATTTTACGGTAACTGAGTCTCACTGGGACCTAACCCGGCGTGAATGGCTGTGAGTTCAACAGCCGAAAAAGTCTTCGAACTGTCTCTCAGTGCAGTGTTTGCCATCGGAAGTGTTTGACAAAGCGCTTTCCTGTCACTAACTTTTAAAAATTAACAATCAGCGGCCTGCCCAATGATCAACTCCCCGCCCCCGTACGGGCCAAGTGAAATGAAGCTTTCCTGTGGAGAAAAAACCAGAACGGCTTTACTACTCATTGTCACTAACCTCCTTCTTGATTCCTAGTTCCGACTAGGTGGATGTGCATTGTTGATGATTGTCAACACGGAGTGAACAGGTGAATAGTACTTTCATCAGTTCAGTGACGAGTTGAGAACTTACTAACCAAGCAGAATTACTTTGTAAATAAATACTCCACATTTTACACTGATAATAAACCGAGCCAGTATTCAAGCATGGATAATTATACACTATACATTCTGCATTCGGTAAACTACATTGAGTAGAATATCTAATGAGAGAACACATGTAAAATACTCTGAAATAGCCACCATCCCTCTGATGATATAAACGAACAAATTAAGGTCGACTTGACGTGAACAGAACGCTTCTGGTCACGACAGCCATCAGGTATCTAACGATGCGAGCAAGCTTTCAACGTAACAAGTGAAACTGATGGCTTGTCTCGAACAACTTTCTTGCGTTTTGAATAGGCCCGGGTACGTGATAAATGTTGATACTAGTACAGAAGACAGTCGCCAAAGCGTAGGCCTTGCCTTTATCCGTTTTCAGGTGCCCCGACTCTTTGGCACGGGCAAACATTACAACCACCAGTTTCACGTTAGTTTTGCTTAGTAGTGCCGAATAAAATCAGTTTCAGTCAAATTTAATGTTAAGCGATATCACCCAATTTTGCCGCACCTTCGAAAACCAAGCTTGCAATTTCCAATTGTTCAGCGAATTTAATTTGAGTCGTCTATGAAATAATCCACTACTTCGCACAAATGCTTTGATCAGCAATGATATTCAATGCAAACTCAGTACAGCCGTTTTATCTGAACTGTTCCATAGTCATCTTGTGACACCAAAATTTGGATGTGGTGTAAAGGAATGTCTGTCCCATATCCTTACCGAATTTCCACCCATACTGACCGAAAACCGCTCTTTCTGTCATTTTTTCATTTACCACTCATATACTACTGACTTCTGGCATTAGTAAATTATGCCACAGCAATCAAACTTTTTCGGAGGCATTTCGGTGAAGGTCTATTTAAAATTAGGGTATTCAAAAAGCGTCCATCATGAGAATTGATCGCTATTTTTGTGAATAATTGAACAAATGACTGCCTAACAAAGGAAAATTACAGCTGATATTATCCAGAAGATACACGAAACACAATAAATCCATTTATGTATTCTTCTGTTCGTTCAGTCAGCTGATCTTGTAAATAAACGATGAGCAGCTTCAATCGAAATACCACATAATACACACAGGAAACGGTCGTGATCCATTGAATGTTGATTTCACCCCACTGAAAATCATCTGATTAT
Source organism: Fasciola hepatica (assembly GCA_948099385.1). NCBI lineage: Eukaryota > Metazoa > Platyhelminthes > Trematoda > Plagiorchiida > Fasciolidae > Fasciola > Fasciola hepatica. The sequence continues at coordinate 14,947,630 of CANUEZ040000019.1, forward strand.
TGTCGCATTATAATTGATTGGCGGGGTTTACAATTCATGGTCACCAGAATTTCTATTGTGAACGATTATTTCATTACTGGGCCTTCATGAAATGTCGACTTGCTTCAGTGGCAAATTTATTGCACTCATTTCACGAAAAATGAGGGGCCTTGCAATTTGTTTCACCTAAAGCATTCATAATTTAGAGGAGCCGTCCGGAAAATTGTCCAATTCTTTGGAAAAACACAAAGGAGTGATTTATCGCCATGTAAATGTGAACAAAATTTGTTGTACCGCGGCAACAAGGGTTCTGAAAAATGCTGAACACTTGTCAATGTCATTCATTCTAATCATTTAGGCGAAACCGACATCTTGCTCACCACACCAATCACCCAAACTTTATAATACTATCACATTTTCTCAACTAATGGTCTAACTGAAAGCATTTCAGCTTCAAAGCATGAAACTAGGACATAATCAAGACCATTATCGACTTGGATAACGCAAAACGTTTCAATGGTGAAATCAAAAATCCAATAAAAAGTATCTAAAGGGAAAGAATTATTGAGCGTAATCGGTTTGGTAAAAATTTTCAGTCTTTGTATTATGGCGTGCCCGACTATAGTCTCTCTGAGTGCAATTCATCAAGATGAAAGTATTTCCTACTTAGCTAGATAGAAGCAAACTATTCGGAAAGTGTGAGCATCTGTCCAATCTGATTTTGCCCGGCTTTTTCGCTCATTAGTGCATATTTATGTTTCTTTGGTTGTAAGACAACAAATTTATAAGTTTCGACCTGTGAAAAAGTATGAATAAGAGTCTTGTAAAATTTTATTTGTGTATTGTGTTTGCACCTGATAAAACGTTTTTTTTGTCCGTATTTTATTCGAGACAATTTACGCTTAGCAAATCATCGAATCAAGGGGATGGGAAACAGAAAGATTACGCAACATAATTGCCAAGAAATGTGGCTGATGCTCGCGCCCGGTCTGTGAGGATTTGGACCAGATAAGGATAACTTAGTTGTGATGATACTGCTAAATCAAGAAAATTCGGGATAACATTGCATTAATGAACTATGAACACTGATGGCTGGGTTTGGATAAAGGGCTTTAGACTTCCCCTACCTGGTGGAGTTGACTTGACCAGCCAGCCTCCAGTCTTCATTTTCGTGGAATTCCTGCCCTGTGGAAGCAGTATGAAGCCATCTATTTGCACGAGTGAATAGGCGACATGAAGTATAGCCACGATTCCTGTTCACAAACGGCACAAGTATGAACATCAATGCGCGAACGAAAAAACAAGGGTTAAATCCGACATTTCCGCGATCAGAGAACGTTTGTTTTCACTAAACAATGAGATGGATGGAGATCTTCGTCGGATGGGTTTGGTTAAGGGCAGCCTGCCAGCTAGCTTGGAGACTTTTTCGGGTCAAATGAGAATTCCCCGATATAAATAAAATCTCACTGAGCAAGGAATGCAATAGTCCGCTTGAGTAGACGTATTTCCCACTACTTAGAGTGGTAAACGGGAGCCACTGCCAGAAAATTCGTTTAATCCCATGAGGCGGTGAAAAACGCATAAATGTAGTGCCGTCAGTCAAAGGTTAAGGCCTGTCAATATTGAATCGCAAAAAGCATTTATGAATATAAACCGACCGGATGGAAACTGCTTACAATGTCAATAATAAGTGTTAGCCAAATCCATCAAACAAACTTTATTCAGGACCATACATAAATCACTGAAGTAAATTCACAGAGAGCAATAGGTATCAAAAAGGAATCATTGTTGTATCCAATTCAAAACTAAAGACTTCCAGTTAGGTAGGTCTTTTAACCAATTGCAATACCGGGAACATACTCATTAACTGAAACGTTTGAAACAGCTTACCCTTATAGATAAACGCCAGTTCCCAAAATGTGTGTTTTCTGAGCACGAAGCTGATCCTCCGTTAGAAACCAAAAGTCGATGACCCACAAAACTCACTTCCGTTGTTCCGCTGATTCCTTGTAAACTGAAGGATCCCTTTTCCCTCTGACTATACAACACAAAATAAAATGACTATCTTACGAATTATTACCACTGGCATTTTGTGTGATCTTATTCGTTTCCGCTCTATACAGGTAATGTTGTTAGCCACGAGGATGATGATACCGAGGTTGAACTTACCCGCTGTTCATGTATTCTCTAAGTGAGACGTAATGAGATAGTTTATAAACAAAGGCCTAACTTCATGGACCTTATCGACGATTATCTATCAGTCTGAAGTCACCCGTGATGCTAATTACGTGTGGTGATATAAACAGCAGCTCTCAACAGCATCGCGCGGACTCAGATGCAGTGGAAATGTGCTAGCTAGAAGTCCAGCTTTTGCACACGCAGTAAAATCAGTCATTCGATTGGCACACTTTGTTCCCTAACACTCATATAACAGGTCCTAAATTACACGTCAAGTTCAGTTAGACTATCGACTTGAGGAACAGAAAACACCTTTGTTATGCGTCTCTTAAAACCCCAGTTATTGGTTCAAGTAATCTAGTTTCATTGTTCAAGGTCCAACAATGCCAATCGGGAGCGCAATAATAACTCATGCTTGTCACCTGCTGTATCGCAACCTGGTTATTCTCACCGACCGTTCGTCGCTCATTTCGGCATTACTTCCTGTCCTGGCTTCGTGTAAGCTCTGAGGGACACTGATGAAGTTCATTTACGTTTTTATGATACGAATTTATTATCGGTGTAAACAAAAAAAGCACGTTTGACCACAACTTCTACCCAGTTTGGCAAGATATTTTGTATGAAAAAGGAAACATCTTTATTTTAGGTCGGAACGGATAGAGGTGAACCTGGTGTAGTTAGATATGTGCCGTTACTGGATTCGGATGGACTTGCACCAAAGGTGGAATAAAACACTGAGAATAGGAGCCTGAACGTTCATGAGATACCCAATTTATCGAGAATATTTTGGATATGAATTGTAACACGAATAAAAGCACCGCACAACTATTCTCTGCCGAAAAACCATTATATTCTCCATATCGGAGAGAATACCTAAGTACTGTAGTATTTTTGAAAAGGAACTCTTGCCCGTGCTATATGGGGAAGGTTTTTGGAAGCTACCCCAATTCCGATGTGCATTTTCTGGTAGTAAACGAATTCTGTCGAATATCGGCCAGTTTATTTGAAAAGATCGACTTGGGTAGATTACCCTACACGTCTTAACTTCCGAAATACCAACCAACGGGTATCAGTGCAAACAATCAAAATCATAAAATTAATTGGTGAACGCTTTACAGCAGAGAAAATAGGAAATTTGTACACGATATCGCGAACTACGTTTTCTAGAATAAATGTCGTCTTAAGTAAAGTGTTAATAAAACTACTCTTCCACGGCAGTAGCTCCTCATGTCCATCGTCGCTTTTAGCGAGCCCTTCGCGGACGCTTTTTCCGCTATTCCCGTTGTTTTATTTTAAAATACTAAAGCAGTTAAATCAAACCATGTGAATGGTATGCTTCAAGTGCACGAGAGTAAATACTCAGGCGATTTAAAATTAGTATAAATGAAAACATCTGGACGAATAGCACCACATTTGTTCTAGCAGTTTTGATAACTGATGAGGTAGTAGACCCCATGTAAAATAAAATTGATTGTTTTCCTAGCATCAAGGAAGCTCAAACCACAAGTGGGACAGGATACGATGTACTGTATAGTTGGTCTTAGATTATTCTACTGTACCTAGAAAATGACACTGAAGTTATGTGACATCCAGAAGGAAACCAGAATAAACGAAAAGCGCTGAATGGAGTAGGCGGATGAAGTAAACGACTTTCAACCGACTGAATTGGGGTAGAAAATACTCCAGCAGCAGCACATGGAAAGCCACAAATCCTATCTTCAGGAAATCTGTCAAAGAGTGATCCTTTCAGGTGTGATGTAGATCCCTAGTTTCCGAAACTGGTTAGGCGGATAATTTCACTGCTACTCTGTTATTGTGATGAGTAAGTCGGTACTATATACCAATTTATACTCTGCTACAATATTTTTATTCATCGGGGGTAAGGACTGACTATAGGCATAACCCTTTTAAACATCTTAAAGGCAAATGGCTTTATAGGTAACGCCATTCGGTTATGACCAACCCCTTTTGAATTCACAGTTATGTACTCTACCCTATGCGAATGAGCAGAGACCTAGCAATTTAATAATTTGTTTAAAATCTTCAGACATCAGTAAGAACAATGTGCTTGAGCACTGATCAAGTCTCATTGTTGACAAACCGTTAGAACCAGTTGGCGTGTACGTTCGAGAGTACTCCACTTGTTTATATATATGCAAGAAGTGTATATCATTTGTGACCGAGTTCTTATGGTTACCATTAGAAGGAGTCAGTGTTTTTATTGAATGAGCAATAGGATTTACGAAGCACATAGATTTTTGAATTTCTACCAGGGAAAATCTCACAGTTGATTCAGAGTTTATGGGTGCATCAGTATTTTATTTACCCGACGAGAGATGCTGTCGTTACTGAATTAGCAAACATACGTAGCTCTAAGCCTATGGAGTCTGAATTTTGAGGTATCGGGGTAGGACACACAAGGATTCCATGTATAACCTGAGAGAAGCATAGCATGAAGATTACCACTGTGCTTGAGAAAAGTGATCTTCACCAAGTGCTAGTATTGTATGGAATTCGGGCAGTTGAGTACTGGCTGAAAAATCAGTTTTTCCCGTTGTACAATATTGAAGGAACCTCGAAAAGCGAATGGAGTAGGCCGGCGTTCCTCACCAGAGGTCTGGACCAGTTTGCCGTCTGACAGGAAACAGAGAAATAGCAATCGGGTCCCGAATTTTGAGAAACCACAAGGCAAACCTTTTATTATCGTCCCAGATGTTACTAAATATAAATAAAATATTCCAGAAAGTTTGGGACGAGTAGGTCAAATAGGTCACCAGGTTAGACCACGGTACACTTTGGGAGAATGCAATTATGAACGAAAATATCTAGCCCATGATGTGTCCTAACTTCTAATGAAGAGTAGAAAATTCATTTTGAGACCAAATAAAATAGTAGTTCGTTGGTGAGGTGGAAGCAGGCTAAATTGGTAGGCTGCAAAAATATTCCGGAACTTGTATTTCGCCTCGCCACCTCAATATTAAACACTTGGTGAGTTTATTCATTTACCATTATTGTATAAATCACATTCTGGTTAACATCAAAAATGTACATTATTACTGAGTGAAAAACAACCATATTCATATCAAATGCAACTAAGAGTGACATATTTGCAACGAAAAACAACGTGATGATTGCTTCTGTTTTGCGTGCGTTGTCCAATTTGACGTAAAGCATCGTGATGAAGTTTCCATCGATTCCACCTAATCGAGAGTGCCTAATTACTGTACCCACTGTTCCTTCTTGCAGTGCTTTAGTTGACTCAATCTTCCAATTAATTCACGTGCAGTTGCCATTGGTTAATTACAAATACAATAATCAGTTCAAAACTCATGCCCAAAGCGCTTCTCTTTGTTTACCATGAATGACAGCACGCCAAAGACGATAAAAAGGTGGGAATAGTTGCTTCTTTTATACGATTTGAAGAGGTTGGAAAATTTTCACGCGAAAATTACCATACTACTAAACTCGTAGCTATGGAAAAAGTGCAGATTCTACAATAACCTGTCTTTGATTGTGGATCCATAAAATATAACACTATTCGTTCGCTCGATAACTTTGGTGACTGTTTTGTATTATAATAAACAGAAGTCTTCTGTTCCCATATACGTAATGCTGATCAATGACAAGTGCATTTTCGTACCTATTAGAATTGTTTTAAGAGTCCAAATAAACAGTATTATCATGTGTATATATTGGGGAACAGAAGTAGGGCATTTGTCTAAGAGCTAAGTGCATTGGTGGTGAAAATTATAACTTAAAAATTGTGCAATGCTTTATCCTCTGTTTAAAAAACCTTTTTTTACTTTTAATTTATTCCTATCGGTCAACCTATAGGGAAATTCCGGGTTCTAAAAATGATTTCATAACTTCCAGCGAAATGTTCATCATCTATCACATTTGATTCATAAAGTATTAACAGTCGTTCTCTCGCAAATATCAGTTTCATTTATTGGATATGTTTGACAGAAGTAACAATATCACCCAGTATTTCCTATATAAGTGTATTCTAGGTGAGAACTTCGGTAGTTAACCTCTTGTCGGATTGCGTGACATTTGTAAGCTCCAACGCAGACCGTGATGTTGAAGATATAAGTAGCAACAAACACGCAGTTGTAAGTGAGAGAATATGCAATCATCGTATTATGCACGTATCAACTTCCCGACATCCACATTACTAAAGCCACAAGTAAAAAAGGCCTTGCATAATAAGGAGTAAATATCACACCATGAAAAGGAGCTGTAGAATATAATTCTTTCCCTTCCAGTTCGATCAGTCCATGGAATAAGTTTAATGTACCAAGACTACGCGTCAATACATACCTACTTCGATTACTCTGAAGGCCTCGCGAATCCCGTTGAATTGAAACCTTTTTAAAAAGGATGGTAAATTTTCTATATTTTTCAATCTATTCTTATTTGTAAACATATCTGGCAAGTACTATCGGCTAGTGGATATCCATTGTCTTATTTTCGTCAAGATTTTCTTCAAAACAAAGTCCACAGTGGACTTTTATTTTCCAGTTTATTTCACAGTTTTTCACACGAAATTTATTACCAGCACTTCAAGATTTTAATGTTGACGCATAATTGAGCTTTGATAACTCATATCTGTCCATATCGTGCACCGTACTCCCTCAGCAAGGATTCCAATCCAGCTTACTCTACTACTATATTGTTTTCTTTAATTTAAAATATAAGCTTGTTGACTTATTTGGTGTTGGTGATCGACAAAAGCAATTAAAAGTTTTGTATATCACGGCCTGTGTCTTCTTTTTGTACTGATGCATGTGGAATCATCGATGGCCAAGATGAGCTTATTACTGGTGATTCGAAACTGCTTCCATTTATCCTGGATTTACGGAATCTGTGTTTGCAGTTCACAGCCATACTATGCCGTTATCGTTCTTCTTTCTCCAATACATTATATGCTATTTAGGAAAGCTCGACAATATCCACTCCACAAACAATTGTTTTGGGGTCGCGAAATATCGGAGGCATCCGAAAATAGTTATGTGCACTGAAAATTGAGAAGGAAAACGAATACTAAAAAGCTTTTGGTCAACAGAAACAAATTCAGTTTTGAGCATCGCCCAAAGACATACAGTTAGAATATCCTCCTACCTAGAAGCAGCTACTGCCTAAAATAGAACATACTTTGCTAGTTCCCCTTAAAGCCTAGCTTTTCCTTTCCTATCCTCATGTCATCAGTCATCCGCTAGCAAGCGCAAGAAAATACAATATACAATCATATTAGTCCGACGAAATCCACGTGCTGGCCCGGTGAATGTGTTGATATTCAGTCGTGGTGTACCGAAGCAGGTCTCCCACTCACATTCAGTTATGCATACATGTTGAGTTACGTATTCCACTTCAGCACATCCATTCACATTATCTCCATCAGCAAATGTTTTACATATAAATTATTTCAAAATGCAAGCAAATCCGTCTATATATATATATATATATATATATATATATATATATATATATATATATTCATGGTGGGGTGAGGAGCAGCAGTTAGTTCATGGTCTGACTGCTGAGAACCTCGGGCACGATTCGACGGTTTATACAACATTTGCAACTCTGGGATGCGAAAATGGTAAATAAACCTTGTTTGTACCAAAATTACGGCTACTCACTCACTTCTTCTCAGAATACCTTGATTACTGAAAATTGGTTTAACTTCTGACAAACATTATCCGAGCATACTTGGATGTATCTCATCCGGTGCCTACTACCGGTTATCTAAAACTGATTACCGCTATTACGTATTTAAATTTGTCGGTGTTAGGTTCACCTTTTCTATGTTTCACCCAGGTCCAGAAAAGAGGGACAAATAGTTCTTGCCAACTGATCAGGTCATGCGGCCTACTGAGGGTTGTAAGTGATTCGCTGGTACTTTTTGTCACAGAGAACCCAATTGTTCAGTATAAATGATGTTTCATGTCTCATCAAAGGAGTACAATGCAAAACGTTCAGTGATGTTTTACTTGGGTTTCCGCCAAACATAGGGCCACCCTGGTCCCTCTCATATTCCGGTCTAGGCAGTTGACGACAAATCACTCAAATGTGAACAAACACGGAGTTTATGGTTTAAAACAAAACATGGTTTCATAAGAAAAGCAGATAGGTTTCGTCATGTATAAATTAGGAAAGTTTAGAGAGCTTTTCAGAGCGGTTCGGCAACCAGTTTGTGACTGCAAGCGAACTTCTCGATTGTGACATCACATGAATCCTCCGTAAACATGATATGCACCTGTTAAAGCATAAATGGTCATCAAGCCTTACTTTGAGCCGAGGTACTTTGTCCATTGAATTCGGCCTCAGTAAGGACAAAGGGTCTGGGAACACATTCAAAGCAACCTCATGATTGCGTAATTGTACTGAGTTTAGGTTAAGCTCATTTGTTTCAATGGCTAGAGTGAGAGCCTAGATTCCGCAATATTTTGGGATGATAGGTGAAGGGAAATTGGCATTATTCACTGAGTTAACTGAAAATGATTTTTGGAGGTGATCATGTTCCTCCTTTTGACAGAGTCGATTCGTAACAACAGAACATTCTATTTCCAACGAGGTTTCATTAGCCGGTATTGACATTTAATCATTGAAGGCAATGAACTGAAAATCGTCGTTTTAATACAATAATTTGAAAAGGGAACGCAGAAAAGAAGCAAAGCAGAGTTTACCTCTTTGATCAGTCTACCTCTAGTTGTAAGAATATATACCCAAAGGTGTGAGCCAGTATTCTGCAAGAAGAATGTGTGCTTGTTTTCCGCCTTGTCGTAGAGAGAAATAGTGGCTTTGTAGTGACATCTATGGGCCAGCTGTTTTGCACTACAAATAATTACTAACGAGAATGAATTACTCATCCTTTGCTTCTTTGATTTCCAATGACGCGTTTTGTGTTCCAAATTTATGAATCAACAGTGGGCATGACAGTTGCTGTACTTGATTTATCAAATCAGTTCGGAGATTTGACTTATTTGGTCGGTTTGTCATCCCCCACACAATAAAAGTGCTTTAACGACCAGTCAAGTATACTGGTTTCTTAACTGGAAATCAAAAGAAAAATATAATCATAGATAGGTTTCCATATAATTTTACGAAACCTCTATTGTCCAATAGATAACCTGGAAAACGAAAAGGTAATACATGTCTTGATAGATTATGTTGCGTGCCACTTCTAGTGATTGTATCCGTGCTCGCTCACTATGCACTGGTGTGACGGCTATGCATGTGATCACGTACCTGGCACCGTACACGCAGAATTCCGGAACATGAACCAGGATTGTTCGCATGATGAACACACCACGCGGTATCCATGCTTCTCCGTCTGGCCTCCCATTTACGCAAAAGGCAGTTCTACGTAAATAGCCCCGAATGTCTGCGCTCGCATTTTTATGTGTATGTCACAGGTTTAGATAGTGGAGGATGTTTTCCATGGGTACGTGGCATTTACTTATTCTCTTTTTGCGGAACTAAATGTCGTTCATCGGATGAACACGCACATTTGGTTATATAGTAACCTGTCAGAAGCTTTGGCATGACAAATCGTTTTTGAATGCTCCCGGGCAAACAAACTACGTGCTTCGTTAGGATCTACTAAACTTGTCGAGCAAGTCCGCGTTTACACACGCAGAAAACAACAGCAATATTTTTTCCTCTTGGATTGTTCTCTCTATGTTTTTCTAAGTATACACTGCACTTTTTTCACGGGTTTCTAGAGGCATGCACTTTTACGGAAATCAACTCCAATTCTCCTCCGTGCTTTTTATCCCAAGAAAGCTCATTGCAGCGATTTCCTCATGTTTGGGATAGTAAGTTGCCGGGAATCAGAATATTGGAAGTCTGGTTGACGTCCCAGCTGACGGTTTTATACGACAATCTGCGAGCCCTCAGAAGCAGGTTCAAAACGATCAACAGAAGCTTACATTTGGGCGTAGATGTTTGAATGACTTTAAATTAGTCATAGACTGCTTTAGATTTACTCGAATATAACTCAGTTTTGATTCAGCATGTTCCCATCCATCTTGGAGTCTGAATATTAAAAATTGTGGCGAACAGTCGTTCCAACATTTTAATAACTTTTCCCATTACATTTCACTCATTAACAGTATTTTTGGCTTCTTCTGACACATACTGAGAGTACTCGAGAAACATAACTAGGGATTTCATTTAACTAATCAATTTGCCAATTTATAATGAAGTAGAAATGTTAAAGAAATAGGTACTACTTGGGTTATTTGGGTACATTCAAAACAGTGACTTTGATTGATATTTACCGTGCATCACTAGAAGCTGTTATTATGACTGGATAAAAATGTGTACAACTCACACCGTATCTCCAGTAAATAACGGCTCCAGAAGTTTATGTTTATGTGTTACTAAAGCCTGTATTCCAGTTCTAAAGTAGTTAGATGTTGAATATGGACCATTGGTAAACCAATGAAAGTACCGTTTAGCCAAGTTCGTTTTTGGCCGTTGTTGGTCGAGTGACTTGGAGAGTACGCGTGCCACCTCGGACGCCGTAGGTTTTAATGTTGCTGCCGGTGGCTCCTTTGATGGTGTATGGTGGATCACTGTCACCCGGCACCTGACCCACTCCCGTCTCTGGATCTGGTGGTCTGCTACTCCGAAATGGCAGTGCGTCTTTGAGACTGTGGGGCTTACGCTTTCCACCGTCCTCGAGTGCGAGCATGTAATAAAAGACATCGAAGGTCAAAAGGATTACGGGTAATGATAAACGGCAGTCCATTTATTGCACAGCTGCTGATGAACATCACAAACATTTGCTTCGTAGTTCATCACCTGAGATAACACAACCTACGCACGTAACAATGTTACTATCAATATCTGGAGCTTTTTGTTTTTGTGTGATTGATATCAGTACAATTTCCAAAAAAACGACAGTTTTCTTGGTTTAACCCTGACGGAAGGACGCTATCATTTTGTTGATTAAGGTTGATCTCCTTATGAAATCAAAATAATACCTTTCAACCAAACGAATATGAATAATGGATAGGAACAATCTGTATGGTACTGGATTAAAAAAACCCTTACTAGCATATCGTAACATTTCTACATATCTTCCGAGTTATTTCGTATGCTTTCATCGAACGGATTTGGACGACACCAGTGACGAAGAGAAAATTCTAATCCATCGGAGCCAAGATCAGTTCGAAATGCATCAAAAAAAGAAAGACGTGTCACGTGAAATGGTATGGGGAAGTGTGTATTGCTCAATAACACAGCTTTGTCTGGAAAGATCGTAGTTAGTCGATGTTTTAGTTACTGGTCTCAAGAAAGGTTACCTGCGATAACCTGAACGTCGACTGTCTACCATCTTTTCTGACAACGCTGTGTTGTTGAACAATAAAAGCTTACTGGTAACAAAATGTATCGTTTTTCTAAATCCTTCATTGTTATCCAATCTTCCCGAACTCATTAGGTGAATTTGAAATTGGTACATGACATGCGCCATCATTATTATAAATAAGTAACGACTTATTTGCATAGTTTTCTAAGGGATTCTTGGGCAATTACGTCTTCTTGCGTTTGCTTTTTTCACTCTGGCGAATGCATCTTGATGAACCATCGGAACTCACTACGCAATTCGGAATCTGATGCTGTGACATCAAATTGGAATGAAGTACGGCTCGGGGAGGGAGAGAGTCTAAACTGAGTTCACAAGGTACAATTATTTGGTTGTGGTTCATGGGGTAAAGCCCATCAGCCACGTCCCAATAAATAAAGTTTACTGTAGTTCGGGAATAAGCTAGCAGAAGCTGACCAACTGAGTAAGGCAAATAGTACTGAGGGAAAACCGGAAGATTTCATTGGCACTAAAGAAAATCGACTAGCCAAAATATCTCTTTTTAGATTGGAATGATGATCTGGATAACTTTTCTTGTTCGCCACGAAACCACTTAGCCCGGTTGGTAGCAGAAAACTGATGATTGCAGACGTCAGTCAAGACAGCCCTAAATGTTTTTCTTGCTTCTTTGAGATTACGCCTAGCCAGACATTGCTTTTTTGTACAAATGTGGAGAGGCTATCTAGTAGCGTATCGCGCCAAGCAAAGCAGTCCTAAAATAGGTGTTTGAATCTACAAGTAAACGAAAGTTCGTAAAATAACGTGAAAACACCAAGATCCGGTACACGTCTATTTATCCATTCGGATCAGAATACATGTTTGTAGGTGAAAAGAACTCAAAAAGTCTCCCCGTTAGTTCTGTCTAAATAACACAGTTTCGGGTTTCAATAGTTTTGCGCATCAAAGGGCAGCTCGGGGCCTTTTTTACTTACACAGCTTGTTGTTTTGTGCTCGAAAATTCACAGCTCAGTTTCATTCAGCTGAACATACACAAATTCGATTACAGATAAGAATCATCTCACCTGTCACGCCCTGGTCACTCCACTCTGAATTTTTCCGCATTTTCTAGGTCACTCTGCTAGACCTTTCCAGTTTAACACGTGATGCACATGGTCATTTGCAAAGTATTCATTTTGATATCTCACTTCCCAAACATTATTGATGGATCGACTATTTGATCAAATTGGAGAAATACCCCAAATGCGACTAAACAATTGCTTATGACGAATCATATATCTCTCATAAACGACCACGCAAAACACATCAAGACGAATCAACTGGTATTCGCGAAGAACAATTCCGTTCATACGATCTATTTTTGACGTAAAATTTCCGATAGAAAAGGGAAGCATATTATCAATTAACGTACTTGCTCTATATTAGAGAGGAATTCTGAAAGAGTATTTACCGCCGGATAAGGTGAATAAAAGTTTCTAAGTTATCGTGTGATATTACCGATAGTAAATGAAGGCTCACCTAATATTCAAAGTCCCTCTATCATAGTTAGTGAACTTTGGTTGTTGTGAATTGCACCAATCGATTTTTTTATGTTTTTGTATGAACCAAGGGATATTATTTTTTAACCGGTTTTTGAAATCGTTACTGTATTTGCCCGCTGTAGTAATCAAAATTTGAAAGGTATTCACACTGATTTAGGAAAGCTTTGGTTTTTGTTAGTTGCTAATTATCCCATTCACCGAGAGTTAACAATTAGTCACTTTTGAATAAATTCAACTGAAATGAGTGACACTGATGAATCATTCCATGAGAAAGCAAGGCATAAGATAGCATATGAACAAATAACTTTGATGTCTGGGTAGAATTCCATGTTTATGTTTGATCAACAATGTAAAATATCACATTTCACCATCTCTAGAAGTGTGTACCGGTCACAAAAATTTCAACTTCGATGGATCCACATTCAGGTAATCATGACAACAGAAGTGTGCCGGTTCAGAATGGTTATAACTATCAGTTTCATGTGCGTGTAACAGAGTTGTAGATTGAAACCGCGGATGTGTGATCAAAAATAGGACGGCTTTTGTGTACATGAAGTCTAGAAGAGGTCTGTTTGATACTATTCACCCGACTGATTAGACATTTCAATTTAATTGTCTAGCAGCAGATGGCAATCCATTTTCACGTACTCACAGGGAGTTCCCTTTGGTCTTTATCAGTGTTCTGGTATTGATGGAAATCAAATCTTATTTATGGTTTGAGACAAAATATGTAAATATTTGGTATAGGCTGAACAGCCATTCTTGCAAACAACCTTCACCAAATGTTCTTTCATCCAGTACTTAGGGTGAGACAGTTTTCCCTATCAAAACGCTTCATTTTGTTCCGTTTCTTGATGGTACGAAACTGATTTGTGGTGGCTGCTTATGTTACACAACCAGTGGTAAAAAACGTGTCGCGGACAAATATCAGGAAGAATTCTGTACATTCCGCGGGATAGTAAATACACTGAATAAGGATAATTTGGGCAAAACATGATGGTAACTTTATTGCAAATTCGCATCACTCGGCTTTCTACCCAACGATTGATTTCGGGGTCCAGATTTATTCCCAAAAAGGTTGACATAAATGGTGATCTACAAGATATTCTTCAACGGAATATGCCGACGGCATACTCATTCGCACCTTATTTTACTTGTTCTTTCAATGTTCCACCTTTCCGTGGCAAGCTCTACCAGATTTTGGTTGCACCATATGACCCGTGTTACGTGTTTTGTGGATGATTTGGAAAATGTCGATTAAATTAATTACATGGAGACAAAACTTGTGTGACGAACTGTTCAGTTCAGATAGACAAGCATGCCACCAACATGAATACTAACTTTTTCCATTAATGATGTACTATATATATTACTTCGCCATCAGCTAAACCGTATCCAGCAATTGTTCTGATGATAGAATCGGTCAAAGTTCTTATTAGGAAGACAATCATGACGCTGTTTGTTATAAAAACCTAATATGACAGTAATTGTGAACCAACTAAAATGATTGCTAATGGCCTCTGTTGTTATAATAATGCATTTTCGGAAAAAACCGCCACGTTCATTTACAGATACTTTCTCGTCTGAAACAGGAGAAAAGTGGTGATTCAGAATTGGTTAGCAATAAATCCTATGAATCATATACCAATGTTGCCAAAACTGAAACCAGTGTATATTTTCCCGTTTTGTCAGTCTGTGATATTCCACGCACTTTCAGGTAAAAACCTTCAAATATGCGACGTTTCTATCTCTCCCAATCACTCTGAGAAACCTCGGAGTGGAATGTGCTCATATTTTATTGTATGATGAATGTTTTCGTTTTTCTCCGCCGGTGTTAATGCTCCAGGCAGCCCGTGTTTGTTAGGATTTGTCAAACACATTTTTAAAAGGGTCATCTCCTTCCCAGAAATATTTTTCTGGTGGTATGTTCCGTGAACAGAGCAAAAGACGATGAACAACATATTTTTTACAAAGCTCTCATACACTTTTGAGTTTCTTTGTATTGCTTGTCTAAACCCTGCATCCGTATTGTTAAGGATGTTAAGTGCACATCTCTATTACTTTAAGAGTTTTACAATGTTTTCTTGTTTATCAGATTTCATCTACACTGAACGGCTTGCAAGCTTCATTCCAGGAACACTTTAGAAGAATCGAAGTAAGTACTTCTTGTAGGTGCATTTTTGTATCCACAAGCATGATCTATAACCTCAACATAAGCCACTGAGGAAAGACGGAGTCACGATAGACCTAACTTCTTACTGTCCCCAACAAAGTGATCTAGCGTGCATTCTCAGCAAATAAAATCTGAAGTTAGTTATCAAGACTTGGAGTTCAAACAGATCACGTAAAGTGCACTGAATGGTTCTAAATGACGGATGTAAGCCACTGAGAACTTCTAAGTGAGCCCTCAGAAGGCACGTCAGCCACTAAGAACAACCGGTAGTTGGAAAAAGGTCAGGTAGGAATTAATAATATGGAACAATTCTTCTGCCAAAGTTTTGTTACCTCGTGCGTTTTCTCATTGCACTCTCTCCACATAATGACATGCTCTTAGGTATAGCTGATGAGAATCGCATTCGGATATGTCTTCCAAGGTTCTCCGACACAAGGATCCGGGTGGATGCTGGCTAACTGCAGTAATGACGGTTTATAGAGGTTCCTTTTCTCAGAAGTACTGTGTTATCAGTACCGGAAACTGATAAAATAGCTTTGTTCCTTTAGTTTATTCAGGTCGCATTCCACTCATTTTAGTTGCATGACGGGTGTCTCATGGAAGTGTCTGAAGAAAGACAAGCCCAAAATGTGGCCCACTTAATCGCTGATCGGTAGCCAAAGCAGCTGAATGACTTAAGGACCCACAAATGTCTATTTGATGCACAATCTTTCATGACTGGTAGCTAATTATAACTAAGTATCGCTTTCTCGGTAAATAAGAAAAACCAAGGACAGACTCAATATATTAAATGACGAATGCCCATTAACTGTTATATCAAGAAGAGACACAGAGTTCAAATCCAAGGATAATCAATAAACTAGTTTTGTTGAGAAATGACACAAGGAAGCGCAGAAAACTCGGGTTTACTTCAACCGATATATAGCTAGTTTTTTATCTGTTTTGTATCACAATATATTAAACATAGCTTTCGAGATTTTTGGATCTTGGACATTTTTCATTTGACCATAAAAGCCATGATTTATCATACATTTCTACATCTAACCAATGATAAAGATTCTTGATATCAAAGTGAGTCTCAAGTCAAGAACACTCTGCAGTGACTATTACCAACGGGTCCAGAGTTTATATTTTATCAAAATCCAAACATCAGGCATATGAATGGTCTTACAATGTGTATAGCCTCTCTTGGTCCCAATCTGGAAGAGGAAAATATAGCAAGTGAAAAAGAAACAGTTTCCTGAGCTCTTGAATATTTTAATTTTGCAAACGAATGCTGAATTGCTTTGTACCACCTGGGATGCTTTTATTCACAGCTCAATTGGGGGAAACGATTAAACCAGTGATCAGTAGGCTTTTTCCGATTTGAGTTCCGTAGTATGTTTGCCCTTATATCCTGGCAGCGAAATTCCACTAAATTCGCTAAAATCTTATTTTAGCTCAAGGTGCTGGATGAAATATCCGGTCAATATTTTCAACATTTTTGTTTGTTTTAATCTTGAAAAATGCACTTGTCTATCATCCCCACCTTATCTGTATGTCAAAGCTTTCGTTTGAAACTACCTTACTAGTCGGAACACATTTTTTAATTTTTCATCAACGAATGCACCATCATTTGTCTGCTTTATCTAAATGCGCTCCACAGCCGTCTTATTCTTGCAAGATATCGTGAGTTGTTGACACATTTCGGATACATTGTACTCGGGGAAAGATGCTCACGGGTGCAAAATTTAGCTTCGCTGGTACTCACTGGTTTATTGCAGAGCAACCCACCCAAAGCCCACTGGCCTCAAGTGAAGCAAATTATTTTATTTGTTGAATTCGTATTACGAAATGTCTGTTGTTGGTAATATTAGGAACAAAACAGAGGTGACTACGTGGTACGCACATAATCAGCAGTCTAAGTACCAGGTTTCTATTGGCTTTTCAATCGACTGCTCAGCGCTGAAGGCTGCGTAATATGAGACCGGACTGAAACGGTGAGGGAACCTCTAGTCTCTGCTTATATGGAATGAAGATTCAAAAGATCAGCGTCGGTAGTGAAAATCCAACGGGAAGATTCGGTCCCTTCAGACAGTTCAGTAGATTAAGATGGGATCTGATTAACAAATAGTTCAGCATGTAGTAAAAGAGCCTAACTACAGAGCACTGCACAGTGGTTTCATCCGTGTTTGAAGTCATCAGCAGTTCACATACTCCCAGCCCCCAATGGGACTCGAACCAGAGGCGAACGATTCTGAATTGAGAATCTGGTTACGAAGCTATCTCAGCTAGCTCCGAATGGTTTGTTTACCCCCATCCTCTGATGATGAACCACCCATCCGTCACTGACTTTTCAAAGTGTTATTCCTCATAAATACTGGAAATTCTTGTTTTCTTTCAAATTGAAACATACTATAGGGACCACTATTCAATGTCGCTCTCATGCTTTGGGCGCATCCCTACTTGGTATTGATGGTTAGTCGTGTTTCAAGATTGGGAAGTATAAGCTGATCGATCATTCTGCTCATCGGAAGGCATTACTTGATCGCGCGTTACAGCAAGTGTATCTCAGACCTTTCGCTTACTTTACCATTCACTTAATATTTGTACTTCCTTTGAAGCTTTCGTCTGGTGGTAGTGGTATATCTAGGAATAAGTTAACTAGCTTTATGGTTTGCCAACACATCAATTCTTGCGCAACTTTCTGCGTTAGAGTACTGGCTGGCAAGTAGCATCTCTTTACATCGATCTCAGTAAATGTATTTGTCCGTCAACTACAAATTACTGAATATTCCCCTTTGGGCGTATGAAGAATATACTTGAACTCACTTGATTGCAGGCTTACAGCTTACTCGCTGGCTCCTGCCGGGTCGCATCGACGTTATTAGGAATTAAGGCCCGCCATTTTATTGGCTGCGTTATTTTTTCCCTCTTCTGACAAAGTGAATTTGTTACTACCCTAATCAATTACGATTGACTGCTTGCCGCTCGCAGACTCGAATAAAATTCTTGGATATTAAAAACAACTTTAATTGTTCAATCAATGTTTGTCCTTTGCTTGTAGATACTATAGAGGAAAAATTGACTAACAAAAGGAAATATGCTGGTTGGCAAGCTGCATTTAGCTCTGTTTCTCTATCTAGGATGAAGGTGCCATCTGTGATTAGTGCTAATGTTCTTTCTTTCTTCTCGAAATTGTCGGATTTACCAAGCATTTTACTGACATGGATTCTTGTTGAAGAATCCTGGCTAGGCGAGAATGTTGCTGACTCTGATTCGCATGGACGGATTTCACTGTTATCGTCAAGATCGGGTGCTGAAGAAAAAAAAATAGGGAGGTGAAATGGTGAACTACGTGAACTTAGCATGGAGTGACAAGTCTAATGCTGTTTTCAAATACCCTGCAAACGGTATTGAAAGTCCTTCTACACAGTGTTTCTCAAGATTTGTTTGTTTCGGGAGCACTGTTGTCACTGACATGTGTACAGCCCCTTTTTTTGAGCAGACCATTACATCCTCCTTTTTAGAAGGCTTTTATACCATTTCTAGCTCCCCCTCTAGACATACACTAGCATATGATCATTGGTGATTTCAATCACTCTCATACTTATTCGTTTTTATCGTTCGGATTAACTGATATCAGCATCTCTCCCCTAACAGGGAACTCTGTGTTAGAAAAAGTCATTACCAATCACCCTTGCTTATTTTCTCTCAAAATGAAAGTTCCTGTCCTCACAAGTTGCCCTAGCTTGTTTCTTCAGAGTCAAAGAATCTACTCACACACGGCTCATATATTATTTACGTCTTCAAATCAAGCAACAGTCCACCATCGTAATCTTTCTTCCCGCAACCCGTTCCTTCTAACACAGTCATTGGTGTTGCCTTTTTATGGCTTTTCTCCACTCCCTCAATCTTCCAGACTGCAGAACTGTTTACGGAAACCCTTTGCGTTTTCTTCAACTTGTATTGCTCTTTTGTGACACTATTCTCTTCAGGTGGCTGCATTGTTTCGCCAACACTCCAAGCACTCGAAAGACAAAAGAACGTCACATACAAGTCTAGTCGAAACATAGAAGTTGAGATTTTCGCTGCTGAATAAGACTGAAATAAATCATTTGGAAGCTTCCTGTACAAAGAGTTCCTCCAGGCCAAAAATCTCAAGCTTCTTTGGTGAAGCCTGAAGCTTTTAAATAGTGGGAAGACCAAATACCCGATAGATAAATTCGATGTGAACCACCTCAGCGCTACATTTACACATTCCTCTATTGACTGCCCTCCTGCATATTCCCCTTCTGTTTCTGCAGATCTGGAACCTTCGTCTGCGGCAGACATCTTTGAAATCCTGCTCGAATCCAAAATATCATTGGTTGTTGGTCTTTATTGCCTTCCCCCAGTGAGTTTCAAGTATGGTGCTGCTTTGATGAAAGAGTTTCTATCCGGATGTTCGATTCCTGTGGCTTCCAGTTACCACCATTCCCATTCCTAAAGGTTTCCACCTCCGTGGGGGAGATAAACACTTTTGCTCCCTTGCCCTCAGATCTGCTGTCCCTAACGTCACTGGAAAGTCTGTTTCCACCCGTCGTTTAATGCATCTCAGTGCGCCACCTGACCCTTCTCAGCTTGCTTATTACCCAAAAGATCCACCCTCGATGCTATAACCTGCTTGGTCCATTGCATCACTAAGTCTTGAAACAACTCTGAATGATCTGTCCGCTGCTTATTCCTTGATTATTCTTCAGCTTTCATTTTGGTACCCCGATCTCACCTACTCTAGACACGTGAAGCTCTCGACTGTCCGGCACAACATTTTTTCCCGGCTACTGATCTGCTTTATAATCCAGTTCGGCAAACTAACCTCGAGCAAAACATCCCAAAACCACTTATTACCAATTCAAGTGTACTTCAGGGTGCAATGCTACCCAGTTTTTTAATTTTCGACCTATATTAGCGATCTTCCGGTTACTCCTGCATCCAAAATATTCATATATGCTGGTGACACCGCCCTTTGTCAAGCTATTTATAAATACCCTGATTTCAGGAAAATCGATGAAACTTATTTTGATTAGAATGTTTTTCTTCCTATTTGGGTCCACAACTGAATCCATCTAAATGCCTAGAATGCGTTTTCAGTCCCTCTGGCTCACTCTTCCCTACTGATCCTGTCACAAGGGATTCCGAATCTCTACCCAGAGTTCGGTTCGCCAAGTATCTGGGTGTTAGCCTAGACCCTAATTTACGACAAACATTTCACATCAAGCACTGGTTTGGCAAACTTCGATGCCTATCTTTTCAAAAAGGATGGCTCAGGCAGTTTCGTACAACAACAACAGTTGTCGCCAAATCTCTCCTCTATTGTGTTCTTCTGGTTTTATTTTATTGTTCTCAAGGACTTTCCTCGGTCTTTCGAAACAAGACTTCAAAGCCTTTAACCGAGGGTTGCTAAATATTCGTCGCCTTTCATCCCTTTGTTTGACTATCTTTTGAATGAAATAGTCAAGCAACATGTTACTCTTGGGCAGCCCTAGCCCACAAGATGTTACAAAGTCCAACGTATCTGTTGCAGTCTGATAATATCTTGGCTATTCCACCTCATCCAAAAGATCTAAATTTTGAGACCTTTCTTCCAGAATTAACCTGCACCAAAAACTCTTTTGTGCTGTACTTGGCGTGGATGCTGAACAAAAAAGACAAGAATAAAACGGAATTACTTCCTTAATTTTGTAATAATCTCTTTCTTTTATTCACTCTTATATAACTCTAGTTCCCATGTTTCGTATTTATTTTATTTCCACACCAGTTTTGTCAGCTTACTGATGACCGAAATGTAAGCATGCAGCTTTTAAAATTCCGTCACACAAAAAACTATGGGTTTTCCTGCTAGTGATTACGAACACAACAAATATCACCATGGAGAAACCGCAATAAGATGAAAACCGTTGCTAAAAACCCTCCATACAAGGTCATAAGTTCTGCGAACAATGGAAATTTTTTGTTCGTCATATCGGGCCTCCCCTAGCATAAAGTCTGTCAACAAAATAACGTAGGATGGAAACGTTTAAAGATTTTGATCGAGACGGGAAATCTAGCTTTTCAAATTGTGAGCCTCATTTACGATGCTAGGAGTCGGTTGTTCTTTCTTCTAAATAAATATGGAAAAGCTGCGCGAATAAAGCTTCCATGGCATTCCAATTTTCAGTGGGTTATCGACAACGATCACAAATAAGCTAAGTTCAATAAACAAATAAGTTGACTTTTGTGGACCACGCTGACTCCGACCACGTCCCAATCACGGAGTATAATTCTTGCTGCTCCTACGGCCCAGTAGTTGTTGTTCTATAACTGTGACTCACGAGGTCAACTAGTAATTCTGTGGTTTCCGCCTTTTTGGTCATTTGCCAGTATCTCGCTCTTGTGCAGTGCTGTTTTGCTCGTCAGCTACAATATGCTGTAGGCAAAATGATCGATCGGTTAGTCCGTAGATCTTATTTGCTGGACGTGTTCAAGTCTGTGCAGCGAGTGTGGAGAACAATCGAGACGAAGCCAGGTCATGCCTAACCATGTTCATCGTAATGTCGAAGGCTCTTTTGGGACCTCATGGCAAATTATTACTGCTAAGCTATTCACGTGTCTACAGCAGAAATGCCGTGCCACTGTCGGCTTTAATTGGAGTCCCTTTAAGGTATCGCCACTTCAAATGAATATGGGACGGCTCGGTGATAAAGGTAAATTTATGGGTTTTGGAGCTGAAACAGTACTGGAATGGGATGGAAATGCTGCCCTACACTGTCGTTAGCCTCATTCCGTAAAGTACATTTCTGTGGTATTTCATAACTGTAAAGGTCAAGAAGGGTATGTAGTTCCATCATTGATGTGAAATCTTACACCAGATCGACGTGAAATGTTCCACAAATGCTCCGTCATTAGCAAGTTGGCTAAAGTCTGCCATTTTCAGCCTTTGGAATCATTTATTCCACCGTATATTTATTTATAGTTGGTCATAGAAAAATGGGTATAAAATGCCTAACTTCCGACAGAAAGATACTACATAATAGCTGCAATGAAAGCCAATTATCAGATGAAAATATATGCTACAAGACCAAAAGCTTTATATTTACCCAAGACGTAACTGGTTTCTTACGCAAAGCCTTCAGGTAGTAGTCAATTTAAAATTCGGAAATTTTTATTCCGTTTGCTGCCTTTTTGACAGTGACGATTTTAGCTAAAGGTAAAAGTAGCTGAAAAGTAAACTCGTTCGGCAAAATCAAAACTTCAAACGCGGATAAGTTTAGTTGAATTGAATCGGGGTTTGTCCGTGAGGGATTGTAATTCAACACAGGACATTTGACCTGACAGGAAGAGAACAGCTTTCATATCTTACTCGGTAATTGGACTTGAGTTAACAGAACTAGATGAATTCCCCATGACGGTAGAGACATTTGTTTCAAAGGATGAATTCAGCCCTGAACTTATACAGATGAATGTAAAATACTCGTCGGATTGTGATTTCTTCCAATGAACCGAGAGGAAGATCAAACATTTCGGCCCGGATTATGTCGACCAGATGTCGTCTGAAATCAACCACGGGTTGGACTTAAGGTGGCTCGCTTTCTGCTTTAACTCGAAAGAATAGTAACCGTTGTGTTGTGATCGCACATATGGCATCACGGTGACATGATATTTTGAGTTACTTGAGATGCTGGAATTTATCATGATATTGCTTACTCATATATCCATCATCGGAACGGTTCCTCTCATAAGATGAAAAATCTAGTGCTTCTTTATAGTGTCGTCATAAACGAAAAACTGTTTGCATGCCTTGTTCTGTCCAGAGTTTCAAACAAAAACAGGTAGGCAGTGGTCAACAGGCAAAAAAATAAATTATACGGATATGTCCCATTGAAAGGACGGCAACTTCGATCTGTCACTGGGGTTTTTCAGGAAGAGGCTTTCTCGTTGATTATGTGGTAATTCAATGGCCGTAACTTATTTGATCTGCAGCTACGATTCGCTAAGGCATGAACTCCCGGGATCACTTGGTCCATGACGATATAGTTCGTGATCTGTATTTGAACCCACTGCGGTCGCCTTCATACCACGGCGTTTGTTTCGATCAATAAAACCGCTCCCGATTCGACTTGAAAACTTACACGTGCAAGTCACTTTAAAGTCTCTGGGTGTGCATGTTTCAAGTGGATATAGTAGGTATTTTTAGTCAATAAAAAGAAGTGATCACTAAGGTAAAGCACTCGTTGGGCCGGCAAGCGATTTGTCTGATCACCCAGAACGTACAGAGAGAAGAAATGAGGGCTAATTCATATCAAAACCGACAAAACAGTAGTGATCATAAAAAGGCCACGAATTGCGTGGAACTAAATGGAACGAACACGATCAGCATTAAAGTACCAAAGGGCTAGGTGTGAAAGAAAACCTCGGTCATCGTTCGTCCGTTATCCACGTTTGATCGTTTGTTTATTCACTTCAATTACTATTACCTGCCCCGTACAAATATTCCATCAGAGCAAAAGGTAGTTCATGGGATAGAATAATTCTTATAATATATATTTAGAATGCAGGAATCAGTTCGCTATCAGGTGAGGACTTCTGCTAGAGTGATACATATATAGGCAGAGAATTAACTTCCATTTACCTTTCATTTTACACCAGTATGAGCACATCTGCTTTTGTTTATTTCAGTGCAGGAAAAGATGATCGAACCATGCGAAAAAGATCCAAAAGATTTTGGATAAATTTTCCAGTTAAGGATTCTCATAACCCCTTTCGTTTTTGCTATTCACTCTGAATTTAGATAGACACAAGTGAACCCAGCAACCACAATTCGAATACTGGTCCTAGGTGAATAACTGTTATCCATTTCCCCACTCTCCGTATCTATTTCTAAATCTCCCGAACAAAGATAAATATGAGATCCCCGAAAACATCCTTTTGGTCTCAGCGTGCCCTTGTTTTTCTGTTCGTGGTAGATCAATTTTTGTTTTTTCCAGCTCTTTATAAAACCAATACTGGTTTGTCGTTCTTTATCGTGTTTTGTTTGACTACCTTCTGACAATAACTAAAAGATTTGCACATAAATTTGGCCTCGAACCAAGAAAGGTTCCAACGGATGAAGGCTGATAGGAATCAACGAAAATCATCTCACTACGTCAATAATTTAGTGGCCCATTGTTTTGCTTCAACTAGGTAAATATATTACGCTTTATTCCGACCACCAAGAATAATAAAGTTATTCTTCTTCTCGGAAGTGCCAAAGGGAAAGCGTGATTTGAATGTCCGTTATAAGTTCGACGTAGCATGTACACAGTGAAAGTCATAGCTGTAGGAGTTTTCAATGCTCTAAATAAAATTAGACCGCTTGCCAGCACTCAGCAGTTTATTAGTTGGAAAAGCAACCTTGGTTGCAATCACAAAATTCACGAAAAACATTTCAAACCTGCGCTTCCAATGGAAAAAAATTGGGTTATTTGTCCTACATTTGTGCTAACGAAAAGCGAAAGAGCAACGTTTGGAGAGTACATCAGTAAGCAAAACCAATCTAAAAGCCTCCTTGAATAGTTGAAAAAGCTCCTAACTGGAAAACTTTGATAATTTTATGTCGAAATTCTTGCATGGTGCCCATAGAGGCCTTCAATTAACTAACTTTGTGGCTCAGGTGAAAGTAGTTCGTCAAAGATAATCCGAAATATGACCGAGGGAAGTCTCTGTCAGAAAATATGTAGCAAATTCATCTGGTGAATAAGGTTCTGAGACATCGAAAATCTTGTGATGCTCCTTTTGAAGTTGTTTCCCGGGTTCAGCCTCGGGGTTCTTCAATCTTCAAAAATAAAGGGCTTATCGGTAAATTGATTGACTACCAATGTTTTTTCTCAGACAGTCAAAGACCGGACCACAGTATGGTGACATTTTAATATTCAGATGAGCATTTCATTGGGGAAGAAGGCCAAAGCCCAAAGCAAATAAACCACATTTCCTTTCGAACACATACAAACCTCATCAAAGAAGCCAACTCATGGACAGCAAAGATATTCAAATTAAATGATTAGTTAAGTAAACCTTCACTTTAGGAAGGCGTTGGTAGAATAACTGAAGTGAAGAGCAGCCCTAACCCTAGTCTTAAAATATATCCCAGCTTAGGTAAATCACACCTATTTTCGTTGGGCGAAGTGATATGGTCGTTACCGTTTAAAAAGTCAGTCGTACCCGAGTGATAACTCATACAGTGTCAATATTAGGCAAGTCTTTGAGAATCAGCTCGGACAGACTAGTCGTCCAGATTGTGTGACTGTCAGGATGGCACTCCAATTTCGAGTTCCCGCCGAGATTCTTTGGGTGCGTATTGTTGATGAGTCTCAGTAAGGGTACAAAAGCATGCCTGGTTCCCCCTGGTGATTTAACCGTTGATATCACTTACTGACTCATTCCTCTGATAGATTTATAGTTGTTTCAGGTGCTATGGATGGAACTTCATGTATATAAGGAAGGATGGAAAGGGCCAGCTATTGAGTGGAATGTTATGATGCTTTCGGAGCCTTGATGAGTGTTATAGGATGGTAAGGTTTGGTCGAATATTAGGTAGACCTGCCGGTTAGAACGGCGCAAGGGCCGATATTTTTGTGGTCTTTCTGAAGCTTCAGCCGGAAAGGTTCCTGAATTTCACTACCGAATTGCATCTTCAAGTGTTTAACGAAAAACAGCCTCATAATTGTTTCACAGCTCCCTATCACTGTAAACATTGTTTCGTCACATCATCGGACAGATATACTTTATTTGGCAGTTATGTTCATAGGTTTTTGATGGTCAGATTCAGTTTTACATGTTCGATTGTGAGGAAGATTATTGGAAAGCTTTGCATATGTACCACCAGTCGAGATCCCGAAAGCTGTCTGTCTACAAAGAGGCAATAATTGCTTTCTACCATTTCCTGATATTTTGTTCGGGAAAGGGTACGATCTTCAAAGGAAATGAATGCCGCCGAAGTGCACTTAATACGACTCAGTAAACGTTTACCAGACGAGCAAGCAAGGAAATGGCAACACTGTACCTGTTCTGGGAAGCTCACTGAAGACAGTTATGGTGGATCACTGAATCGGTATGGAGTAATGAGTGCAACAATGAAGTGGGAATATCGAAAACCTCATTGTGTAGTCCCAATTATAATGGTACTCATCTCCTCGATCGAGGGTCTTTTTCGGGCAGACACAAAACCGGATGTTTTTTAGGTCGGAAATAATTGCGCAATCAGATTATGTCAGTCAATCTGGGTTTATATTCGCCGTGAAGCTTAAAATACGGACTGAGTTAAACATACAAAGCGTGACCCAGATCGAGCCATCACTTACTCAACGCTGATCGTAAATTACCTGCTACCTAAATTGCAAGGTAAGAGATAGGAGCTATGAACATCGTTGTTAGTCAGTACCACTGAAAATGGGTAGAATTTCGGGAAAAAATCAAGTATAGCGCTTACGCTTTAGGCTAACTTATTATTTTCCCCAAACCATTGAAACCATGGTAACTTAGCGAAGTTGAACAAGTTCATTTGTGTAAAGATGTTATGAGTTCTTTCTCCGTAGCCTACGAGTTGTATGGTACTTTGGTTTTAATTACAAGATGGTCAGACTGACCAAAGGGAAAATAGGACATCTGGTCAAAGATTTAGAACAAGTGCATGTTGTTGCTTGACAAAGATAAACAGGGGAAATAACGTGCATCGCCCAAATTAGTATTGTGAACGGGCTAGCCAAAATCGTCAGACCCATTCAAGTGTCACCTTAGATGAACGAAAATTTGTTAGCTAAATGTGTTTATTCAAGCAGTTCCAAATAACTGTCCCTTATTTAAGCTATCATTTAAAAGTTATACGCCAAACTTCACCATGCATTTTATTTCATACTTGTCCCACTGCGTTTTTGGGCTACATTTTTTGCATTTTGCTGTCCATAGGCATATAACCTTTGTGAAAATGGAAGCATGCCAGAAGTTTCATACCGAAATTCAAACTTGGGTTCAAACGATCAAATGGCGAAAGCTTACAGCAATGCATTACCTCAACTGGCGGGGCTTTCGAACCAGATCGTGCTGTTCCACCTCGATCGGAATGTAAATATATCACGGCCATAAACCTATCATCTGATTTACCGATTTTCTCATTTGGTTATTATGAAGGTTTTTATAGTGTTCGAGTAACGTCCAACAGTAAGATAATCCTATGAACCACCGAGACGCTTCAAGAAGAAGAACCCTCCTTCCGAATTAATTTCTTCGGACACAAAGGACGCAAGAAACGAAAAAGGATTTATAGAAAGTCTGCAGCTCATACAAAAACACCTCGCGAGTTGGAAACTGACTGTCCGTGGAAAAACGCACCATACCGCTTTTTCGCTTTCTGAAGAGCAATTTTTTCGTCGTATCGGATGTTGCTGGGACCAGCCAATGCTCTAAAATAGAAACAGTCTTTCTGCTTTACAGTGATGTTGACGCTGAAATATTGGAACATGATCACCCTTGACCACACAACAAGAGGGTTAGAGGAGTTCTCGAGTATACTGAAAATCTTTGGTGCAAATAAATCAGGGCAGTGTTTATCCACTCTAGAGTTTCCATTACCTATTCCATGAATGAACGTAAACTCCAGTATTCGTTCATTTCTACCAGCAAACATTTGTTCCCCTAAAATGCCCTAGGACAGAGCCGGTGATTGTCAATTCATCCGCAACGGATTGTCTTCTGTGCGATTCAGGAGGTAAAATCAAAAACATGAACAACTTCCCGAATAATCGTCTAAAATTCACGCAGTTGGAACGCCATCAATGTTTACGTGCACAAATTACGGTGACTAACTGGGCCATTCATGGATTTAGAGGCGTGCTCAGCTCTTTCCGTTTTTTGGACCGGAGAAAAGACAACCGGGTTTAACATGATTATAAATACGAGCTATTGTGTAAGAATGAGTTCTGGAGAATGAAATGTATGCATCAGGTCACGCTGCAAGCGACAGTTACGTTTGTCAAAGGGTA
Source organism: Fasciola hepatica (assembly GCA_948099385.1). Classification (NCBI taxonomy): domain Eukaryota; kingdom Metazoa; phylum Platyhelminthes; class Trematoda; order Plagiorchiida; family Fasciolidae; genus Fasciola; species Fasciola hepatica. The sequence goes on from CANUEZ040000019.1 coordinate 14,975,848, forward strand.
CTGATTTGAATGGAATCGGTGAAGATTTTCAGTAATCACGAAAAAAACCCCAGATGAATCACTCGTGAAGAGATCTGAATAACACACACCTACAATAAGGGAAGTACTGGCCCCACTCCATCCGTGAACATCGAAATCTTTTCGATGTATACCGTCACTGTGAAATGTGGAAATTAAATATTTTTATGAGTAATGGATTTAGGATGAATGGAAGTGTCTCGGCGTCGTGGAGACGGTCTTGGTAACAGATGTATCAGGCGTCCATCTAGCGGATTGTTGTGATCTTACAGAGGCCACCTGCCACTGAAGTAGTGAATATTTGAGAGGCTTCTCGAGACACTAAAAATTCCAACTGACAAGCAGACGGAGCTCAGAAGAGTTCCAAGTTAGCAGAAACGTGACTTCATGTTAAGATAACGACTATCAAAGCAGACTCAAATATAATGGGACGGGAAATAACGACCTTAATAGCCTATGCTTCACAGCCAAATTAGTGACGAGATGGACAAACAAACGGAGTATTGTCTTGGTTTCACTTTGGGTGTGACTGTAACGCTTGGTGATAAATCGCCTTTCCTACATTCTCTGATGTAAGTTGTGGGGCATGGTTTTAGCTCCTGTATCTTTGTAGATCATGCGCGTGTAACCTTCACGACGATCCCTACGTCCAGCAGCCATCTGACGACAGTTCCAGCTTCTGTCCACTTCGTCAGTTGCAGGCTAGGTTGAAGCGCGAATAGCGGTCATTTTTCCGCTGCTTTATAAACACCAGTCGATATCTGCGTATGAAAACGAACTAATTAAACCAATGAGTCGGGTTTATCAGACTGAATTCTCTTGCTTAATAAACAGGGGGTTGTCTAACACACTTAATCTTCTTGTAGTTAAATGTTGCATTGACGCTTGCGATGTCAGCTGCTGGCAGTTTGTTCCGCCCAAACAAAGGGCACCTGCTATCCAGACCGTTGGACTCCTGGTCCATCTCTGGAGGTTTCATCAAAATTCTTGTCACATTACCAAAGTGTCGTTAATACTGACAAGAAAGTTCTATTTTTCACCAAATGGACATATTATATTGCTACAAGAAAAGTTCCCATCATTGGGACCTTTGTGATCAAACGCCACTGCGGATCACCGTGGAAATAAAGTGCGAGATTGTAAACCCATATCAGGTGGATGAAAATCTCTTTGGTAGAAAGTAAGATACTCAATGGGCAGGTTCCACTTGTTTATTCAAACGGCCAAACTTTCATTGACGAAATAATATAATAGGCCAGAACAAAATCTTGCACGAACCGAAAAGCATAAGAATTTCATTATACAGAAAAGAGTGTTAGAATTTAGAAACTCGAGTTCTTTACTAAGACAAGCCTTTATAATTTACCACAGAAATCATTTGACCAGGGTTCATTTTGCTTTCCCCATATTTAAGAGATGACCGGACACATCGATAAATTGTTTTTCTCATGATTCATACTGGTTCGAAAAGGGGACTAAGTTAAAAGCTGAATTCAGTTCGTCAGGAGTACAAGTTTAACAGAAAACTTCAGTGAAATTTGTGAACCAACCACCTATTCATCTGTATATCTATCTATCTATCTATCTATCTATCTATCTATCTATCTATCTATCTATCTATCTATCTATCTATCTATCTATCTATCTATCTATCTATCTATCTATCTATCTATCTATCTATCTATCTATCTATCTATCTATCTATCTATCTATCTATCTATCTATCTATCTATCTATCTATCTATCTATCTATCTATCTATCTATTTATCTATCTATCTATCTATCTATCTATCTATCTATCTATCTATCTATCTATCTATCTATCTACCTATCTATCCATCCATCTATCTATCTATCTATCTATCTATCTATCTATATATATATATATATATATATATATATACCTATCTATCTATCTGCTTATCGCTTCGTTCCCATATCTCCGTGAAGAAGGCTTTTTTGTACACAAATATAGAAAATCTCCATACAGAAAGTCGTACTTTTATGATGATGGTTCTGGTAATTTCGCTGCGATTTTTATGGCATATCAATTGGATATGCTAAATTTTGTTGACGAGATAATCTAACCATGACTGATCTCGGGCGACGATGCATGTGAAGACAATATTTCAGTGATTATTCATTGATTCCTATCTCGGAACCACTCCTGATGGATACATTTAATTAAATACTGATCTTTTTGTTCGCTATCATGAGCCGGATTTCATCTAGGTCACAAGCTTTGTACATATTTTCGGACGCTGGAAACAATTTGATTATAGTATCTCATGTCGAACAGTGCACACTTCCATTATGTTTATGGTGTTTAGTTGAACCTTAGCACATTTTCGAACTGATTTGTTACAAACAGAATTTTATCAATGCTCGAAAAGCAAAGCTACTTTGTATTATCCGACCTCCTTAAAACAGTTAGGACAAGAGTATTGTTTTTCATTTAATCGGTGTCAGGAGTTATTTATTTCGCATTATTCGCTCACTTATCTTGCCTCATAAGTGACTACTGAAAATTATCAAATCGTTGGTTGTTACGTATTTTACATTTCCATGCTTATTTTTCGTAAGCAGCCTCTTCAGAATAAATTCGAAATAATTAATTAGCGACTACCTCCACTGATACCCGGAGGCCGAAAGATTACCTAAAAATTCATGAGATACTAACGATTTCAGAACTTGCTTTTTTGACGTAAACATGAATCCAAGTGGTAGCAAAACAAACAAACCACAATGAGATAACTAAAATCGAGAGGTGGAGCTTAGCCCACAAGGACAAAATAAGAATGCCAAGGGCCTAAGATTTTCTAAAAGGAAAGCAAGTTATCGTTAAGAAGAACTATATATTTTATTTTGTTTTCATGTGCTGTCAGCCCCTTCATGCAAAAGAAATGATCACTTTGCTTTCACTCAGTAAACATTTGTTTTACAAAGTAACTAAAACTCAAAAAATCATTCTCACAGCGTTATGTGAAATAAACAGAATGTCTGCTGTGCATTCATTCTCAGTTTGGGTAGAATTTCGAAAATCGATTCCACATTTATTTCGTATTCAGAATCATCTTAGAGGTTCATCTTGAAACTACAGTTCATCTGAACCATAAACTGTGATATATCTCCACTTCATGTTTAAGTAAAAGATGTTTTATGGTCTGATAACCTAGCATCTATTTTACCGTATAACCTTCAGGAAGAAAAAAAGACACAGAAAGCCGTAGAAAAAAGTGATAAATTTCGGGAATCCGTTGTATAACTGTTTGACTTTGCACTAAGGGAACGAAAACAAATGCTTCCAACCCAGAGAATTGATTTTCTTTAAACCATTTTACTATAAAACCTGTCGTTCATGTTATTAGCTCCATTTTTTTACCTTATTAAAAGAGCTTCCCTGTACAGATACACTTATCACATTATATATGAATACCCCAGACCCTATTGCTTGCTTAGCACTGCTTTGGGTTCCTGGCTAAACTTTCAAGGAAAAATGGACAAGTTTTGAGGAAGATGATTATGAGGATGGTTTTTACGGAAACCTCTGGAATGTGACAAGCATCAAATAATATGCGTTTGTACTAACTACAATGAAATGAACGAGACTGAGGAAAGGGATGTGGCACGGTAAATAGGTTTATTTAATGAAATTGAATTTGATCAACCGCAAATCTGCTCTGCTCAGCCCCGCTCAGTTTACATTTAGCAGCAAAAACATTACTGTTTAGGTAGTCAGTAGTGTATACATTGGATCTTGACAATAAATTAATCATCAACATTTTCGACATATATATTCTTCAACATGTCCTTGGTTTAGGATGCATTATTCAAGAAACACTTACTCCTGAGTTGCGTAATTCATAGTGGAATGACCCCAGGTTTTTGCGAGGTTATTATTGTAAGTTGGTTTCGTGTGATCAGAAATTCTCCACAAAATGTGCAGATTCCGTGAAATCTGTTTACGTTTTTGTATCATAAACAATATCAGACTCTAGCACACTAGGCATAGCAGTCATTTTCTAAAATCCCTGTCCATCTTATGATCCATTAGTGAAAAGTCTAAATTTTCATTTTTGAACGGTACGTTTACTGTGGTGCTGTTCCGAGCATGGATGGCTTTTTCAACTGAACCTAGCAGTCCCGGTTGAGATCTCTTTCAACAAGTAGCTTCTTGCTTACCGCTCTGAAACTCTGAATGCGAACTTTCACTTGGAGATTGAGTCGGAATGAATCATCGCACGATTTTTTTAGCTTTTTGTCTGCTGACGCTGGTAATGGGTTTGAAGTTATGTTGGCGTAAAACTCCCCCGTAGTACTTGATACTTTTCTTCCAAAGCACAATCAAGCAAAACGTATTGTAGTTTATTGACAATCTAATCACAAAAGAACATCGAAATGATTTTTATTTTGTCCGGTACAAACTACTACTCATTTATTTTGAATCACCTCTCCTGAAACACAAATACTTCCCATTTTAGAATTCAGCAACTACTTCATTGGACTGCAGTAAAACGACCCCAAAATTACAATCGTATCTGATTCCTACTGTTGTTGCAATGATGGCAGCTAAAGATTTTGCAACTGAAACGACATAGTAATAATATTCTTCAGGAATATTTAAACCAGATCGTGAAAGTTTCTCACGTTCTTCAAGTGACATCGCATTCCAAGGGATAAAACTTGCCTGGGAATGGCCCTGAATCGTTGCAAAATTTCCTGGCTTTATTTTGGAAATGTTTCGTGATTTGCTCATTCAGAAGAAATATCACAGAGTGAACAATGTTATTCATCCAGAGTCGGGTGAATGAAGTGGATATTTTTGTTGGTAAATTGCACCTAAGAATATGAAAGAGGTTTCAGATAGAGGATATTGTTCTTCTTATGCAGGTAATTAATTTCAGAAACCTCAAAGCATGATGTAGCACTGGTGAATCATATATCCATAAAAATTACCAGGATTATTTTTGAGTAAAACTGATCCCTAGGGAAGCTCGTTATCCAATTTTGAAAAATTCTAAACATTGCAATAAGGTTTAGGCATTATCCTTATGGTTCATTTATCCAAAGGTAATAACTGCTGGTTATGTTGACTGAGTAGGTGAGTAAGTTGTTTTAGCTCATGGGTTCAAACACAGTATATTACCAGAGTCCTAAAAAATCGAACGATCTACGGTTTGCGCTCGTGTTTTATACCGTATATTCTTTGGTGCAATAATCCTATTGATATACATTTTATGACTAAAGGGTGCCTCCATTCCTATTTGCCACCCGATAGTATGTCACACAAAGTTGTTTTCGTCTTCTGGGTGAGCAACTGATGCATTATTGCCTTTGAGAATTCATCACATGGAGGCAGATATTTCGCAAAAAGGATCTTTACGGATAAATGAGAATGATGATTTCCGGTGTCGTAAATCGCAGCCACATTTTGGTATATATCTACGTAAGACAATAAACAATGTTCAAAGGTGAATAAAACTGTTCGTTTCTTAGATACGTTCAAAATGTTATCACATTCTTTGTGGCTACCGGAAAGATGAAAATCACGAAAATATTTCCTAAATCTGAACACAAGCTAAAGGGCAATCAAATATGTTTTACGTCTGAAAAGGACAACATGTTTGAGTTTGATCGAAAAAGCTTTTTTTCCGAAACCTAAATATTGATCCACAAATATGGTAGTTCGTGTTCTTCTGTCGAAAGTTACCTGTTTTGCGCCAAAGATGATCTACAACTGACGTATCACGAGCAGCTTGCATAATATGTGAAGAAATGGCGAACTGAAGCAACTGCATTCAGAGTACACTTATTGGGCTTGTGTGCGAATTGATAAGTGTCAATAGGAGCAACATAAGTGGAACGCTGTCGGCTAGGGCCTGACCTGTCAGTCAATTTGAGTGCAGACTAAGTGATGACTATGGGGCAAAAACGTTTCGACACAATGTTAAAAGGGGTGCATTCGGGAATAAGCACAACTGTTACGGTATTTCAAGAGACAGGCACAGCACGAGTAACAATGGATTTGGTAATGAGTAAGATCATTGTTTCCATGCATTATTCTGCACCAAATTTGGGATTGGTAGGGAATAAATCATCTGGATCAACAGTGGAAACTGCTGCGGAGGTTTGTAGAAGCCGAAGGGCTTCCTCTGAATAAAAAGGACACAGCCTCGGGGGGAACAGAGATGGTATAGAATGGTAGAATGTCCGCGGATGTATGAATAACTGCGGCGCTCAGATTGTCGACATCTACACAGAAGTAGCTTGACTAAACCCGAAGACAAGTATAAGCTCAATTTTGAGGTAGAAGATATTACTGTTCACGTAACTCGTAAATCGGTTATTCCATACTCATTCCTGTTTGATGAGGATAGATTGACTAGTCACAGAAGCCTGGTTTTGAGTCGTGTAGGCTTGTTACGTTTGACTGCTCGGGGATGTTTACAAAAAAGATGCTACCCTGCATCAGTTAAAAAAAGTCGTTTCAACGGAACAACAAAAGTTGAGTATTTCTTCCGGTGCCATAGTAAATAACTGCAGGGAGGGGTGAAGGGTGCTGTAAAATGAGTACCACGGAGACAGAATGAAAAACGGGGTTTTAGGATTAGCAGTTTTGAAGGGTAATAAGTTTAGGAAGTCATCTTCGTTTGGTTCGTCTTGACGAATGTAGAATAAGAAGTACGTGAGTAAACTCTGGGTCTAATGGTAGTATGCTCACGATCACTGGTTGAAACAGGACCCCTCGGTTGTAAATGAGAACGTTCTGTATGGAATCTAATTATTCTGTCCGTAATTGCTTTGCCGCGATTGGCATAAGCCAGAGTTAATTCAGACCTGAAGCAAGTAGGGATATGTGAGTGCATGAATTTAGACTCTGACAACTGAGTACGCGCAAATGGGAAGTTATGTGAATAAAGCAGACATGAAAGAGTTAAAAAAAACTATTTTACATGCCCACGTGAGCATAGTAGAGGTACATACGTGTTGCTTATCCCCGTGCCTCGAAAATTATGGAATTGTAGGTGATATTTACGATGACATAATTAACACCACAAAAGGAGAAAGAAAATATAACCTCTAACCGCTTGACCACTGTGAATTATTTCTGGTAACCACACCACTACCAGTTCTCTTCCCGCATTGTTTCCCGTCTTGATGGAAGCACTCATGTTTCTCGAGGTGAACGAGCTCATCTTTGAAACCTTCGATCGACCAAGAATCTTAGATACGAGCTCCGCAGGTATTCTGATGAATTCGTGAGTCTGGAACATTTGTAACGAAAGGCTTCTTGCTTAACAGAGACCGGATGTTGGCACTGACCAGCGCAGGGCTCGTCAAATACCTTGGTGTTGTGCTGCCAAGAGCAGCCTGCCAACCAGCATACTTGTGTTTCTTTGTCCTAGACAGTTTTGGCACACCTGCATGCAATCTACTTGTGGACGATGAAGTGGAAAAAGTAGAGTGTTTTTAGTCCGAATGAAGTTTTCTTTGCGTCGAAATCCGAAATGACATAGACTGATAATGAGAATATTTCCTAACTGTGATCCACTCAGAAAACATCAAATTATTGCGCAGCTAGTCGTAGGTGAAAATAAAAAGGGTCAACTGATAACGGAGCCTTCCTATTTATATGAAGTTTCATTGCGTACAAGAACAACTTCGAAGAAAATGCCTACAATACATTTTCACTTGGGTTTGAGTGAAAACCGTTCCACGGAAAACAGTAGATTTTCGGGAAGTTCCAGTATATCACTATAGCTCGCCCGAGTTCCGAAGCTCCAGGGGTTGAATCAGTGGGCATAAAGCCAAATTAGGTGAAGCAAATGCATTCAGCGGGTAGGGGGAATAAACACACCACGTTTGGTTATTTTTTTCCCGTTATCAATTCACCAGCGCCCATCAAATTTTATTTTGTCTTGTTTAACAAAACCCAGTGATGTACCAAGGGGTATCTTCAAGAGCTTATCACTGGTTCATCAGAAAATGATTAACAACGCCAACTCGCGCATATCATGGCTCTGATATGGCAGAAGGACAGTTCTAACATGACAGAATTCTGTTCAGCATTCTTATTATTATTCCAAATTAATCTAAATTATTTTCGATTCAACTAGGTCTCATAATAAAATAAATACCTTTTCACCGTTGAAAGTTAACTTGACCTCGCTTTGAACCATTACAGTTTACCATCGCATCTATAATAGTTTTGGTAATGAATTTCAAATATTATCTGAACACCACCCAACATATCTTGAAACTAGTTAATCTGACTGGTAAAACTGATACCTGTATTTGAGATGGTGAAACAAGTATTGCATTTACCATGTTACCTTTATACCCATTTCTTTTTTAAAAATATTACTTGATAAAAATAAATGCTCTGTACATTTGCGATTCGTCTGGTTGTTCGCAGTGTGTCCTGGTACGGAAGATGTAACGAGAACACGCAGCTTTCCCAATTGTTCATAAAAGGGTTGTTACAATTCAAACGTTAGCCCCGTGGTATAGAACCGACAATATGTTCTGTTCCATCCCGTTATGATACCGTATATTTGCATGCACTAGAACCCAAATTATGAATTTATTCATCCAACGCTGGGCAAAATATAAACAACCGATACATGTTACTCAGCAGAACGTAGAAAAAAAAGTACCTGGTGAACCTTAGGGGCAAAACAGTCCAGAAGGCGTCTCCCTAAAGACTATCCGGAAATTATTTTTAACCCATTATTCAGCCTCAGTCTTTTTTCTTATAAGGCTGACTACGACTTGTCTGCCAACATCAGCTTTCGAAGAGTTGTTTCATATACTTTAATTGAAAGCACTTTGCGGTCATTTTAAGGACATAATATTGCAGTTTTAGCAAAGGACGGGGCAATGAAATAGAAGGGCCAAATTCACGAATGTAATTTATGCTGGCAATACAATACGGCGTAATTCGGATCGACTGAGTTGTCCGTATGATTTTTATTCTACCGATTCTGAATTTATTTGTTCCATGGAAGGTGACCCCCATCCTTTTATACACTTCTGTCCTCCAAATTGTTTTTGATTTTTCTCGCAATACACTTAACGATGAAGACACGTTATTCAACATAAACGCAAAAGATACCGCGGAAATACATCGCTTTTGTTGTTGAGCAGAACCGATAGGTCTGCAAAATACTGAGACCAAATACTCATAGGGGTTTTCCATCAGTAATTCGCGGTTTAACTACTAAGAATTTCTCATGCAATTTGTATAAAATTGGCCACGGAAACAAGGCTTTTATTTGCTAAACGGCTATTGGTTGTGACACTTCCTTTTTCATACACCAAAACTCACATATTTCCAATACATGGTGAACCACATTCGCAATGTCGTTCTCATTGGTGACGAAACAAAACTCAGCTGGTTAAGACAGAAAAAATATCCATAGTGAATGAATCTATGCAGAGAATTCTCAATTTTCTGGTTCAGTATTCACAAACCCGTTTACTGCTCTGCTATTTGTTACACACGTGTACATAGCAAAGAATATGCAGCTGGTCAAAATAAAGAAATGGTATGACAAAGACATGAATTATATCAATCTATTTTCAGGTACAGATTTAAATTCAGTGCATAACATTACTTGTAGAAGTCTTCGTATGAAAAGTCACATCTTCTTTGCAATCTCTTTTTATAATATGTCGCTTTTTGTAATGCGATCACATATTTTAGGCAGGCGTTTTCGACAACAGTTTTGTCGTAGCAGTCGTTTGAGGTCCGAAAGGAAAACCGTGGATGTAAATGAGTAGATAAAAAAATGGGTGACGTGATTTGCCAACTGTAATAGGACAGTTATTGCCTCCGTGATATCACAATGTAAATAGACCGATTTGCCATCACTTTTGACACAGAAATGTTCCTCAAACAGGTAGTACACAACAATGGGCATAGTGAAAGCGAAGTGACAAATCACCATGCACAAAACAGTGCGCAACAGACGAGCCGATCGTTGTTCTCGTGCACGTGCTCGGACGCCACGTGTAGGTTCACTTGAATCTATACAAGCCGACTGTCTGAGCTGATTCGCCGCTCGAACAGATTCTGTTGTTCGTGCTATGCGCAGCATAATACATGTGTTCAGCACGAGAATACACGCTAGTGGAATAAATGAATAAATGGAAGCATCGATAAATTGCCAGAAATTTGTGAAATTTGAGAATGCTTCTACTGGTAGACATTCATTATTTTCCCTTTGAATAGTCCACAGAAAATGTGCGTTCGCACCAAGTAAGCATACAGTAAGGATAACCAGTCCTATCAATCCGTTTCGAAAACGACATATAGTTTTGAATTGGATCGGGAACCACGTGGAGATGACGCGTTCTACGCACAATAAAATAATGATCCACGAGGATAGGTCCGTGGTGAAGGTGAACAGAAATATCGGGATTCGGCATCCAAGACATAGGCGAATATCAACCAATTCTCGGCTCATTCCCAAAATCCAAATTCGCAAACAACCGTGTGTGAGAACGTACGTATCGGTGATGCACATCGCAAACAGAAGCAAACTCGTTGAACCGGGAGTGGATGAGATCCGTCGAAACCATATGCACATGGAGATAAGATTACCTGGTATTCCCACAAATAAAAATATAGGGGGTATGGTGGCATAAAGTCCCAAACTTATGTGTGACTTTTGATGATGATGATCAGATTTGTTTAATTCTTCGAAGCCATCCATCTTATGAAGAACGATTTCAGTTGGTCGTGTTCTTTGCTTTATGTGCGAGTTTACATACTGGTCGGAAGATGCCTGAGTAGTTAAGTGAACAGTTTCTTTACGAGGTCGTAAGTACTGGCAAAATCCTATGTATCTCTCCGTTCACACTGCGCTGATTGGTAGTCCGCTGTACACGGCAGGAATATTCACCAATCAGAACACTGGCAAATCCCAAGAAAAAAATTGTCATGATCTTACTCAGTTTTGCTCACTGGAAAAAGCATATTCTTTCACGTGAGTTATAAAGGGCTTATAATTTTCCAAATTACATAAACAGACGTAAAAGACTGCTTCGTTTGTCACAAACTGTAGTTAGAAAAATCATCGTACGAATACATAACTGCCCACCTTTATCACCGGTGTATTCTTCTCTCAGATGCTGTATCTAACGTGATACAATACAAGAAATGCAAGTATACTAATTGACTAATGAAATATAGTAGTTAAATAAAGGAATCCAAATCATAATCACTGGACTTATGTAGAAAACGACCAATATTATTCACGTCACATGGAAGTAGCGAATTTTCTTTCTCTCACTCCTCGGTTCAGGTGACAAGCAACGTTCTACGAGTGACAACAGTAAAACACATGTTTGTGAGCCAAATGTTTGTTCTTCGAGAAATGGTGCGAAAATATACAGCTTGACCACATCTACTCCGTACGTATACATACATGTTAGTAACCAAGGGAGAAATTACTTTATCGTTCTTAAGGTGTAGATTATTTTGACACCAAAACTGATCGATCGCGACACGTGTCAGAATTTTGACTTTGTCATGCCTGATAAAGCTACGCGGTAAAAAATGTCTGCCACCAGGCTAACAGATGGTGGTGAGCTGTCACCCTAAATGTTTTCAATTCACGTCTCAGCATTGTGTGTGCCGGGTACACTTTGTCAGTACAGCGGAAGACGGTGGTTGTTCGATAAATGATTTGTTTCTCCTCATGTTCAGAAGCAAGACATGCAGGTTTTCTGACAGTTGAGATAAGGATATATATGAAGAAGCCACCAAATAGCAGCAGAAGTTTACTCCGTTAGTTTCTCTCAACAGATCAAACTATCATCAGCACTAATAAATGTTGCATTGAGAAAAGTAATCAAATAATACTTTGTATAATAGGAAGTAATCCAATTCTTGAGAGAATTTTGCAACTGCTTTTTATCAACAACGAAAACTACAATGGCGGATGTAACGTAAGATAAATGAAGAGCTTCAGATGGAGACATTATTCGTGCAGGTGTTCAGATCTAACCAAACATGGGGATCTCCCTCGTTAACCTTGAATGTTATTTCACTTACCGTCTCTGAATTAGGTGTGCACTAATGGATTACAAAACCCAAACACCGGGGTTACAGCTTTCTCCATTTCAAATTAACATGACACTTACACACACGCGAGTATACATACATACATATATTCGGCTGTGATGCGTTTAAACATTTACTCAAGATGCGGTTTGAGCCTCGTGATTTAATTACGGTACATCAGACCATCGAGTAATGATACTATTTTTATCCGCGTTTTCATCTTGTTTATGTCAATTCTTTACTGTGCTATGGATAGTTGAAAGTGTGTGACCTTGGTTGTCCTAGTAAAAGGGTCTGAGCGAAGTAAGCTAAAAAGTAACCAGTAATGGAAATATAAGTAAATTGATCAATCTTACCACAATAATTATTCTAGGTCATATGTGAATAGGCTTACTATATGGAAATCTTGTTAGAGGCCATATCTTCGACCAGTATGCTTTCAGTGTTGTGCCTAAATGAGAAAGTCAAGAGAAATTCATTCATGACTGGGAAATTTCACGTTATATGTGATTTAAATCCGCCCCATAACGATGAAAATCTAACTTGTTGGAACAAGAATATTCCAGTCCCCATCAGTCAGTGATGGCTTCAAGGTCATTTGGATGCTCTGTGGGACATAAGATAGCGCCAGTTGTGAATATGGCTAGTATCATGCAACGTGAAGATTTTATTACACGCTCAGAAAAATAGAGCACGTACCGATTACCTCAAAGGATTCGAATCACGAGACCTATGGCTTTAGCAATAGGTTTGGTCTTTATGTGAGTGCATAGTATATGATTTGGTGACGAAGGCTCAGCGAAAGTCACATAGCTTAGGAATTTCTTCCGAAGCATCATCTGGCCGGAGGCCGATAGAACACACGAACCAACACCAATATTTGGGGATAGGAATAAAACATTTAACTTAAGTGGTAAACTTCAGTTAAAGACACATCGAGTATTGCGGAAAAGTACATCGTTATGACTGAAAAAGTTTACAATTGTAGTTTGCGCGCAATCAGTCCATCAGACCACATAAGCCAACTGGTAGACAGCCTTAACTCAGCGCATACGAAGTTACCATTCATAACAGAAACGCAGTCCGACAATACAATGGCCTTCCTCAACTTCCAGATGAGGTACCGTGAAGACTGCTCAATCAGCCGGTCAGTACATAGAGGGGCAACGTGGAATGGGTAATATATTCACTCCCACAGCCTTGTGCCTCAAAAGATTAAAAGGAACCTAATTCGATGCCACGCAAACGGAGCAAGACGGATAATCTCGAAGGTCTCTGTTGAAGGAGAACTGCAAAAGTTGCGAAGAACCTTTATCCAAAAAAGCTACACGGGTCGGTTGGTTGAGCTGATGCGAGTGAAAATAAGAAACTTCAAGGAGGTTTGTGGTGGAAAGGAAGCCAGAATGCACCTTTTAGTCATGCAGAGGTGATACGTTGGCAGAGATTTTGCATAGAAGATAGTCAGGGGTATTCACCAAAACGTTCTACTCAGCTAAGTTCCAGGTTTTGTTCTAATCCCGGCCAGTACTGTTTTAGCGGTAGAAAGACAAAGTGCCTTTGTCTGCAGCCTCATTTTGTATTTATTCATTAACTATTTCCTATGGGACAATGTAAGTCAGCCGCGCGACCCATCCTCCAACAGCTTCCTGCATGGTTAAATACGGGAGCAATAACGTCACTCACCATAGTGGTGGTTTCATAATTTGTTCAGACTAACCACACGGTAAGCACGACTGAAGCCTCCCTTGTGCTGTATAAGGTTTGGGGTCGGTAGACAAGACCGGCGAAATGTCGCTTATTAGCCACAGCTGAGGCTGTCGGCTTCCACCTCCACAACTCCCCTCTGTATGCCCGAAAACATCTTGGGTTTGCTCTAAGGCTGCCTAGGCCCTTGCTCCGCCTTACAGCAGATCATAGACCAGACGAAAACTAACAAAACACAACAAGAACAATACCATCCGGTTTTTATTGAAGCCTGGACTGCCATGGTTTTCCTTTCCTTTGCTGTTATTATTATTCTCTGCCACTTCCTACCCGTCAGATTGGTTCATTCTCTCAATTTATCTTAATATACTGTAATGCATTGGCACGAGTATGAATCACTGAAAACTAGCATGTTCGCCAAAAAGAATTTCCCAAAAGTGTTCGTTGGGAATTTCCCGATTTTTAAATAGGTGGCAATTCACCAGGATGAGACTTCATGCTCCGTTTCACTACAGGTTCGTAAGTGGATTAATGCGAATCGATCGACCAGTCCATAACTTGCTGCTGGACTTGTGAAAACGCGCGCGGCTTCAAGGTCAAGTTCAAACAACCACCCCTAACAGCGCAAACCTAAACGTAATCCTGACAGATTCTCTGTTCTGAAGATGGTAGTCAAAGAGCCACCTATGCATTGGCCGCCGGAGTCAAAAATGCAGCATTGGATACAGCTTGAGATAAAAACTACTTCGTCCCCAAGGTGGTGGAACCCATACCAATGAGACATTGAAAAGTTCTGGAAATAAAGGCGGACCAAGAGATTTGTAAAGTGCACGAACATTATATACTCCTTAGTTTTTGAGTTTATTTGATGTAGAAAAATCCAGTTTCCTTTCCCTCAGATGCTCAAATGCCGTCAGTATATATATATATATATATATATATATATATATATATATATATATATATATATATATATATACCGAAAGTAAATGTTTAAGCTTCACTAACTACTTGCGACATCATTTTAGCGGAATGTGATGTTCTTCGACGTACACTAATTCGTCAAGTAATATCAACGACGGAATGTCTACTGGAAACTTTGGCTGGACAAAGCAGACCTTCTTTCTCATTAGTGAGAGAATAGTAACACTGAGTACCACTTTTTGAGCTTCGAATCGTACCAAATGGTAAAGTCCACAATTGTGAGCAGTCTAACTTTATCATTTAAACAACAACAGTGGTTATCAGCGGCTCGAATCACGTTAATTTTACATCTTTATCGACAATCCGTTTGAGCCCAGCTGAAGTGTAACAAAAGAAAAATAACGCTGTAGAATTCAGCTAGATACTATACATTCGCCTTTTTCTTACAGATTCTTTTTATCACACAGCTGTAGATTAGAGATTCAAAAGCAAACTGTGTAGCAACATTAATTTTTTAAATTTAAAAAACAACATCCTTCGCTTATAGCGAAAGTTTTGAAGACAAAATGGTAAACATTTCGAGTTCAGTACGGCTTACGTATGGTGGGAAACTCCTACTTGGATATTATTCTGAGAAAAATCTTTTCTTTGGAGATTTATACTATTAGAAAACAGTCCTGGACAACAACTGTTTGTTATATCATATTAAATGGATTTTAATTATTGTTGGGTATTAGAGTTTTTTCTGCTTAAATCTTGACCAACAAGTTTGATGCCAATTGCTTCAACGTCTACCATAATACTAGATGAATAAAACCCCGCGGTTTGACTGGTAGATTTCTCTGCGCATCACTAAGCGGCAAACATCTGACTTTGTTGTTATCATGGCTTTCCGCGGCTATTCAAAACCCTTGAAACGGACAGTGCTGGTACGAAGATGACAATGTCTGTGCACCTAAGCTTTTCGCCGGTATTATTCTCCGTCGCTTATCTAACGCTAGCAAACAGTACTCATGCGAGAATCAAGCTGGATTCAGACCCAAGCACACTTTCGCCCACAGCAAAATTCTGGACCAAAGACACATCTGAAGTAGGCCCATTACGTGCGTTTTACTTGATCTTACAGTGTCTTCTACTCAGACAACCGCTCAGCTTTCTGGTGCTGCCTCTTGTGAAGGAATTTACCGGAGAAATCATTTTCTATTCTAAGGTGTTTGTATATGAATAGCCGAAGTTGAGTTCGGGCTCATGTTGCTCAATCCCCGATGTTCACCACAAGAAGTGTCGTACGCCAGGGTTGCCTTCTTTCTCCTTCCCTATTTAACTTGGAAATTGTGATAGTCCTAGAAGCTGTGCTTTTGTTAGGTGGAAACAACGGCTTACAGCTCATCCCGAGTGGAGGTGGTAGACCTGGAACCTGCAGACAACACAGTTCTTCTGTATGGAAGTCTATGTAAGTCTCAGGCTTTGCTGAACAGCTTGATCAACTGCGTAGCAATGTTTCGCATGCATTTTGCACCTTCAAAGTACCAAAAGCTGTTACAAGAATGGGTTGCTCCAAAGCCAAACTGTGATAGTTCGGAAACGTGGCCTCCACGGGTGTACAATATGCAAATATTGTAGTTAACTGAACACCGATGTATGTGCATCATTGCTCGGATCTGGTGGGAACACGGTATAATTAGTGCTGAGGTTCGGCGAAGAGTCTCAAATTCACAAACCAAACCATTAGATGAAAAATCTAAGCTCACCAGGCCTACTTGGTTGGGACATGTGTTACGCATGTCTCCTGACAGGATTGATCGGCGCGTGCTATTCTCCAAGGCCTGTAACAGTCAGCTGATGAGTAAGGATGGTCAGTACATGACACGGAAGTGAGGTATGAAAAATCCTTAGCAGTGGACTTGGTTTTAAGGAAGGGGATAGACTTCCTGTTAGACTTCCCCCTCCTACTTTTGGGGGTTGTTTCAAAATCGGTGGAACTACTCTATTGCCAAACTTTATCCATCGACTGGATACCAATATTTGCGGTTTTCCCGTCACCGTTTCCAAACTGTCGTTCTTTTTCCGTATTTCATGTGGATGTTGTCGCTGGGGCGTGGCAACCAAAACCACCGCGTTCAATGCCGTAATAACTGTCTGACCGTAACTAAACGCGAAAGATGGCCCGAACAAATATTCATTTTGTTCTCTAGAAAAGAACAACGGACGATATGCCCTGAGATGCAATAATTTGTCAATAATTGTGCCATGTTTTTACACTGTTTCGCTCTTCAAAATATGCTGGTTACATTTTGTGATACTTTTGTCCTCTTCAGGTACTCAGAAATTGTGCAGAAGTATGCAATTTTGATGTCCCTTGAAAGAACCACTAACGAGAGTTAGTACTATTTAAAAGGTTATTCTTTGATTCGAATACGTGATAGGCTGGTACCTAATGTCTGTTGTCATCTAAGTGGCCAAGACTGCTTCCCTGAAATCGGTATCATTCGTATAATTAAAAAAATACATAGAAAGCAAAAATGTTCCGTGGGTGTGAAAACAAAGTGAAAACAAGTTGACCTGAGCTTTCTAATCAACCTCGAGATGTCGTTACGTTAACATGACATAAGTGACTACATTTAGCTGTTTTGTGAGTTGAACATTTCAACCAGCCCTCTGTCGACGGAATGATCTGAAAACCATTGAAAAACGCCACAAACACCATTTTGTTTTTAGTAATAAAAAACGTTTAACTGACCGGTGAAGAATGCATTGTGTTTGAATACTGAATCTTATAACTGAGTGGAAAAATCCTACTATCTTAGATGAAAAAACTCAGATTTGGTTAACTACAACGTATTGAAAAAACCATTCTGCTTTTTTATCGCTAATGCATGAGGACGCTTTTATAGAACTTATTCTCTTTTTGATAGGAAGTATACCTCTACTTTATGTAGGAGTTATTTGTAGCATAATTCATTTCAGAGCTTAAGGGTTCAGAAACGCACGAGTGTGTAAAACGCTACTCTCAAGGATACCCAGTATAAGTGCTCATGAATTTGAATTAGTCGGCTGAATGATTTCCGTGGAAAGATAAGTGCCCACATCCCACATATCCTGGCTAACTGTCCTAAGTGCCTCATACAATAACAACTCAAAAAGAGTGTATTTTACACGGTACGCTATTGAACAGTGGCCAGTATCATGTACATGTGCGTGCACGTCAAATTTCATTTTGTTTTGAAGGTTTTTGAGCCCGAGTGGTACACTTGTTCATCAAGATGGGCGTTGTTTCACTGAGCACCAAGAGCTTCCGTGTTAAGTTTTGTTACTTAAATAGGCGTGGTTTATTCAGGTAATTGTATGCAAGTAGGTTCGTAATAGCCGTGGGCCTAAAATCGGGTGGAACCACCAAAATCAGTTAATTGTAAAATAATCAAAATTTAATTATTGGTCCACGGGATAGGGCTTTACTTTGATAAACTCAATTTAAGAATCCTTCATAAATCCACGTAAAATATAGAAAATATAAACCAAATTTTCACTTCCAGTATTCTGGAGAGGAATGGTATTCAAAGCTTTGTGTCAATTATCTGCAGATTTCTGCGGCGACATTCACAAAAATCATCTTTAAATGCAGATGTGTCCGGATGTGGCTTACATTGAATGAACCATGTGATGAGTCACTAGAAGTAACGACGGTGATGCAGTTCTCTGAAGCAGTGAAGTGCAAATAGCTATTGTGTTTGATCATTTTCTCGGAAAATGTGAATGATGTGAAAATCCACATTACTGGCTGTAACCATGAATAGACTGAGAGTTTACCACTTCTATTAGATGAAAATCTCCACGTTTTGTGAGGTACAGTTTATGCGTTTGATTTTACATTGAACATAGATGAAGAAATCTGAAGTGTCTTGTTTTCTATCGTGTCCTTATTGGTCTAATCGAGCTTGGTGCGGTTCCACCGAAACTTCGAAGTTCATGGTGGATAGTATATCATCACATGCCTAAACAGTACAAGATGTAAAATATTGTTTTTTACCACTGCAGTTGTGTTTACTCCAGACAACTAAACGATTGGGTTTCAAAATGACTCAAACAGTCTTACGGTTCCCAAAGTCTCACACATTATCTGTCAGTTCATTGTGGTCGCCAAGGTAGGACGGATCGTGCATGATTTACCGAGCGTTAGAACACGTACACCAATCAGTGACACAACTCGCGGGGCAATTTAAATTGACCCATAACTGCAGGTTTCTTTGATTGCAAGACATACTTTATTGCATCAAATCACAAGACTGGCTTCGCCCAATCTTTCACAGTGTTATTGCACAATCCAGTACAGAAAATATACGCTCAGTAAAGCCACTCTTATGATGCTGCGTCAGCCAGCTCTTTGTGAGCAATTATGTTTGTTATAATTATTTTGCTCATCTTAGGATTAACCCAACAGACCTCTTTCACGTTCTCTCCCTAACCCACGGTACGCACTGTATGTACTTTCCATTCAGCCCGCTTTATTAATATATTTCTCCCCTACTGTATCACACGTGTACACCGACATGATTTACTCTCGCAGTCAGAAAGAGTGAATGAAATCCTCACATTTATCAACTTATTTTTTCCAAGGTAATGCCAACACATTGAGAGATAAGAACGGATCGAAATTCGAATCTAAGTTCGGCCACCATCCTTCCTACAGATTTGTGTCATAGAGGGAGACAACACTGCGAATAATACTGAATTTGTGAGTTAGTTATTTCTCAAGTGAAAGAAAGCCGCAAGATAAGGTGAGTTTTCTAAATTTGTTGGAAAATATGAACAATGTTCTGGTTTTAGATCAACTTAGAACAATTAACTTTTATTTTATTATGGTGATGTATTTCATATGAATCCTTCTTCTATTGGGCCCGATTCAGAAAATCATACTCTGGCTTTATACAATACCTTGGAGGACAAGTCAGACACTCTGCCCTGTTCCCCAGCAAACAGCAATGGGAATTACCACTGACGTCATTTCTTTTCTAAAATGATTTGGTTTACCGTGCTAATTTACAATAGAACAATCTAAAACAGGAAATTACCTGATACACTAACCTCTTGTAACATTTCGTAAATGAGCACGTTATTTTGTTCAAAAATTAGGAAAGTGATACAATTACCTTCCCCGTACTAACTTCAGTAGGTAAACAACAAGTCCGAAAGAAGACATTGAACATGACCAATTTTAGACAGCTCACTTAGTGAAAGTAAGATGTGCGCAAAACACCTCCAGTCTTTAACAAATTACCGGTTGCTCTTATGCTGCCGTCCCATACAGCTGTTGTCCATATTAGCTGGATTTATTTATTTCATGCTGGGTTCATCCTCAAATTGCCATAGTATATTTTAACACAGGAATGAACTAAACAATGTTGTAGAACAATATTGGTGACGTCGGTCCGGGAGCAATAAATGAGCTGATAAATGTAAATGGCTTTGGTTATCTTTGTGTATTAGCCCAAAACAAAGAAGTGGGAATACACTGAAGTGCTGAACATGGCTACTATTACAATCTAAGAGGGCAATTATGCCGAAAGTCGTTTTCGTAAATGACGAAAAAATAAATGTCCGGCTGGAAACAATCCGTTTTTCTCAGTTATTTTGCTGTGCACCCGTTTACCAGAAAGAAATAAAAAATAACGGACTTTTAAAGAAAGTCACCGTATTTTGCCGTTTATTGGCATAGTTCCGGTAGATGGTAGACTCAGTGGAACGAAACCTTCGGTTTAATCAGAACACAATTCGTAAACCTTAGGCTTGTGAGAGTGTAGTATCTCGAAAAAGCCTTTTTCGATGAGTTGATAAGTAGTCCCTAAAAACCTGGAAGTTCCAATTATTAAGTGAAGAGTAGACGGATATGATTTTTTGAGTTCAAAAGGCGAGTCGCTCCATGAATAACATTACTTGAACTATTTCTGTTTTTCACGACTTTTTTTTCTGCATGATTCAAGGACGGTATCACACATCAGTTTGCATATCAAGCAGACGTGGCTGTGTGTTCAATTTCAAAGGTATTTATAATGGTGAGTACATGAACACGTTTTCAGAGTCACTGTCTACAAATTCATTCCACGGAATACTCCTTCTGTGTTTAGGAATATATTTTTAGAATGAAGGAAGATGTTATCTAACTTCCTCCAGACAATGTGAAGATGATATTATTGCAGAAACCGGGATGCCGAGGGACCCTTCATTATACCTGTATTTTTTCTCTGCCAGGAGAAAGTTGACTTGGCGAATAGATTCTATTCAGTTGATAAGCATCCTATGAAAATCAAGTCAGTACCTGTGCTCACTCAAATTTTGAATGCCAAGAGGATTATCACAATGAAGATGTACTCAGCAATTTACCACACTTTAATTTTTCTCAATTTTTCCACAGCACACACTTCCGTCGAATAGAATCGAGTCCTCCTCCTTGGAAGAAGATGTTGTCAAGTATCCAGCACGGAGAACGTTTTCCTGAACATCGAGAGCAATCCAGGTCAACTGCAAAATAACACGCTTATCCCAGTCATGTCTAGTGTCTCTGACTGTATTGATACTTGCTGATCGAACAACACAACATGAACTGACTTTTTCAATATTGAGGTCACGATGTCTCATAATACGTTTAGGGGCAGTTTGTTATTTTCAAAGTCAAACTCTAATACTTGCTGTTCCTATACGGCACTCGATAAGTGGTCTGCACAACTTGCTTCTAGATAAATCGGACCTCATATTTCACGCAGACTAGGATTGCTAACTATTATCACGTGGCTAACTGAAGCTCTTTTGTCAATCGCTTTTGCGAAAGCATTGCGTACACAGGACAGTGCTTCTGAGTATTTGGCGTGGTTGTTTGTATGAATCTAATAGCCAAATATTTGATAATGGAAAACTTTATTCGATATTATTGTTAATGGCAAGATTTTCTGCACAGAATTCCAATTATCAAGATATCCTGAAGTATACGACGTATTGTTGGAAAACTCAATAAAATATTTCACCGGGAAAGCCGAATATCAGAACGAGAAACTATGTGGTATGAAATCCAGTTGGCTATGAATATCACTATCATGAAATGAGCAATCTATGTGATTTGTAAAAAGCAGCTCCTGATAAAATTATTTAGATACAAAAGTACGGTAATCATTGTGGAACAAGTATTTTTTTCGTCTATCATAAATGGACTGGGGGCATAAATGAAACGAGCAACTACCAAAAGTTTGATGAATAATAAAATGGTGATGTGCGTCGTTTTAATAGGCCTGGGTTTCTTAAGACAACCTGAACGGCTTTCTCTAAAGTTGCTTAGTAAAAAGATTTTCTATCATTGCGTATTATATAACTGTCTTCTAAATAACACTTTTTTCTGACAAAACTAACCCCATGGTCTACATAGGCAGTGCGTGATAGTTCACTTTTTTACATATTTTAACTAACAGGACTGAATAAAATTCCGTTTGTTGGACGAACCACCCAAAACCTTCTTCACTGTGGTCCAAACATGCATGAAAATCCGGAAACCCATATTTATTTGGTGTTTTCTTATAAACTTGGAACGAAGCTCTTCGTAGAGTTGCTTGTTACGTTCACTATGCAAATCGAGATCATTTTCCGTCCTCACACTTGAAGACCGAAATAGAAGAAAACTTCAACGACAAAAGTCAATGTCAAGAAAAAAAGTACATGAAGAGACTGTCACTGATTAGATCTGATGAAATTCAAACAAACATTCCTAATTTGAACCAAAGTTCTCTCACAAAACAGAGCCGCACAAGAATTTTTGCTTACTCTTCACAAGTGAAATATTCAGCAATACTGAATTTGTAAATACCACAAATAATTTCTGTTGTACTTTCTGTTCGGAAAGCAAGTTCTGGTGACTACAGTACTATTCTGCGAATGTGGTACATTGGAAATACAAACACACTGAAAACCTGCCTTCAACCTGCAAGAGGTACGTACACCCTGGGGCCAGTTTTAGAGGTAATGTCACAAAACACTTTCGATAAACTCCTGCCAGCAAACAGCGATCAGCATCATCGTTCAAACCATGTGGTTATTTTATCCATATAACTGGAAACCACAGAGGCTTCAGCTTATTGAAATTACGCATCGAAATTTTTATGTTTTCTACCCTCATTCTAGTGGGTTTTCTGTTTTCATTCATGCTGAATTTTGATCATATTCGAGCATTCAGATCATGGATTTATGATAACCACTTGTAAATGCCGTGAAACATTTGAAAATTTTTGAATATTATTTCCTCTGCCAGTGAGAATACAGGTTTGAAGGGATACACGGAGCAGTCGAAGAAAGGCATTATTTCTGTTATGGATCTCAAAGTCACATAGCAGAAATACACCCACCGTGTGATCGGATCACATGCTCAAATGCATTTCGAAACCCATCGGTAATTCCGTCTAAGTATGGTAGCCGTCATTCTGTTTCAGGTTTTGTGCAACGGGGGAATGTTCACTTTGGAAGAACACGTTATTTTGTCAAACGGAGCATCACAAAAGAAAAGAATCACTGTTTCCGGCTGGCTGTGATTGGTTTTTCCTGAACTTGATGTGCTGGTGGTGCAAAACTTCATACTCTTTCGGTTATTTATTTAGAAAAAAGTCGAAAGGCGGTTTTATACTTCTATGATAAATATTTTTTAATCATTTTGTCATCAGTACTGGACATTCAACGTGTAAAATAGGTAAATATGCAAATAATACAGTCACGTGCTACTGCGGTATTGCGTTCATTTTAAAAATTTGCTCCATCATTCAGCCGGCTGAACAATATCCTTCTTGGAGGAACTGAAAGAAACCAGAATTGTGAGTTTGTTTTTTTAACTTCCATGAAATTACGCGGCAATTCCGCAGATAACTGATGCGTTATCATGATCAGATGCCGCTTTTACGTTTTTGAAGAATCCAAACACGTTGTGCATCGAGAGTATTTGAAAAAATAAATTCACTTTGGCACAGAAGGACTTTCTTTGTAGGTGGTTATGGGTCAGCTTCTTTCGTCCTCGCAATCTTTGCCTAGTAAAACAACGTTATTCCGCAGTGAGATGAATGGCGTCTCACAGTGGGGGGTTATTGCGTGCTGTTCAGTGTTCCCTTGGCATAAGTGGTACTGGAGGTTTTATGTCGTGGTTCAAAAATTCCGCTTTTGTTGATTCTCTTTGGGACTGTCACGCAAATACCCTCAGTCTTGGGATTAAGTAACTGCATTTGGGTGTACCTGGGAACTTCTGGACTTTATTCGAGTTTGGGATCTTTTCACTAAGAAGAATGTTATCCAAGTCTAGCTAGAAAGATAAACCGAAAAAATTTCAAAATATGAATCACCAAGGCAGCTCCAATTTGCGTCACAACATTTGCGTAAACAGTCTAGATTAACCTCACTTTTGTTGTTGGTTTGCAGGTTTTCCGTTTCCCAATAACCTCATTAAGCCTTTTCGTCAGCCGTATTCACTTCCGTTTAAAAAGTCCAATCTGATACGCTCGTCCCCGAGAAAGCAGCTGGAATGGATGTCTATCTCCGCTGAATTTTCGTCAAATATCAGCATTAGAATTCATGCCTAGGCTATTCAACTGAGAGTGCTATGAGGGATATTCTTATGCACCGGAGGGTAAAAGTCGCACATCAGTCGAAAACCTGCGTCAGATAAGTTTTAAACTTTGATTTTTTTTCCATTTTTCTCAACTACGTTATACTTTTCGCGAACGTTCCTTAGCCACACCTGAAATAGCATAAGGGGTATCTATCCCATCTGTAAAATTTATTTTAACCATCAGCCACACAATAACTTTTAAGTTATGAAAAACTAATGCGTAGCGATGTTCCATGTCCGCTTTTTGTCCCGGCCTTTTTACCTTATTTGGCAACGTTACTGTTAGGTTTTACCAATTTTCCTCATTTTATTTGTGCCCAACACACTCGAAATTCGCCCCAATGAGATTGTATCAGGTTTGATTATTCGTACATTGGTGTAATATTAGCTAATAATCATAATTATAGAAATACATTCACAAGAAAACAAACTTGAGATAGAGCATATATGTATCCCTCATAATCAATCGGTTTGTTTTTGTTTTTCTGTCAAGTCGAAAATTATGCAAACTTTCGTGCACAAAAACCGAGCGTATGCTCTTCGAAGCTGTCTGTTGTGCAGATCCCCGAGAAACATGAGACACAACATCTGCGAGGCCATTCGCGGTGCGTTTCTTAGGGAAATCTACTACTGGGTCTTTGATTAAAAGACTTGTATCTACTCACAAGGTAGCTCAGAAACATTTTTTCAACAGCCACCAAATGTGTCTTTTAATGTGACGGTAATCGATATACTGCATAAAGTGAACTCGTTCGTGATTATCTGTTCTGCCAACTGCGTACGTGACTCAACCTCTAGGTTAGAAATCTGCTTCAAAACTTTACGGAGTATCCCTATGAGTGATCAGATCATGGGATCCCTACCATTTTTTGCCATCTTTCAAGCATTGCGTTAGCTTTATATAGATGAGGGCAGGTTGTCACAGAAATCACAGTTTGTCAATTTCTTAAATGGCCCATGATCTAAGCCTAACATAGTCTTCCATACGTCCGAAATATCTTCAACGGCGGAGTCTCAGGAGTAGAGGATATTATTTGACAAAGAATTCTATGTGGTTATCCGCATCTCCTTGAATGGTGGTTGTCCAGCGGCCTGAAGGGTTTACTTATCACCTCTGAGTCAGAGGTTCGAATTCCGCAAACCCCAGTTTTTTCCTCAACTGTTAGCCCCTAAATGAACGTGACTCCTTTCAAAATATTGAACCGTCACGGTTCAGTAAAAAGTACTTATCGAAAACGTGAAAAGTTTTAAAAACCTTCATTAGTAGGCTCTATCTCTCCGTAACTCTGTTATAATAGCTTCCACGTAAACCATCTGGTAACCATCTGCATCAAAGTGCAATCCGTATTAACTGCAAAATCCTCGCCAAGGTTTATCGATGTAATATGTTTAATCATGCTTAGTATAGCTCTTTAATTATTATTTTCGTTTGCGAGAGGTTGGAAAGTCTTATTTAAAAAGAAAGCTGTACATCAGAGAGAAGAATCCCTGGTCTCTGTAAGTTCAAACAAAAACAGTAAAATTTTAAAAGTGTACCGAGAATGGAGAACGTCGAAGCTCGGGAATATGGCAGGATCATGCCAGAAAAGAGGTTCCAATAACCATATTCTGTGGGGCTCAACTATTGTAAAAATGATGCATACAAAGTAAACCAATCTGTGGAGTTGCCAACAAAACTGTAGAAAAGAGTATATCAAATCATCTGTGAAACTTTATTTTGAAGTATGCTTTAAGCAAAAATGAGCAAGAAACTGCAGAGGTACGGATTAAGTATCACCTGAATTCAGTGGACAGCGATCGATTCTCCTGTTATCGTGCTGCCTCTTACCAACATGTCTAGTGTGCCAAATCGGGTTTTGAGTGGCACCAACGTCTATTTGTCTAAAAGCAAACCACAACTGTACCAAAGTTTATTTGTTGCTAGGTTTCAAAAGTTTATCTCATAGATATTTGAGAATCGAAGATTTATTTGGAAATGTTAAGCTAAGAATTTGAAATATTGTCCAACACTGTTAGTACTTTTTCCTCACCAGTCGTTATTCGCCACAGGATTGCACATTTACCGTTTAAATTCGGGTCTTTCACAGTTATTCCTTTATATGAGTCCCCCATACACAGAAAGCACGTCTTTCAACACAGCTGACGGTCTGTGACTGACCTCATCATTTCCACCTTCATTCTACCTCATTTCTGATGAGGGTACTGCCGTGAGCTATCTCAGGAACTCTTCCTGCATACGAACGACTTTTCGAGGGGTACATATGGATTGTTTCAAACGCTGATCGAGTTGACCGAAGTTCAATAATACTCGTTGTTTCGTACCCTTTTGTGACCTTGCCCACACCCAATCAGCAACAAAAAAAGCTAATTTCCAGTTATGTTTCTCGAGTCACGAGCAAAACTTTGCAACTTTTGCGCATTTTGCTCACACGCAGAAACATTTTCATGAGAATTCGGTTTAAGTGAGCATATTAGGGACCGCTTTTACAATATTTTGTCCTCGTTTTTCACTTGCAAAATTTTTGGTACAGTCTTGCGTAAATAAAAGTGCGTTGGAATAAAAAGCTGTCAGGAAAATGATTTGTCGAAAATGTCAGCACGGTAATATTTTCTATGATTTGAAATTCGGCAGATCCATTAAGAAACGGCACCACCAACGTCATTCTTCCCAAGAGCAGTCGACACTAGAAGAAAAAGAACAAAAATCAATTCATTCTTAATAGTCGTGCCGATCAATCTGCAGTCTGTATTGTTTTTTTAGAGTACATATAACTAATCATACTTCTCGATAGCCATGACATTCAGCTTTCCTAGGCAACGTTTACAGTCGGGCAGTCACAGTGTTTGAAGGTTTTCAGGAATAGGGACAATAGTTCAAAAGCATGTTTCGATTTCGCCTATGTGTGATTGACTATTATTGATTTTGATATCACAGATCAAGTTCAAGCAGATTAGCATAAAAGCCAAGACTGGTCGCGTTTTCAGCGAACTACCCAAAAACATTTAACCTTCTAGAATGCATTTTCATCAAGACAGATGGTTTAATGCAGCGATTGATTTATCAAGCAACTTGTTACCATTGATTTGCTTCACTGACCTCGGGATTGTAGGAAATCTACAAGTTTCGTAAAAGCTCTAGTCTAAATGAATTACGGAAAAGTGACAAGCATTCTGTTGTAGCTCAGTAAACCAGGAATAGGTACTCGTTACTTGGTTTTCTTTATTCGTTGCTTGCACTCGATATAATTTCATTACAAAATGTTTCACGTTTAAATAAAGAGCACAGGCTACGTTGAACTATTTTCTGGTTCACTTATTTGGGGTCAAAAATCAGACGGAAAGGTACACTCAGGAGACGCACCTTAACGGTAATAACGATATTACTTCAATGTCACTTCCTTTACCAAGAGAGCCTTAACCACCTGTTTTGTTTGCACTTTGGAAATTTACCTCCACAACAATTGTGCGGTTTGTCCCACAGTGCTTCGGGTTATTATCTGCTAGATACCACCTAAAAACCCGAATGATATAGGACAGAATTTATTCCGTTGTTGTTCGTAGCCCTTTCTGTGAGTCTGAGTTAAATGTACCAGAAACTGGATAAAGGATGTATGAGTACATGGGCTAGAGTTTTATGTGCAAACTGGAACAAACTAGCATAGCTACCTGTAAAACAGTAGGCAGCGTGAATCTCTCTATAGCATCGGTCTTTTTCTCCACAGAAGATAGGTCTTGTGGTGCGCCAACATACACAGTCCTAATTATTCGATGGTTTATTTCTGACATTTGCAAGTGAATATGTCAGGCCCCATTTTAGGGACATGCAGGGATGGTAAGGTATAAGCGGAATTCGGTAGGAGGTATTCGGTAATGGTTACCTGTTCTTTTCATCGGAGTTTATATTTTGAAAGGAATTCATCTGCCTTCATGCACAACAGTTCCTGAAACAATCGCAGTTCAGTTTTTCATTGGTACAGCGGTTTAGACATTCACACAAATATCCCTAGCGCGGTTGGTATTCCGAGAAATAGACGGAAAGAAATAACTATTCTTTCGAAGTGAATCGACATACTCTAGCCAACTTTTTTATGTCCCCTTTGGATTGTATTATAGACAAACTAACTTCTGTAATTGACCGACAACAGCACACTAACAAACGAACACATGTAAGTCTGCTATTTATTGATACCGACGGTTTACTCATGTTTGATTCACACTCGTTGTGGCAGGAGTTGCCAAAGATGTCCAAATTTGTTCATACTTTAACTGTTTTGTATGGTACAGGTAAATATTCTGACCACTGAGAAACAAAGCACTGGGTTTCCAGTATTAGAAATCAAATACATATTTGAAGAGCTGCCAAATTCGCATTTCAATTCATCCGTTCTATCAGTCGTTGCACGGGCTTTCGAAAGTGATTTTATTCGGATTGGTTCTTGAAAACATTTTCATTTGGTCGATTATTCACACATTTCCTCTACGCATGAGTCAACAGTAATTTCGGATACGTCGTGCACTCCAACGGTAGCTACTTTTTTTTGAGAATGGAAGGCAAGTGCTACACAGACAGGCTCAACTTGCAAACGCTGAGATACTTTCGGTCTGAGTTGCATTTTGCAGAAGAATCTTAAAATCTACGGAGTTTCACGATTTGTTCTGTTCATCAAAAGTACTCCATACAACTGGTGTAGGGGGACGACGTGAGTAGAACAAAGAGAACAATATTGATGATATTTGCTCATTTTGAGTGATGTTGTTCAACGGACACGTTGATTTTCAGGTCACACTGAGCACTAAATACCTCGAGGGTCTGCACTCGGCATGAGATTTAGGACCAAGGGTCACGTGAGGGCAGTGGATAATCAAGCCTTTTCCACGCAATGGTCACTGATGATTTCAGCAGCCTAAGAACGGAGAAGAACTCAAGACCTGTAGTGACAGAAATTTAATTAAGTGAGAAGCTCTACTCACAGAAGCTGTCGTAAGATCAGATAAATGCGTTTTCCTGCTGCTAGTTTTGCCATAATATTCTCAAACAGGAACCTAATTCGTATAATAACTGCCTTCAAAAAGGACAGATTTTGTAACTTTACTCCAACAGAAAAGATTAAGTGGATGAACTAGGAAATTTGATACCAGCTAGAAATCCACTTAGCACTGATAAGGTTTAACTTCCTATTTATTCGAGCTAATATATTATTATAATATAAGGGCGAATTCGTGTCTAGATGATATCAATATGCAACTAATGTTTCGTTTGGTATTGAAATGCTTTTTGTGAACAACGTTTTAGAAGTTATTCATTGCCACGGTACCTTATTTAGCAACATTTCGAAAAACCAAACCTAGTATCTTGTGTTTTTCAAAGGTACTCAATTTGAATTTTCGTTCCACTGACATAAAATCTAATTACAGATAAATGAATATTTCACGAGAGCTCTTGAGGGTCAACCATGAAGTCTCTATGCTTTAAAACTTCGCAGTAAAGCTGGTGCACTGTGAGCGTGATTTTATTCTGTGGATGATTAACCTACTCAAGTGATTTTAGAAGGTGTATAATTAAGTAATTCATGAATTAAGGCCATTGAATGCATGATCTGATGAGACAAATCACAGGCTTATTCCTATTCTTTTCCGAGGCGCTTTCTCCATTTGATCGTGCAGTGTAATTTGACACTTGTAAAGGGGTCTGATTCTGATCCCTTTCGCCAAACAACTGTGCAACTCAAAAGTGAGTGTTTACTTGGACCAGTATCATCACATACCTTGGATGCATTTCTAGGAATTTCCAACCGGTTCATATTCACTTCAATGTACCTTATTTTGTTACTAATGGCATGACCTTGAAAATCCCCGGGGTGTTACGGTTTTTGAAAAGCCCCAGTCGAGTTGATGATGATTCATGGTACTCAGATGGATTGGTGGGTCTGGTTGTGCGAAATACGATTCGTCATGCAGTATCGACGCTCAAATCATTGTCGAAAACTATGTCATTTGTTTCATCCTTGTTAGTAAACGCATACCAAACAAATCCACCGAGAATC
Organism: Fasciola hepatica; assembly: GCA_948099385.1. NCBI lineage: Eukaryota > Metazoa > Platyhelminthes > Trematoda > Plagiorchiida > Fasciolidae > Fasciola > Fasciola hepatica. The sequence continues at coordinate 15,006,234 of CANUEZ040000019.1, forward strand.
GCGCTGGGACTCAAATCCATGCAATGAATGATTGTGAGTTGAACATCTAACCACTGGGCTATCCAGACTAGCTCTCTGGCGGTCTGTTGAACATGTACAACACATGATGAAACCTCATTCTTATTTTGTATGAGATACATCCATACTTTTCACAGTTTGAGCGCATATATACATGAGGTTTTCGTTGCAAAGTTTTCACCCGTTGAAAGTAAAACGTTCTATACCTTTGCAGATTGTTAACTTTAGCACTGTAATTTTTTTTCTTCAAATCATGGGACCCTGCTTACTACAATACATCTGCCGGAAGCTGGAAAGGTCGAACTTATTAAGCGTTAAAATTTGGATATTCCTTAATAAAGTGAAGGTCATATTTACCCTAGATGCTTTTGGTCAGATAAATAAGCTTCAATTCTGACGGGGGCATTTAATTTTGTCTGAGAGTTCATTGCACGTCTGCTCAGCAGGTGGGAGAGAAACCAAAAATGCGTACATTTTGAGAATACTACACCATTCACAGGTTCAATAAATATTTTGTGGCTGAAGGCAGACTTACTAGAACAAAACGGTTGGTTTATTTGGAAAGCATAACCTGGAAACCACTGCAATGCTAACACCTTCCGGTAAGAGTATACTTTTGATCTGCGCAAAGATGGGTAAACAAGCACTCAGAAGTGGAACTTTCCATCACATTAGTAAACTGGTTAGAGATTATGTAACGAAAAAGCATTTTGCAAGTGTTTCGTAACAAACACTATTCAGAAAATTCCCGATAATGTACAGTTGTTTATTCACATTGTTCCACCGAAACACAAGATGAAACAAGAGCGACGACTAGAATAAAGATGGTTTCTGTTTTTGATAACAAAAAAACGAACTCTAACAGAACAACAAATATATCCACAAGTTTCTTAGTAAATTCCTTGACGCCTTTGCGAATTGGGATAGGGTGAACTAAACTGCTTCATCGTTCAGGCGATCTATAACCCACACTGTAATTCACACAAAGATTTTCACTTGCTGGAATAGCAAGAATATTAAACAGTACTGCTATTTGGTTTTTACTTTCCTTTGTTAGGATTTGGAGAATCATAAAAAACATTTGGCTGAAACTGAGAATTTCACATGGGAACACATTTTTATGTCAGAGACATTGTGACACACAAAACTACCGATGATTTATGGTCCAACAAATCACGATCAAACTTGTTCGGTGAGTGTTATCCAAGACACCATGAACAACTCAGTATTCATTGCAATGGGGCAACAAATGTGTTCGGCCTGTCACATTATGAGCTCTTTATTTCCAGTACTCATTTGCTGCCCAACATGAGTATGTCCACCCTACTGCCAGAGCTGTGTCTGCTCATTTGATGTGTGCGTTAGAGCTGGCATAACCATGAATACTTTGAGCATTCTACGGTTAGAACCGCCCTATAACCATCCTTATTTTAACACGGGGAAGAAATTATGCTACACATTAGAGATATAAGTTATTTCAACTTGTCCACTAGAGCACAGGTGCGATGAAATTGCAAGTAAATTAGCACAGGACGATTAGTTGTATCATGCTTCTATGGGTAAACTGCATACCTAAAAACTGAAGCTATAGACTAGGGATAGAGAAAAGCTGCAACAGAATCAGTCGAATAATGGCATGCATATCACACATTCGGACAACCGATTGCAATAAATTAATTATTCCACATTTCTTCCCTTTTCTGGCTCATATCCTTACATGTTTTGTGGATCGACGCTATGGACGAAATGACAAAATATATGAATTCACCGTGTAACGCTTTTCACACAGTGGTAAAATAACCCAAAACGTCATTTTACTAGTTAGCCACCAACTGGCTGGCGCATTTCAGGAAATAACGTTTAAAATCTGTATAGATTTATCCCAGGGAAATCCAATCTCATTCCAAATTTGACAAACCCTGTAACTCTCCGGTTTATTATTTTGAGGTCTAATCGAGTAGATTTATCAGCTCAGTTCAGTTCATTCAACAATTAACCTCACACTTCTGCGTTCAAGTTTTGGTTTCTATCTTACAGCATCGTCCAGTAAACGACCAAATGAATAGGAGCGTCGAGTGAAAAAGAAACAAAGATCAAAGTAATGAGTAGAAGTCACGAGAACAATGAAACAGTCCGAATGCAACTACGCCACTGGCCACAATTCCTAGTCATATCACTCAACTGTCCAACCATTTCATAGGTGGGTCGCGTGGTACCCAACCTGAAAGTCTAACACATCCTACTTGGCCAATTTCACTAATCAAGGTTCCCGTACCTTTTTGCCATGTCACGGATTAACCACTTCGACCTACCTTCCAATCACGACCTGCCTCGGACAACAACGTACGCCGAGGAAGTCTATCGGTGAACATGCGTAACACATGTCCCAACCACCTTAATCTGTTTAGATTCAGTACTTGATCCAGAAACTGACCTCTGGCTTTGAACACTTTACGCCTAACCTCATAATTACTGATACGGAGTTCCAACCATACTCGGACAATGCTAAGAAGAAATCGGTGCTCGGAAGCCAACAGGCTTCGCCTATCTTCTACCCTCAGTGGTCATGTTTCTGAGCTATATAGAAGAACGAACATAACCGACGCGTTTTACATCCTATCATTACCAGACAATCGGATTTCACGCCAACTCCACAAAAGGCTGATGTTGGCAAAAACCAAAAGGTTACAATATATACGTTTACACGTCACCCAGTATCCGTTCACCCGGTGAGTTGTAATTGCCCAGGTTACAAAATGTATCCACTTCAGCTACAGTTCCCATCTCAAGACGAAGTATAATGCAGGGCCAACCCCGTCCTGCAACAGCATTTCACAATGTGGAGGTGAAAACACCTATCCCAAACATTGCTACACAGTTGGTTCGGCCATCTAAGCGCATTTGTAACTTACGTGGATCTCCATTCAGAATAACAATATCGTCTGCGTATTCCAAATCCGACAGTTTACTGCGAAATAGAGCAGTCCTGACGAACACCACTTTCCGTGGTGAACTGGGGTGAATGATCACCTTGAGCACGAACTCGGCATCGGATTTTCGCATGCAAGCATTCGAAAGGAGAAGTAAATTTCTATGGTGCAACCTTTACTAAGAAGCACCGTCAGAGTACTGCGTGGTCGACTGAATTAAACGCTGCTTTCAAACCAAGTAATACAAAGATTGTGGGCCTACGGAAGGTGTATTTGCTTTCTAAGATCTGTCGAACAGTAAGATATGGTCCATACGTCCGCGACCGGGTCTGAAACCGGCTTCATTCCTAAGAGTACACATTACACGGGAGCTGGATTTTCGATGAGCACTAATCCTTGTGGGCCTTTTGGATGCGTTATTTAACAAGCTCATTCCTCTGTGGTTTTCATGGAGGACACATCACTTTTCTGTTGAACTGACGCGATCACCTATTGACACCATTACTTATGAATCTGTTCACCATCCCAAATTACCCAGAGGAGATTTGTTAACTCCTGCACCGTTTCTCTGGCAGGTATAATCGGAAAGTCCATCGTTGAAGAGCGCCAAATGAATTTTTCTTTAAATTCCTTTTGTCCAACCGTCCGGACGATGTCCATGAGAGCCAATTAGTGAGCCATCGGATTTCTTGAGTAGCTCACTCACACCGGGTTTCGTTGGACCGGTACCTCTAATAAAACGGGAAAAGTTTCTAGTGTTACGAATAGCGCAACCTTTTTCATTTATCTACATTTTGCATTCCACTACTGGTCACAGTCATTTATCAGGCTAATATTCAGCTGGTGTCTTGGGGATTTGCTCACCTCACTGAATGTGCCATCCGGTGGTACGAATCTGCAATCACCCAACAGAGTAACTGATGTCGAAGATATCCGTTGTTTGTGGGGCCTACCTGGATCAGAGTCCTGGGTGGCATTAGAAACTGAATAAAACGCTTTATTTATCTGTTTACATCGTTCATCTTGGTCCGGGATATCCAGCTGAATAGAAAGTCGTGTAGATAGCTCCGTCTGGAAATCGTATTGCTGGTTATCGTCCAAAAGCAACTGCGTGTAACGGGTAGCTTTGAACTGTGTGCAGACACAGACAAGAGATAAACAGAAGCAAGCACGTACCAAGGTGTGATCTGCGTCATCATTCGGATGCGACACTTTTCAACTGATCCACTCCAGTGGTTACCAATCAAAATATAGCCAGTTTGAGCCCAAAATTGTGAAGACGTAGGAAAACGCCATGTCAGTCTATGCAGCTTCTTATGGCAGAAGTTCAACCTCGCTAAAAAACAATCTGTTGTCGGAATATAGCTAAATGAGGTGATCACCATCGTCAGTGCGATCGGTTGGGATAGCAAACGGGCCTCAAATATGCCTTTCGAGATTTCCGAGACAGCCAACTAGGGCATTGAAATCCTCAGCAAAGACCACCACGTCCATCTAGCTTGCGCTTCGAAGTCACTAAGACAAGTAGTGGTAGAATTCTTCCTTCGTCTCAGAGGAACTACAGTCAGTGGGCGCATACGTAGGCAAGACTAACAAGCATCAGAGCTTCATTCTGTTTCCGTTGACACGCACAGAACCGTAAGGCTGAACGGCGCACAAAACACTGCTGAATGAAATCCAGTCTAGCAGTGCACGCTCAACTCTAGCACTCAAAGCAATCCCAAAGTTGGTCTGACCAAGAACACCAGACACCGATTCACCCGACACAGAAAGAGTGAAGAGAGAACCTAGATTTGTCTCTGGAGTGTGAAGTGTGATCACAGTGGTGGGGTCTTGCTTGCGTGTTTTGGAGACACAGCTTACACCTATTTGAAAAAAGTCGAGTTTTAGCAGGGGTAACCTGTTGCCTTATCTGATGTTGCGTACGGATGTTGAAGGCAACTAGTTGAAGCGAACCTCCAGGTTCAAGAAGTTCCTCCGATTTACATCCAACTCCTGAGCTACTGCTTTCATCGGAGCCAAAATCACCCATGGATATTTGCATCCACCTTGAATTGAGATGGAAAAATTTGGCAAAGCCCTTTACAGGAGAAACTCAAGATTTCTGGACACATCCTACTTCACGGATGCCCACACCGCCGTAAGGGTTTTTCTTCGGAAGCATTTAAGCTAACCTATGACTCAACAGTCAGACCCACAAAGTAGTGGGAAGTTAAACGAGCACGGGACTGAAGGAACTTCTTCTGGTCTGTCACATGAGACCTGATTGTTGCCAGCATACTGTCTTGTCTTCGCTGGTGCCTTGTTATCGATCCATCTTTCAGATTCAGTCCTCAGCCCCATGCATCCAGTGGAGCAAGCGGAAAGTGAATGGGTAGCGTCCTTTAGAGTGCGGGCTGCCCAGCTTAAGCGTGTGATGGCTAGCCAATGAAGTGCGATGACTTCTTTCACCGTCAAGCGAAACCTCAAGCACTCCACTCCCACGCCCACCTTTGATAGGTTTTAGACCAACAAACTGGTTATCTCCATGTTCTTTACACTGGAATGTCCTTGTTACAACCAAGTGTTGCCCATCAATGGGTTCAGATATTGGACTTCGTCAGGCCTCCACCCATCGATCAGTAAGCCATCTTAATTCATCCCCGGCTTGAGGAATCTATCCTGCAAAGCTCTTTGCATCATTCAAGTCATCACACCGCGACATGGTGCAGTCTGGCGATGGTGCTTCCTACAGAATGTTTCGTGTATCACTTCTTGATGTGTGGTAAACCTCAAGTTCTTAACTGCGAAAGGTTTTAGTTGTATGTTAAGTGATACTGAACCCCTCGGTAGCCATTTTTAAACTGTATTATCAATTCCTTTCCGAATCTGCTGATATTGGTTTAGCAGTGCAGTAATTTTCATGAATAGCTGAACAGACTTTCTAGGCCGATGCTTCTGCTGCAATCTACGGGAAAGTGCAACTGCTGGTGGCAACGGTGGATATCATATCGGAATTGGGTGTCATAAAGTTTTTTGGGCACATATCAATGAAATGCGCCTTTTCAACGGAGTTATTATCATAAAACATGCCTTTTCTAATGTGGCACATTATTGCATTCCGTACTTACTTTTACTAACAGTAGCAAACAAACCAAAATATTTCCATTTCCATTTTTCTAGTTTCACTTTTCACAAATGTTCTGTTGGTGAACAGTTTAGAATTCCCTCTTACACTCCGTTTTCGTAAGCCTGTATGGGATGACAGTTTAAAAGTTGTGACAGAATATCCTGCTATTTAATTAGTTGTTATGATCTGTCAACCAATTTTTTGACGAGATTATATCTAATGCAGAATAATGTATACAAAATAACATCAGATTCTGGAAGCTTGACTAAAGCTTATAAGCCATTCGCCTAGTTGTATCGGAAACATGGAGGCTTTATAGGAAGAATGACTTTCAAGTGTCAAAGTGCTGCATTTGTACGCAGCGATCACGTAGTATTTTCACCTGGAGGATCAATCCTGGTTTTGTTATAGCTTTTCTCCTTCTGTGTTGATGCTGGGGAAAGAGAAGTTAAAATCCTGTCCTTTGTGAAATAGTTTTACCAGTGGTTATTTGAAAGAATAAATATAAGTGTAAACGGTGAGATCGATTTCGTTTATCTTCATGGACGTGAGAAGGCGTGGTACTGGACCAGCTTTTCTCCATGACTGGCAAACTGAAAAAGGATCATCCACAAACCCGGAATAAGCTCCTTTGCAAAGCCTACATTTGGATGTCTGCATGAAATTCTTCATTTTACATCTTGCCTGATTGATGTGGCTTGCAAACCACTGATCTATATTTTTCGTTTTTCAGATAACAAAGGCCTTGACAGCCAGTGTTCAGTGCTAGGTGCGTTGTTACAGCGGCAGTCACCATAAATTAGTTTCAAAGCGTGACCACTGGTCCAATTTCACAAAATTGAAAATGACACAGAAGCTTTTGTGCACCTCTAACGTATATTCCTACCAGCACCATACCACCTTGCAAGCACATTCTACGCTAAACCGGGCTGCCTATGCACAGCCAAAAATCCATACTCCATTAATCAAACCACTCGATGTGGAAGACACTTCCTTCCAAGTCTGAATCCCATCAGAGCAGCGGGTCACCTCTATGATACAACTTCTGATTGGCCAAAAACTCTTTTTTGTAATAGTGTATCGTTATTATATTAGTAAGAGAATAAAAGAGTAAATCCACTATCAGGAAACGCCAGTATGCGATGGGAAAGATACGGTTTTCTTCCACATCGAAACAGTAAATTATAATTGAAAGGAAATATTCCAAAGAAACTTTACTCATCGATTTGACTTGGATATATTTTGATTTTTTCAGATGGGTTGAAATATTCTCTCTAATGTAAATTTCTCAGTGACTGCGAAAACTGCGATTCATCCGCTGGCAAAAACTTATTGTTTCTCCCCTGGAAGATGAAAAAACGGAAACCCCTGACAACCCTGGTTGATTCCGAAAACTATGACAAAACCTATCCTTCTTTTGAAACCATAAGCCAAGAAAAACTTCCTGCGGTGGAAGAAAATCCCTTGCAGAAGAAGAACGGACAAAGAGTTTAAGAAGGTGAACAAATAACAGTCCGCCATTTTTTCCGTTTCTCTTTAACCCGACGGGCTCCGTGCCTGAGGTTAACAGACCGTCTACCAATGGCATTTACTTTTCCATACTTTTCGTCCACTTGCTGATACGAGTCAAGTCACTTTGTTTTATCACCAGACTTCCAGCACAGTTGATGAAAGAACATCAGTTAACTCCCGTTCGTCGGGGACCAGTCAAGTAAATGAAATTTAAAAACGCCTAATTTCACCAACTATGAAATCAAAAGACACTTATATTCCGCTTCTCGGCAATAAACGTTTGAATGTGAAAAATGTAAGCGGATTTTACGTTATCTAATCACTCACATCAAAAACCCTTCTTTTCGATTGCTGAACTTAAAATAGTGTGTACGAAGCATCCATTTGGAACGACATGTTTTTGAAACCAGATCCGCTCAAACTACCAACAAACTCCTTCGGCTGTGTTCATAATCCATAGATAAAACCGTCACTTGGAGCAGTAAATAGGGATTATTGTCCCACGCGTAAGATAAATAATGGTTTCTTTCTTCTCGCTGAATATATGCTCTAGAACGAAATCATTCGTTGAGCTCTGGCTGTTTAGGGAAAATGTTTCAAACATAAGTCGCCTGTGAATTTGCAACCATTCCACTAAAAAATTGTTCTCTACTTGAAAAAGCGGTGTAATAGCTAAAGGTCCAAGTTTGTTTGTCGTTGGTTTTTGATGGGAGAAATAAGGTCTCACTGCGAATATCTGGATTAGCCAAAATGATGTTTCGCTAATGAGTGAAAAATCAAACCCCGACTGTCTACACCTGAAATGACTGGGACAGCAACGGAATTTTACTTTGTTGTTCTTCTTCGGTAAGCGTATAGTAAATGAAAAAACAACACTTCTGTGCCTAGACCGAGTGTGCAGCTGAATAAATGTACTGATTCAGCCACGTTTTCCAGGACTAGTTTCCTTGACAAATCGGAAAAGTTACGGTAGCTCCATGGCCAGTTGACAAAAATTTCAAGTAAATTCCGCACGTCAAACCTGTTAACAGATTGGATGCGATAAGGACATGTGAATTAGTAATCTAATGTATTTGATGTGACTATGGCCGTTCAGCAATGAAACTAATTTATCATACCTAACTGTAAATGGTACCATTTGTTGCGTGACTGTGATAACAGTTACTACACAGTGCAAAAGCGTAAAAGAATGATAATAGTAATAACTCAAATGTCATTTTTATTGCATACATTAGTATTCCTCTCTGTTGAGAGAAAATACATACACAGTGTTTTTTTAGTGGCAAATGTCTAAATTATTCTGGTCGATGGAAGAACGGAAAACACGTTAGATGTAACGAAAAGGAAGGACTATAATGATAATTATCCACACTAATGATGAAATATTCTGTTTATTTAAGGAAAGCATTATTTAAATAATATCGGTCTTTTCGAAAACCACTTCTTTGGGACTATCCTCCAGATTATTCTTACATCCAGAAACAAGAAAATCCCAATCACCTCTAATTCCTCTTGGTTTAATAAAACCTTTCACACCAGTAGTAGGTTCCCCTGGCTCGGCTGATTCATCCATGGATACGTACATTTGAAAGGTATAACCAGCGCAGAGCTTCTTTTCCAACTGCGTGCGGGGCCACTAAAAGCTCACCTCGAGTAAATCAGTTCATCCTATGTTGCTGTTTTATCAGGAAATTTTGAAGAAGGTAGTAATTCTGTCAATGGAATTCTTTTATCTTCCGGTCAACCTTGGATGATAACCTCCTTCAGGGATGGAAGACATAGCTGTGCCTCCGTGGATTTCCGAAGGTGGGACATTTCAGATTTCGTTACCGCCAAGGCAGTTCGTCTCTCATGTGCGTTAATCACGCGATCGGTTTCATCAATGCCGCTAACTTTGGTTAGAATCTGCTCAAATGGTTGACTATATCCTACACAGGTTCCCATTTCTCAGGTCCACTCTGTTGACGAGTAGACACATACACTTAACATTTGTCAAATTTGAACTCTACCACTTCACCTTTTCTGAAATATTTTTAAAAAAACCTGAAGAACACGAACATTATATGTAAAATTATTTGGTATCGAAAAAAACTATTCTGAAACTACTGTGCATAAATTGAGCTAAGCTCAGTTATTTAAGTGTGAGTGTTTCAATCTCTTTCGTTTTGGAGAATATCACTTTATTTGAAATGGTTACCTTTCGCTTATACAACAAGGTATAGATTGAAGTTGTATAGCGTCAGACTGCTTGATGAACCATGAGTTACCAGAAGATGAAATATATACCGAGAAAATGTTACTAACGAGGAGTGTGTTGTACCTCATGGTTTGAAAGTAACCTCTTATCACACACTTCTTTCCTTAAAACCACTGAATCGTCGACACATCTGCCAGCTGAGTCAAGAAAATTGTCTTACAAAAAAACACGTACTAGATTCATAGTTCCGTTCAATCGGCTAGATGTTCCGATTGGTCAACTGAGTGTCCACATCTTCGTAGGATTGATCATTTGCGTCAACCTCACCTGGGGCGAGTTGCTCACCTGAATATACCAGCATGATCACGAAAAGTAACCTGCTCTCCACAAAGATTTCCGATTGCACTTTTGTTGGTCATTCATAAACTTGAGAAACATCTAGTTCCGACCAAATGATTCAAAATTGGTCCTTATGGTACCCCGAGACCTGTTTTTAAGGTGGCCTCTTCTGTGATTTTACACCTACGCAGATTTTCACGGAATTCGTTGGTCTTCGACCCCTGCGTAATTTCCTAAACTGCAAAGAATTTTATGCCACTCGGTTTGACCTTAAAGCTCAGCTGGTAGGGTACACGCTATATTACATTGTGAGTGACTACTATGTATGGGTTTGAACCCGACAGGTTCAACGAGTTCTACCATTTGGATCGTTTCATGAGTGACTCCTGTGTTTGGAATACCTCGGGATGAGTGGCGAAATCTACTCAAGGTCTGTGAACTGAACCTGTGCTCGCAACTCCTATTGTTTCAGCCTGAAATGACATTAACAGACGACAACAAACCAGGCCAAAACGAAAGTACTTATAAAGGAGACAGCAACACGGCATTTAAGGTGCAAATAGAACACTCCCGAATTCAGCGGTCCATTCAGGTTTCTGCGTTGACGGACAGATTGTAGGCTGGCCAGTTCGCCGGCTTTCGCGCAGGTCATCACCGTACCTGTGTAGTTCACATCGGATCACTCATTACACCGTCATTTAAACCTGACTGCGGATCTTTGATACGCGGTCAAGTATTTTGCTTTTTGAACATACTCAGTCGCCAATCCGAATTGCCAATGTGATCACAAATAACAACAAGCTGATTCTGTCGCTAGATTTTGACACTGCATTCTGGATTAGTGCGCCCTCTAACCGTTCGCAACACAAGAATACCTGATGACCGCGTATTTGGTAACAAGTGCAAGTGACATTGATTTTGCAGGCGTTAGTATCAATGTGTTCATTTTTATCACTTTCGAAATTTGATTGTAGTAAAAAGAATAGATAAAATTTGTTTTAAAACTTTCGAGGTTTCTGTAAAAGATGCAAAAATATGAGACGTTCACATAATTTTCCTCTGGGAATTGATTTATGACGTAATTTTGATAGGACCGTAGGTGTAAACTAAATCAACTAAGTTCTCCCACAAAATCGACGGGGAAAACCGTCAAATAGCAAATGATCAGAACTTGACACTTTGATTAGGAATACACGTTCAGAACTCACTTTGACATATAAAAGACTGCACCTAAATTCCACACAAATTATGGGATTCTACCTTCTTTTCGAAATAACGGGCTAAATCAGGCGATATCTCTGTCAGATTGACTAAACTTTGCACAAAAAGAGAAAAAGAGCTCAGACACTTTCCGAGAATTTCGCTGAATTTTAGCTCAGCCTAATGGAACAGTTCCTGATTGTGCACGAAGTAATGATTGTTCACAAGAAAATAGTGGTTCATTGCAGTTTGACTTTATTTATTCTTGACTCGACTTATAAATTTCCTCCAAAATAACCAACTTAATGCTCAAGATAGTGAGTACCACTAAGTTGTCATCAAATCTGGACATTCCAGGTGTAACCTGCATTGCATTAACCTTGGACTGTAGTTATTTTGTTCCCAACATCCGAAAAGTTTATAACAATAATTGTACATAATATGATTCATCGTGAAGTGGGAACGTACAAACCACTGAAAACCATGACAGCGCCGTACAGCTGTTTCATCCTTGTAAGGAATTGACATAAATCATTTTGTGTAATAATCCAATGTCCTACTACTGCTTACCATCATGTAGTAGTCAGGCTAAGTGGGTTGTTCAACGGGATGCCTTCGTTGTACTCAAGCCTTACAGAGAAGTATTCCGGCATAAAAGTGGCACGCTGTGCTTGAAACTCTCTGCTAACATTCAAAGCCAGTTTTGGAAGGGCGCTGTAGCATGCAAAGCATCAGTTCAATAAACGTTTGAGAGTCAGCCCATATAGCCTCGTGGTTAAGGTTTTGGACTAGTAATCGTGCATCCCGCTGATGATTCCTAACAAAGGTGAAACAGCTGTACAGAGCTTCCATGGTTTTCAATAGTTTGAACGTTCGCGATGCATAGTGAATCGTAGTATACAAAAATATAATCTACTACTCACATTCATACTACGTTATTTTCCCTGGTTTACTCCAAATGAATTCGTACTGCATTTCTTCCCAGTTCGAACATCTCCACGTCATAGTGGATGGTCGCCAGAAAGAAACGATATTCAAAAGCTGTATTCCAACCAACACAATATATCCTGCCTACAGTGAACTGGCTTGGGTGTAATTATCTTGTTACAGTCACTCAAAAGATACCATGATCCCATGAATGATAGAACCCTATGGCCTGATGAAAGCAAACCGGTTTTCATGAAAATGTATAATGTAGGTGAACCTATATTTTCGGCGATTTCCTTCTTAAGCAATTTCAGTCAACTTTACAGTCTGCCAATCAATCAATCAATCAGAGAGCACGTCATCTGATCTTTAATTTTATTGGTCAATTAATCCGTAAGCAGTGAACTGGGTAAAACTAAGTATTAGGATAGGTGGCCTGGAGTGAAATCATGTTTCGATGTAAAGTTTTCGACCGTTGGCTGTGAAAAGCGGAGTTTTCATAGGACATATCTCTTATTTTCTTCTTTCAGATTCAAGTCAGACGGGTCGATTTGAAAATTTCTGTTGGTTCATATCAATTCACTCTGGTTTTCATATGATTTTATGTAACCGGAGCCAAACTCCTGCTTAAATAGCTCAGCTATCGGTGAGTTTAGGTAGTTTAGAGCAGGGAAACTAGATGCAGTATCACTTCTGGCAGTAGAATGATAAATTTGTCGTCATTTGGTTTCTGGGTCTCACATATATAACGTACTTCGAGAATATTACCCACCAAAACTCGTTTATTGTCATCTCATACGCATTCGCCGTTGTGATACTGACGAACTTCTGTGAGAAATTTCGAAAAGAGTGCTCCTTTGTTAGTGGAGTAATGGGTCCTAAGGTGGAACAGTTGGCCTCGGACACGGCATCACTAAATAGTTTGAATTCATTTAGATGTAGTACATTAGCGATGATCGAGGTGATCAGTATCCTACTACTGCGGCCAAAGTTATGTTCCCTAAGGGAATTGGTCCACCACTTTACCTTCCTTGATCAGAAGTCAATGTGTCACCAAGAAAGTGATTCCGATCCAAGCTGCTAAGTGTGACACGTAATTTTCGTTTTTCTGTTTATCAACTGATTAAGCAATCAGCCGATCGGTCTGTCGATGAAATGACCAAATTTTTGATCAACTGTCCAGAGGACGTTTTCGTATTCCTTCGATTTCCTCATCGCTTTTGGTCAAGAAAAGTAATCGAAATGGATTTAGAACGAAAGGAACAAACAGCATGTTTACCCAGACCTAGCTTTCTAGAGCTAATCAAGGATTATAGCTGTTTACAAGTTGTCCACGTTACGCGATTCTAGCAAAATGAATGATTATTGACAGGAGAAATATGAGCCTGTGAAATGTGACACCTTTGGTAGTACCCAAACCTGTAGTTTCTTGTTTTTCCCAAAATTGTTGGTTTTCTAAATCACAAGCAGTAATATGGGATGGTATTTTAGAGTAAGCGTTCCACTCAACTGTAAACCGATATGCCGTGTTCGTTTTCAGAAGAACGCAATGCAGCCTTCATCGACAACCGGCTGGTCTTTCAGTTTCATTTGTATGATTCAGCAAACGGGTTTCATTCAGCAATCATTTATTTTAGGAGCTGATAGTAGCATGGTGTATTACCGATCGACAGAACAACGAAAACATTTGGTGCTATGGTGGTAAATGATATCCTTGACCAAGACATAGCGAGTTCCTTGAGTCATGAATGTGCACCAAAAACGCTGACCAGAATTTGTCAGCAATAAATTATAGGCACGATATTCGATTGGGTACGCCTAACGAAATTGGGCTCGTCATAATACTGAAGCACCCTTCAATGGTTAAAGTCATAGATGGACTTACCGTGCACATAGCACGTGTAAGATCAGGATTACGTAAGATTCCTTATCTCGTTTTCAGAATCTATCCATGTTTGCTATCAGTATTGGAGTTGATTTCGTAAACGATCATCTTGACAGCTAAATTACCACAACAATTTTCATAAGTTATTCATACGCTGGTGGCTTGCCAAAAGCTAGGCTCTAGCTCTTGAGGCTAAGTGGAAGAATTGTTTCATACAGTTTCTTCCGTTGTCACCGAGATGTTGTAGAGTACACTGTTCATCTGAATTTGTGCAACCGTGAAATAAGACACACTTTCAAATTAGTGCACAGTGTTGAGAGTGAAGAATTTGCAAAGAAGTTGATAACTTTCAGTTTTAGTTCAGTTCCCGTATAGAGAAAATTACCTGCTGAATAGGAAAACTTTTTCCGAGACAAACTTGAAACTATTCGTCTGGGAAATATTCGTTTCAGACGTCCCGGTAGAAACGATGGTAAGATTTCTTTCGAGCAGTTAAGATTCGAATTTGACGCGCGCCAACTCAGAATGACAGCAATGCTGGTCAACGCAAAATCTTGCCTCATATATCCCGTGATTTTATCCTGGTACCAAGAGTTACACTTATTAGATAAAACAAAACGTGGGTCACTATCACTGCACAGCATATTCATGCTTTTAAACTGGACGTTTCGAAATCATACTTATAAATCCTACTTCTCGATATTTTAACTGTTTATCGTCATTGGATAGCAATATATCCAATAAAGACCATAAACAACAATTTTTTTGTGCGTTCTAATGTGCATCCATTTTCTTTAGCAAATTCATAGCCCAGAGGTTCGTACGTGGCTATGGCGGATGCACTGATACATAAATGAAATAATGCATAGGACAACAGTTATTGTTTCAAGCACAAACAAAGGTACGACAATCATCACCCAGCTTTCGGGTCAATGTACATCATGTCTGTGTGGCAGACCAAATGTTTTACATTATACGTTGATTATTATGGAAGGTTACGGAAAAGATTCACTCCTGATAAGCGGGAAATTTGAACTAACCTATGCTTTTACTGGGGGGGGGCATTCAGTGATGGATAATCCAAATGACCTAGCTGTGCAAACTGGGGTGGAGGCGAAGAAAACAGAAAAAAAGGAACAACATTTTCGACGCTTCCGAGAATTAGAGTTGGTCGTGGCTCAGGTTGGAGGTTTCCAACGAATTCTGATAGCTGATTTTGACTATCGGGAGCCTGGCATTCTCAAATAGTCCATTGGTGAACACACTGAATCGGACAGCTTAAGTACTGTCGTTCTAGGCAACAAATGAAAAAACAATCCAAAAGCAATTAAAAAATTATTCATAGTAAAATCACGAAAATGTTTGTATAAATGCTAGCAGAAATATTAGCACACATTTTCGGAGGTCAGTCTTCCGAAAACTGAAGGCACTGGAAATAGTCAAATAGAAGTTTGAACGGAAAGGTCAGAAGATCAAGTTTCTATGATTAGTAACATGTTAAAGCCAAGTTCTTTTGAAGTTTTGGGTCAAATCAAAAAAACTTCGTTTATATATATATATATATATATATATATATATATATATATATATATATGTTCATGGAAATGATTAAGAAGATCACCAGCCGAGCACTAACGACGTTACCTCGATCGGCTACGAAGAGGTTGCAACCTTATCCCCGAGTTCAGCAATTAGAAGCCGGTGAAAACAACAAGATTCCTTGAATAAATCCTGTGTGAAGGAAAAAAACAATATTTTCTATTATGGCAAATAGTTTTCGCGAGACATACCTTATGTAGGATAAGTAACTGGCCTGCAGACGTTTCCTGTGGTTATTTCCGGTATGTGAGAGTAACAAATATCATCTCCATGGTTATTAGGTTGGGATGCCAACCTTAACACTTCAATCACAGCCAAGTCTGTTCACTTTGCACAGTTCACCTCATAACTACATGTGAAGAAAGCAAGTAGCAAGGTACCATGCACAGCTTTTAGTAAGCAAATTTATGACGAAGAAACTTTTTACTGTGATATAACTGACGGCAAGGTTGCCTGCACATAGCTAATTTGCATTTTCTTTCGATGGTATTTAGTTTACTCCATGCATATATGCTCTAACGGACAAAATTGGAATTTCTGGTCTTCTGGTTCTCGTGTCCGACACCGCCAGATGAATTATTTGGTAGTGATAACGTTTATTGTAAGTAGTGCCTTTTTTTCATCAAACGAGCAAAATCACTCAATTTAATGTGGGCACAATGCATAATTCACAAACAAGAGTACTTTTTGGGTTGGGTGAGCTATCAATATTTTGAAATCGGTTCAGTTCAGTTCATTCCACAATTTTCGATGAGCACTAATCCTTGTGGGCCTTTTGGATGCGTTATTTAACAAGCTCATTCCTCTGTGGTTTACATGGAGGACACATCACTTTTCTGTTGAACTGACACGATCACCTATTGACACCATTACTTGGGAATCTGTTCACCATCCCAAATTACCCAGAGGGGATTTGTTAACTCCTGCACCGTTTCTCTGGCAGATATATTCGGAAAGTCCATCGTTGAAGAGCACCAAATGAATTTTTATTTAAATTCCCTTTGCCCAACCGTCCGGACGATGTCCATGAGAGCCAATTAGTGAGCCATCGGATTGCTTGAGTAGCTCGCTCACACCGGGTTTCGTTGGACCGGTACCTCTAATGAAACGGGAAAAGTTTCTAGTGTTACGAATAACGCAACCTTTTCATTTCTCTACATGTCGCAATCCAATACTGGTTATAGTTATTTATCAGGCTAATATTCAGCTGGTGTCTCGGAGATTCGCTCACTTCACTGAATGTGCCATCCGGTGGTGCGAATCTGCAATCACCCGACAGAGTAACTGATGTCGAAGATATCCATTGTTTGTGAGGCCTACCTGGATCAGAGTCCTGGGTGGCATTAGAAACTGAATAAAACGCTTCCTTTATCTGTTTACATCGTTCATCTTGGTCCGGGATATCCGGGTGAATAAATAACCACGTAGGCAGTTCCATATGGAAGACGGATAGCCGACTACGTTTCAAAAACTACTGCGCAATACCCATGGCTTTGGTGTCGATGCGATCACGGACGAGACGTTAACAAAAGCGAGCACGTACCAAGGTGTGATCTTTGTCAACATTCGTAGACCAGAATGAACGATAATCCTCAACTGACCCACTCCAGTGGTTACCTATCACAGTGTGACGCGTCTGTGTCCAAGGTTCTGAAGACGTTCGAAGACGCCATTTGAGTCTGTGCCGCTTCTTATGGCAGAAGTTCGTACTCGTCAGAATCAATGTATGGTCAGGGCACATGTGAATGAGATGATTGCAGTTGTCAGTACTACAGGCCGGTTTAGCAAATTGACCTCCAATGTGTTTTTCAGAATCCCTTAACCCGGTCAACATGGGGGTTGAAGTCCCCACCAATGACTACCCCGTCAGTTGACAACACGCCTCGAAGCAGTTAAGCCAAAACGTTATAGAATTCGTCCTTAGTCTCAAAGGAACTACAGTCACTGGACATACACACACACACAAACAAACAAGACGAACAAGCATTGATGCTTCAGTTTGTTGCTGCTGACAAGCACAGAACCGTGAAATAAAACTGCACACAATCAACTGTATGCCAAAATGAAGTCTATCGAAGCACGCTGGGCTTTCATACTGAAAGCAGCCCTTAGACCGACCTGAGAACGAGCGCCGGATCACCCCTAATCACGCGGAGTGAAGCAAGAGTTTGAAGCTATATCTGGGATGCAAAATTGATGGTAGAAGTGAGATCTCTCATGCTTGACGCGGAGACAGCATGCATCTGTTGTTAACATTTCGAGAAATCTAGCGCGAACAGCCCGTTGCCTCATCCAAAATAGTTTGTCAAAGTGGAAGGCAGCAAATTAAAACAAACACAAATGGTTGAGATGTGCTTGTTATCTATACCCAACTCCTGAACTACTACATCCATCTAAAATTAAAGGAGGAAAAGTTGGTAAGGCCATTTACAGGAAAAATGCTGGAGGTTTCAGGACACATCCTACTTCACGGATGCCCACACCGCCGAAAGGGTTTTTCTTCGGAAACATTTAAGCTAACCTATGACTCAACAGTCAGACCCACAAAGTAGTGGGAAGTTAAACGAGCACGGGACTGAAGGAACTTCTTCTGGTCTGTCACATGAGACCTGATTGTTGCCAGCATACTGTCTTGTCTTCGCTGGTGCCTTGTTATCGATCCATCTTTCAGATTCAGCCCTCAGCCCCATGCATCCAGTGGAGCAAGCGGAATGCGAATGGGTAGCGTCCTTTAGAGTGGGGGCTGCCCAGCTTAAGCGTGTGATGGCTAGCCAATGAAGTGCGATGACTTCTTTCACCGTCAAGCGAAACCTCAAGCACTCCACTCCCACGCCCATCCTCGATAGGTTTTAGACCAACAAACTGGTTATCTCCATGTTCTTTTCACTGGAGTGTCCTTGTTACAACCAGGTGTTGCCCATCAATGGGTTCAGATATTGGACTTCGTCAGGCCTCCACTCATCGATCAGTAAGCCATCTTAATTCATCTCCGGCCTAAGGAATCCATCCTGCAGAGCTCTTTGCGTTATGGAAGCAGGCCAGCCATGACACCAAGCCAAGGTGCAGCCTCTTTGTGTGCAATCAGTTTAGTTATTCGCAAAGGCGTTAAGTTCTCGTGGCACTACGAATGCTCATCTTCAATACCGTAAGGAATGTGTAGCACACTTTTCCGTTTTATCGGTTTTCTCGCGTGATGATGCGTTATCGACCGAGTTTATTATAACTGTGCACCTATTCATCTAACTGAAATCTTCAGTTGAACGAAAGTAACACAGTTTCCGTAACGTCCAAATCAATAAATTACTATTGGAAACTACGAGTATGTTCGTTATCCCCGAGTAAACAAAATGAAAAAGCACAAACAATATAAGTGTGGAGATAGCTAGAAGAAAACTACCCAAGACGATACCAAGTTACCAAATAACAAAAATGAAACAAAAGAGCATTGGTCGCAGCTAATTGCCGCGCGTTTTATGTAGTTGGACTTTTTTTGGTTTACCTCACGGACTTTATGCGGAAAGTCTGCCGCTTTCTGCCTAACCGAGGCTGGCGATCACATTTGTTGTACATTTTACCAGGTCATTGACTGATCTCTTGTGCATATTGCAACCACGACCAGATATAGGACCGAAAACATCTTCTTGGAACATGTTGAATTAGACTAAATTATGATAACCCGATTAGGTTGAGTTTTGCTGCGTGCGCCACGTCCTAAGTTTGACCTCGGCATAAGTGATCCGCTGTTTCCTCTCAGATGCTGAGAATAATTCGGAGTCCAAGTACTGATAAGCTCCATACATCCCTCGCTCATATTGGTTAGTTTTCTAAGCCCTAACCTGAAATGATATAACTGCAGCTTAAATTTAGTTTATTGACAGACGAACGGCCTTTGAATCTACGCCACAAATGTCGGAAGTTTAAAAAGTCAACAATAGTTTTCGTGCAGGGTTAGCTTGTTAGCCCATTAGTGACATGCAAATGAAGTGCAAAGCTCAGTAGAACAGAGCCTATATATTGAATATGAAATCAACCCCGACATTTCAAACTTCTCTTTGATAGCAGCCTCACCTTTCATAATCATTCTTCACCTGTTACGTAAAAGGCATAAATAATTTGAAGTACAACCGAATAAACCGTCTGGAAAAACTTCACCCTTTACCTGAAAGCACCCCAGTATATGACAGAGTTGCACCTAATGCAACTAGTCTTACTTGAATAAATTTGTGTTTTGACTATATTGGTTAGATAAGTGCAAGCAAAAACGCGGAAAAATGACGGAGTACATCATCAGTTCAGGTGATAAATTCGGGCATATGTCGTTTTAGCTGGACTCGACATGGAAGGATATAAACCTTTGGGTAAACAACGTAACATGCCATAGCTCCGTACAATCCGCATTGGTCAGTTTAAAGGCCACTTCCGTTCATGCAGAAAGGGTACAGTGATGAAAATACACCCGGAGTTTCCCGAGGAATACATATTAGGAAAACACACAGTACATCAATGACGGTGGTTTATCGATACCACCCTGAAAAGAATTCTCCGTAATGGACTCAACGCTAAGCAACATTATCAAGCGGTTTCTTCGAAAACTGAAAGCTCACCTTTCAAGATTTCTAGTGTTAAACTGAAAATTTAAATCCAAAAATTAATAACATCCTTCAATAGCCAAGTTTCCACGCTGCTTGGTCTCTACATTTTAAGGAATTGAATGAAATTTATTTTGACGATTTGAAGTAGAGATTTGTTGAGTAAAAGATCATGTAGGCTATCTGACAAGGGGGTCATTATTCCTGACAAACTTTCCTCATTTCCCAAAAGTGCTGGTCAGAGTCAGTATACAGCGAACAATTTTTTTATCTTTTAGACTCGAATAACTAAATCCAGCTATCTGTGCATTTCCGCGTATCGTAGTATAGATACAATAATGATAATCTCATAGGAACTAGTTTGAACGACACTTCAGATTCACATTTGATCCTCTCTTCTAGCTGGGAGGTGCATTTACTCCCAGTTCTCGAGTACGCTCGAGAGGTCATTCGTACCAACAGCGAGGCAGTACCACCTTGTACGGTTTGCTTTAGCCGCTCCGGGCCATTCCTCTTTTATTCTGAGAACCAGGAGTTATTCTGTGTTTAGAGTGAATACTGAACGCCACAGTAGTTATTTAAGTATTTTTAAACGAAAAAAGACAAGTCCTAAGTCAAAAGTATCACTGATATTCACACATTGCATTTGCTGATATTCAAACCAGATACATCTGACTTCGGTTGGTAAAAAAATCATCAGTGAGTTCTAAATTAAAGCAACAACAAGCGATACTGGGAAAATCAAAGTCACGTTGCTGTCATGTATCCCCTTTTCGTAATCTTTTGCTTAGTAGCCTACCCCGCCAAGTTTTCCAATGTAATGAAAGCTTCAAAGATCATATTGTAGGGGACCAGTTCTACCGAAATATTTTCAGAAACGTATACACTTTCCTCCCGATTTTTCTGCAAGTAGATTTAAAATACCTAATCCACGATCACCGTAGTGGTTTGTACAGCCTCTCTGCACAGTTTACTTGCAAAAGCAATACAGATATTGATCTTTCAACAAACGGTAGTTGAACCAAGATAAATGAATCTTTTGAAAATAGTACTAAAACCAACCTTCATTTTCGAATAGGAAGTGAAATAGCAAAACATCTGCTGATATCTTCATCTAGTGTGCTATATGTGAGACTGAAATAAAAAGCAATACGACTTTCTTGAAATCAAATCAGATAATCTGATCACCAGAATCATAACAGGGCAAAGACCAGTCTAACGGAAACACATATTGATGTTTTGTTTTAAATGTTGATTATGTCCATCGGACAAGCACGGCCGAAAAGCATTCTGTAAACTCAGGTATTTCATTTTCAAGTTCTTTGGGCAGGAAATATAGAATTTAATGTGAAAATCCAGCTGCGTAATACGGAAACCAAATCACTTTCTGTTGACACTACCTATATCGCATTTCCACTATCATCGAAATAAAAATAAGACAGGTCAACTGACCCAAAATCGTTAGCCTTAAACGTATAGGTTTTATAGATTTATCGCGATACACTGAGATTCCCGCTGATCGATATGTACGGTACCTTTTTTAGGGATGGAATTTGCTCTTAATAATTGTCGATAACTAAATCTGTGGTCCAAGGTGAAAGGTTACTGACAAGATTGCTTCAGTTAGCCGAACGAGAAAGAATAATCCCAATTACCGTATTTTTGCAGTACTATAGCAGGGCCAAGCCCCAAAGGAAAACGTTTTTACCCACAAAATATAATTACTGAAAAATATTTTTATCTATAAGAATCGACTTAAATGACTGGGGTTCCTTTACTGAATTGACCAGTTTTATAAAGATATATCAAACCAACAAAGGTCACGGAAAATGAACTCTCGATGATCACCACAGCACAGAGGTACACAAAATCAACTTGTATATTGTATATGCATACATATTTGTACATATATATATATACGTATACATATATATAAATATATATATATATATATATTATCAGCACAAACAAATAATTTGGAATATTAAACAGAACTTACTGTCTTGGGTCCTATTACGTTTCTGCTATTGAAACGTTTCGTTTCGGACCACTAGATTCCAATCATCAAAAAACAAAATTGCTCCTGGAGGAGTAAATCCTTAACATTTTCATCATTTTCACGTTTTGTCTCTCGCTTTTCTTCATGAGAACGGTTGAGTTTCTCTCCTTACTTCATGTTTTAGGTTGGAGGCTTTTTTGGCAAATAGCCGCTGGCTCATTTCCGCAATCTGATATAGAGTGGGAAGAAAGAAGTGATGGTGTTTTTTATCTCTTGAGTCAGAAAATCGGTTTCCTTTGCGCCTGTAAATATACTTTCCACCATCATTCATTTATTTACTTCCGATTACGCGCTTGTTTTTTTCTTATAATACCTCCTTGATTAGAAATTCCTACAGTAAGGCTAGTTTTTCAGGAAATGTCTTGCACCCTTACAAGTTCACATGAGATTCTCGAAGTGCCACAAACGTCAGCTTCATTCAGTAACCTAATTAAATACTTACAAGGATTTTTATTCATAGTGAACATTGACTTTATCTCCGTAGATGTACTTTTGCCAATGTCATCTTGTGTCCATGCAGGTAAGCCAAAATTAGACTGCTAATAAACGTTGAACCACCACGTGGCTTCGCACTGCTTGTATAAAACCCGAGCAATTGCAAGAATCACGCCATGTACAGCTTAGCCTTAGTTCTATCATTTGAACTCAGTTAGTCAATAAGTCAGTATTTTGGGGTGTAATCATTTGATACCAGTTGGTACTAGGGTTTAGCTCATGTATCTGAGGAACACAATGTGAACTGAAATTTCGCTTGTTCAGAAAATGTCGTTCATTTATTAGCACGTCGATCACACTTACTGCAAAAAGCCAGATAGTGGGAACAGTTGACATATTAAGGTCTTTACTCAGAAGGAAAGATCTTGCAGACAAAGGCAGTACTGATGCCACTAATACTCCCTGCTACATTTTAGACATGTAAGAATGGGCTTTTATGGTACGTTCATTTTGCGAAACAAATCAAATCTAGGCAAACTTCCTGACACAAAAAGTGATTACGGCTGACCCCGTTGGACGTAATAATGTGCATATGTCATAGCGTACGTAATATTACAAACACGTTATTTATGTGATGAATGCAGAGCGATACAATCGGCGCAAAACATTTTTTTCCCATTCAAAGTAATCAAAGTGAAGCACACGATACATTTGGATGGTACGTTTACCTATTTTACCACTAAAATTTCCGGAACCGCGGAATTTGCTTTTGGATTACTATGATCAGCAAAGCTGAGCGATAAGACAAAATTGGAATAGTCTGAAACTACAGAAGAAATCAGCCGAGTAGTTGTGGAAATGTTGCAATATTATTGCGATCGTGATTATGTTATCAGTTTTGGGGCAGATTGAACGTCTGCTTATTCAAATTGGTCAAACACATGAATAAACCAAAGCAGTAAACAAAGGCCGTGTATGTTAGAACAGCGTCACTTGTGTCCTAGCCTTCATCGTGTTGGAATATTCTTTTTTTCTAACATCACTTTCTGACCAAGCAACCAATTCTTCTTTCGTCTTATTACGCTAACTCAATTGCATATCCCGTATTTTTATTTTTATATCACCCCAAGTCAACGCTTTCAAGACTTTCACCAATCATTTTCTTGTTTTAACTTACCTTGTGCGTTCTTCTATCAAATATCCTATTCTTTGGTAACTTCGTTGATAACTTAATTCACGAATGACCGCGCCTTATTTATCTTTCAGTCCAATAAATAACCAAAATTTTCAATTGTTTTCAATAACACTGCACAATTACTTGCGTAACATGATTTGATGACACTTATGTTTTAGGCAGCAATATCCCAGATGTATGAAAATATAAATCTTATTCACTTGATTCTGCAGGCTGATTCGGGGAGAGCTAAAGCATCAACAGAGTTACCAGAAAAAATTGTCCAATTATTGATTAACAAAATAATAGCCTAGCTTTCTCGTATTAATTGATTCGATTACCCGCGTAGCGAACTACGTGTATTCTACGCAGCCTCAATGTTCTCCAGTCAGCCATTAGAAATGATTTTTTTCCAAAACAGCCAAATTAGCCTCTTCCATTGCAGGATTTCCCATCTAATATTTGACGCACAGGCATTACTGATATTCTTGTCTCATTTTCATTCTTATATAGCAAACGTCGAATGCGCCGTGGTTTGTGGTGATTAAAACTGTGTGACCTTGAGAATCCGTAGTAGTCAAGCAGTTGATAGCATGTTTGGAGTTCCATTTTTTATTTGTGGTGAACCGCTGAGATGCTAACTTACCTGGGGGGGGGCGCGCCGTATCCATTGTTCTGTGTTTTGTTGATCTAACCTTTCTACGGTAGATCACTAGTTCCCGTGTTCTGTAAATTTGGCTGAATCTTCAAGGTTGAAAACTAGTAAAATATTGAATATGAACAATTTTAAAAGAAAAAATTAAATTGAACCACTGGTTGTTTCCATCATTGGCTGGATAATACTTCTTTTGCTACAAGCAGTTCTTTCCGCTGCACAGTCCATTTCTTTTTTTCCTGTAAAAATAAATTATTCAATGAAACACTATCGCACGACTCCGTAGTAAACTCGTGCTTATGGATGGTTCTAACGAAAAGAAACTAAACTCCATTGTTTAGTGAATATTTTCGAGCCAAAGATACATCACTGTGCTACATTGAATGTCCACAGTGTTCTCCCTTCTTTGGAAAAAGATTTGCTTTGAACCAGTAAAATTCCACCAATTCACAATCGACTGGAACGAAAACAACCTGTGCGCCTTACAAGCACGTATTTCCGCGAAAGATACATTTTCGAGTCTTCACGTTGACAAGCTGACCTTCTTGCACACCGTTCATGCAAAACAAGTTATAACTAGAAGTGACGCAAACATAACGTTTTAGACAGTGAATGAAGTAAATTAAAGTAATCCAGTTTTTTATTGATCAGCACTGATAATATTAGCCCAGAAAAGCTACTCGCGAGATGTATGGGCACAGAAACTCGAATGTCGCCGTGAATCACTTCAGCTATTAACTTACTTCCTGTGGACAGTCGTGGTATTTCGCGTATTGATAAAAAACCATGACATAAAAGTAAAAACCTAAGACTGTTTCCATGATATTTTTATCGCACACTTCACCACACCGGATGTTTCAAACTGTTTTAATCCAAAGTCCAAATTGTGCCATTAGTTCTGTTACCGGTGCCGTGAACAAAGCGAAGTTCATTAGCTCTAAATACGAAAATTTTGCTTTTGCCATCTCAGATTACTTTTCGAGTGGACTGATTTTCAACAGAAGAATAAGCCATTTTGTGATCTACGGGAAGCTGGAAACTTTGAGGCTGTTTGCCTAACTATTTCCTCACTATAAACTTTAACTGAAGCAGGCTCGTAGATAAATCATGATCAAAATTTTATAATTTCAGTAATCTGAAGCCACAATAATACTGAGATTGGAAATTCGTTCTTAATTTTTGAGAAAAGATGCAACGCACGTTCTCGCAATTTCACTCTGGAGGTCATGGGTGAGAGCTTTAACTGCTCGACAGACTGAGACCGTAAAACATCAGTGAGACACGAATCTAGGCAGTACATGGGCATTCTCTGTATAAATTTGATATAACAAATACACCGCATCAGCCACATCCTCTGAAAAAACAGTTATTTTCCAACTAACTTTTGAGAAACCTCACCTGCGTAATTCATTACACACGGCCGTGAATAGAAACTGTGTTTGACAATCGTGTGGGTCGGGAAAGAAACCTTTCCTTACAAGTTACTTAATAATTAGTTTGCTTGAGGTTGCATGTAGTAGTTTTACAAAGGTACTGGTTGATGAAATGACTAAATGAGGCACCGATCAACCATTTCGGTAAGACCGATCCCGGGATATTTAGCACAAAGAATCGAACTGTGTCACTGAAGGGAGTAAAAGTGCAAGGTTTGTGTGAACTCAGTTGACTGTCATCAAGGAATTCGAATCCCTTGAATTAAAGTCATTGGGTAGTGACGGTCATGAAGCAGTATTTGTGTAGCCTTAGAATTATAGTAGCCTTATAAAGAATATTTACCTCAGCAACAATATTGTGGCCCCTCGTGACAGTGAACTGCGAATTGCAAAACTCCATTAGTAAAGATCAACGAATGAGGATTCAGTCAACATTAGAATAAAGTAGAAACCTGATAAAAACCACCGCCTTTTAGCCAGGTTGTTTATCTATGTACCACTGATTTATGTGTCGCAGTGAAGTGGCAAACCTGAGGCAGTTTTAAATAACCTGAACAAATAAAACCACAATGCAGAATATTGCGGCTTTTTAGAACTACCCTTTTTTGCTTTTGTGTTGCTCAGCCACGCAAATGGAAAACTTCATTTACGTTTGACTGACTGCATAGTGGAAGAACAAATGTAGCAAAAAGAAACACATTTAAATGGCAATGAATTAGACCTGTAATTCTGTTTAAGTGGTCAGCTAGTAGTAGAAACGTGCTAATTATTTGAAGGAGGTCAGTTCTCCGGTAGGCAGCAGACCATCGAACATTTTCGTCCACCTGGCAGTCTTCATGACCTCGCAGAAGGGACACCTTGGTAACTATACAGTGGACATTTCCAGTGGCATGTCCGAAGCATATCCGTTGGTGAAGATTGCAACGTCATGATGATTCATTGGCTTGAAAAATTATTCGTATGAACAATACAAATGAAGGTTTTCACCGTTGATTCAAACAGCAGGGAGTCAAACAGTTTTCGGAAATTCTGATGGTTACTCTATTCGCCATAAAAACCCGGCAAAAAGATACTTGTACATTATGCTCAATCCATTGCTTTGAGCCATGTTTTCAAAGAGGCTGCAAAATCAATTACCATTGTGTATAGACATATAGGTTAAAAAGTGAAAGATTTCCAATAAGCAGACTCCCCTAACAGACGTTCAATCAAGACGCCTTGAACAACATTTCTCAGGATTGTGATAGAACTAGGTGCTTACGAACTTTCAAGTGAATATTCTTCAATTTTTTTCTTCTCCTTTGGTGCAGTGCAACTTGCATGCTGTCTGTTGTTTTTCCACCAGATTTTCTTGCATAATCTGTTTTCGGAGTCATTGAATTGCGCAACCAGAGGATCTCCCCGTTAGACTTTATCAGCAGGAATGAGATGTCCATCAATCTGCTTCGTTTATTTCCAACGCAGGAAAAGATTGTGCTGAGCAGTGGCAAATTATATATTTTGCGTAGCTGTGTGAGATATTTACCGAGTAAAAAAGTGATTAGTGAATAAGCCTTCACTCCCCTCAAAATGAAGCTATACTAGAAGCTGCAGATGGGGCTGGTTGGAATAAAGTTTTCCTTATTCCTTCATTTTTTCCTTCCATGTCAAACTTCGTTATACTTGTAATGAGCTTCCATCACAAACGAAGTGCTCAAACTGAGAAGGTTTGACAAGTAATGAAAGTAGAATAAACTTAAAAGTTGTTATGAGTCAAAATTTTACTTATTTATTTCGGTCATTAATATATCAAGTCACGTTGTATAGGATTCTCCATCATCTAATTACGTGCGTCTTCATCCTGCGCTTGCCAACTGGATAAAGCAGATCGAGTGTCCCACATTTATCAGAGTGACTTGACTTCATGATCGACAATAATAATATTTTCAATTTTGTAAACATCAAGAACATCAAAAACTCATTGCAAAGGAAGGGAACTATTCACTATCAGCCGCGGTGCACCTGTATTGGATAAGGAAAGTTAATGTCAATGGATCGCGTTCAATTAGTCATGACTCGAGGGTAGAAGAACTCATTTTGTTATCTACTTCATGCTAAGTCCCCACCAGATCATTAAACGGGTGACGGAGAAAAATAATGCAAATCCCAGATTTCATCTTATACAATACGAAAAATCTTGAAATCAGGTCAAGGGAACTCCACCCAGTTTGAATTTGAAATGGTCACGTGGGGAAAATGTGCATCAAATATTTGAAGGATACTAAAATATTTGTGGTCACAGATTAGAATCCATACAAAATACTATACACGGGAATTATTTGATTGGTGCGAATATTCGAGGCACTTAATATTTACCCTGAGAACATACTTTTGGACTAGAGTGTGCAATAATAAATGGGAATTGATGCAATTTGGGAGTTCAAATTTACTTACGGCAGTTATGATTCTGGTCTAAAAGAAGGCCAATATCCTGAACAACTGTTGCTCAAACTGCTTAATGAAACGTTCGGGAAGCACCTAATTACACTGCGCTTTACCAAGAATAACCAGATCCTCAACTTGGCAGACGAAGGTAAAGCAAAACAAACAGTTGTTCAGCCTTCCTGTGAGTATTTTCGGAAGGAATGAAATTTTATATTCTGTGATGAAGTAGTTTGTGTTTCTTTTTTCGTAAACGGATGCCAACTAATGCGTTTGGATAAAATACTTATTTTTTCTAAATTCAACACTGCTAACAGGCGTGGTAAAATGACGACCATTTTGAATCCTTCGGCCAGTTCATCGGTTCATAACCCGAAAAAAAGACCTGGACCAAGTTTGCACTGAAATTTAAACAAAATTTGGACTCAATGGACTACATTATTTTCGCGCCTTCTAAGTATTTTTCAACATATTTCAGAGCAATACAAGTTTCGAAATATAATTTATTACCGCTTTCTATGTGAAAAATTGGTAATAGCACTTTATTAGGCCCTTTACGAATAGGTCCATGAGAGTTTCCTGCCAGTGTATTGGGCCATATAAAAACCTTTTTTAACATACGTTCCCAGCCGTCAATTTTCCGTGAACTGCAAACTTCCTTTTGGTGGTCCGACAGGATTTGCGGAAGTGCCTTTCTGATTGCACTTCTATTTTTATTTTTTGTACAAAATGTTTAAAAATTAACGGATATTATCTTAGCGTTTTTGTGAGTACCACTTTTCACGAGATTCTTTATGCTTTTACACTTCCTTTAACATGTAAACAAAAATCTTTTCTCCAGATTGCTTTCTGTCTGTTGGCATAGTGTTGCTGTCAGTGCTGGTTTTCTTTGTTATGGGAAATACCAGTGAAATAAGTGATAAAGGAATTACTCCTAAAGGATGCAATTATGTTGCCCCAAAATGTAGTCTGGAATACAGTCATGAACTCCGTTCTTCCTTCTTCGAAACCAGAAGTCTGAAAGATTGTACCTCTTTTGGAAAAGCACACTAAGTTTATTCAGATTCCCCAATTCTCCCAAATGTTAAGGTTAAAGATTAGTATCACTTCGTCCCAGAGAGTCCAAAAGAATACCCCTAACTTGCGTATACGTCAGGTGCCGGTGTACAGAAGTAATCCACAGATGCAAGTTGAGTCTAAATAGTCGAAGACGGATTTCTATATGTGTCTGTGTATTGGAGTGAGTACCGGAATAAAGTTCATTTCTTTTTGTGAACGCATCACTTTTGAGGGAACACAACCAGTTCAGCAGCGGGATCGGCAAATACGGCCAAGTTTCGCTCCCTTCTTAGAACTTATTCATGCACTTTTGGTTCATGTTTTAATTAAGTAGTGCAAACACATTCTTAAATCACTTTTCACAAAAATCTGTATTACAGGAAAGAACTGATTCAGTCTTATAACAACAAATCGCAGTCAGATTTTGCGCCTTGTTTGACAACCACTTTGGAAGAAGAAAGACATTATCAATATTGGATTAGATCAAAGCAATTTATTCGCTGTGATACGTGCTTTGAAAAGAAAATACTAAATTCCATCGCAAATGCCCTTGCAGTCACATAAATTGATCGAGTTGAAATCAGCACCACACGAGTACTTTCGTTTGTTGCTTTCAAAAACACGTAAATTCACACTTTCGAGCACAAAGTAGTCAGATTACTCAGTTGGAAGTATACTGAATTACGATTCACGAAGCCTGTGAAGTGTTTCTCAACAAATTCTAATGAATACTAATTATTGAACACTTGTGCAAATGGTGCATTTTGGGTGTTTTCAACACGAAGATGTGAAAAATCCAGTTCAGTAAAATACCTATTTGCTTATCATTATATGGACCTTCATCTTTGACAAACAGTTCTTCACCTCTAATTTGTATGCCCAATTGAAAACAACCATCTTTTTTGATTTGTTCAACTAAAATGCCTCTGGTTTCTTTCTTCGAAAATACATTTCGGTTGAATTGGGAAGTAATCTAAAACTTACCAACTGGATTCATATAAAGCATTTATTTATCGCTTGCTCACTGATGGGCTCTTTAGTGTCTAACCCAATGCAAGCTATATTCATTCTTCACAAGTGAATTGCTTTCTAACTGGTTCACTCAATTACTATGGTACCATAATGTCGAGGAGTTGCAAGTCAGGAGACATTCACCACAATGGTCAGTCGACCACATTAATAGAAGCTTCGAAGGTAAACACCACAAAATTCCGAGTAGACTCATTTGTGTTCGTATTCATCAGTTTTGGGCCTAAGTCGGATATTTTATTGGTCTTTTGAGACTGTATAACTTTTAATTACTCTTAAAAGCTTCAAATTACTCTACAGGTCTTATAATTGTAGCTGTAAATGCTGGAAACTAAGGTCTGAAGTTGAAGGGTGACGAGAAAGCATTTTACCTTTCCAATTTTTCTATTGCATCCTCTATCATATAAATGCATGTCCCAAAGTCGTACTCCACGCTTTCTTTTCTAATGTGCATATCATGATTAGGGTTACCACAAAGAATTGGAGAAAAGTACAATCAGGAGGACATTTCTCAATTTGGAATGATTTATGTAAGTTCGGATGATGTGTAAAGACGAAATAATTGGACACTAAATGTCCACTCTTTTAGAGCTTTGCTTTCACACTATTTTCTCCAATTTAGAAAAGGAAACTTATTCAAATATTTTGGCTTTCATTCTCGTGTTAAACTAAGGACACTCAGTTCATTTGTTTATCTAACTGAATCTATAAAGTAAAAATGTGTGTCAGAATAAGAAAAACGTTTCCTCTCAGAAAACCCCTTATTCATTCTAGTGATGACTAAAAAATCCACTGAAAGCACGTTGGTTCACTTTTCGCCTTGATAGTCCATATCAGCACACTAACAAATTCAGTCTGTGTTCTCCACGGTATTAGGAATTCACCCCCTTATAGCAACTGAGCAGTTCATTTCATTCACCATCTGCTTTCACAGCATCAGTTCTATCTCGATCATTTATGATTTTTCTCTTATTTTTTTCCTTTGCATTAGAGCATTTCATTTCGCTCTTCCGAAGAACTAATATTAAACTGATAGAGTGAAGGCGCACCAAACCAATTTATATGTAAGCCAGAGGCATAAAAAATAGAAAAGTGGGCAAAGGGTATACATTCGTTTCTCCACGTGCAGGCGTTTCCTTCCAGTAGGATGATGGCATCATTGTATTGTCTCTGTTGTGTCTAAGTGTCCAAATGAGTACATTTTATTCTGAATACGGCCGGCACTGTTCATTAAAATCGGGTATATTTATAAGATAGAAATAGGCTCCTGTTCAAAATACGGAGTGTTTACCAAGGATTATTTTATAGGTCACTCCTATAGTAAAGGTTGAGGAACCTAAGGATCATTTTCAAGGTTTTCCCATTCATTTCGGGGAACTCTCTTGATTACTTTCATGTATCACTTGTCACGAGAGGATTTAAGTGAATTTTGGAAAACCCATGCTCACGAGAGTCCATAAAGGATATCTTTCGACTAGCCTTGACTTTCATACTTTTAGGCCATTATCCTGAATACAAATCATTTTGAAGTATAAGAGAGGATCAATATATGGCTAGACATTTTGTCTTGTGGCACTATTATGTCCAGTTTTGGTCATTTCTATGACAAAAGTGTCACTTATCGACAGTTGTAGTCACAAACAATTGAACGGATCAGTGAGAATGGAGAAGTCCAAGCAAAGATGGTTTGCCCAATGTATCCCATGCGATTTCACTGCATTTAAAAGCGTACACACGGCTGTCAAAATGTTTCTTACATAGTTAGTAATTAACCAAGGAAACTGAGATACAAATGGTAAATGAAACGAGTGGACAGCGATGGGAGGGAGACTGTTGTTGTGATACGGTGGGACTGTTGCCATTCTCAAATGTAAACCCGAACTGTGCAAACGGCGTACTTAACTCATCAGTTTGGCCCCAAAAAGATAGCATAACACGTAGCCCCTCCGCAGCATCATTCTTGTTCGCTCCTGCCATTACCAAGCAGTCACATCTTGCCCCAGTGTCACGTCCGTTTTCCAGTATACATAAAAATCACATGGACCGCAGTACGAACGTGTACACATGCAACTAAATGGTCCAGTAAATTTTGTAAAGACCTTTATTTTCGGCTTTGTTATTCAAATTTATGACGGGAAATCACTTTTCCAGTAATATAGAAGTACAACCTTATCTGATCATGAGATTATTTTGATAAAAGCAATTTGTCGGCTTTGATTCTGGCATTGGTATTCAGTTAAATTCATTAAAAAACAAAAATGAAACGAGGAAT
This sequence comes from Fasciola hepatica, assembly GCA_948099385.1. Classification (NCBI taxonomy): domain Eukaryota; kingdom Metazoa; phylum Platyhelminthes; class Trematoda; order Plagiorchiida; family Fasciolidae; genus Fasciola; species Fasciola hepatica. The sequence continues at coordinate 15,039,076 of CANUEZ040000019.1, forward strand.
CCTTGCAATAAAATTTGGATGTAAAGCCTTGATCTCAAAGGAGAAGTTGAATTTTCGTCTGCTTTGGGTTCAGTGCATCCACAAGCATACATTGTTTAACCTGATCTATGTTGTTCTCAATCGACCATTCACTTGCATATTTCCGCGATCCTTAGATATCGGAGATTTTTTATCAGAACGTTTTTCTGCGCTCACCAATTGCACCTGAGGATCGCCCCTCAGAGGGTAATCATCAGGTTAGCGAAAAGTTTGCAGTTGATGTGGGCTGATGTGATCGATCGATCTGATGACGCCATCCTTGCAATTCACGCATATGGTGTTGGAATTGACATGTACCTGTTTTTTTACGTGGAAGATCAGTTCTGATAAATCCGATTCATGATATTCATTTTTATGTATTCCAAAATTTCTTGACCATCTGCTGTGCACCATATCATCAAACCCAAGCGGATGGGCTGAAATTCAGAGGACCAATCAGTTTAAAGATTTGAACATATTTCCCAAACATCACAACGGTCAAATTCCAAATACTTCTGGATGTCATTATCATTTCAAATGCGATTTCCCGAGCATTTCTTATCAAAACACAAAAGAGTCGTTTTGGTATTTTTGAAAATCATTATCTTAGTGTGACTTGGAGACTTTCTGTGTTTAGAGAATGCACAACACTCGCTACCTGAAAATACCATAAATAACATTATGTTACGAAGAATTCAGGCGTACGATGATTTTCACACTTCCATCCAAAAGCCAAAGGGAAGAGTTTGGATGGAAAATAGATCATCGTTTAACGACGGTCGAAAACGAGATAACAATGAATAGAACCCCCATGAAGGCGTTTCTATTTAAAATTAGAAACACTTCACTTACGTCAAAACATTTAACCGGTAGATAACTTAGCTAGTGATAAGAAAAATGAACTGAACTCCGTAGAGAAAGTTCAATTCTGACTGACGCAGGAACAAATCCATCATCAGCTGTTACGAAAGATGACTGGCTTGAGCTGCTCATACAGTGTCAATTAGAGCACATATTTTTCTCGTCAACTAATGCTACCAATCATGTACAATTACAGTAGTTTTATAAGTATGGAAAAAATGACTAGACAATATACAACCGGGGACAAAGACTTCGGCTGCACATGATGCTGGCAACCGAGTATTTCGTAAATTGTTTACGGGTGCAACGATTTTTAAAGAATTTCAAACGCGTGGTTCCAGTTTAAGGAGAAGTGAAATGTCTCCTTAATGACGACGCGCGGCATATCAAAAATGCATGACCAATCGTTAGAAATCAGGGGAAACTTCAAATCCCTGCAATCCAACTTATGAGGGATAGTCGACCGCTTCGCAAGCGCATCGAATGTCCACTCTGATCCAAAAAAGACACGTGAGCCATGTGTAGCATCTCTCAACTGCTTTATTCAGAATAAATCTGCATAAAATATCGTGTATTGCCCCTTAGCCGACTCTCTTCATGAACCTTTTCTGTTGACGGTCTGGATGTCATGCATGTGTGATGGACGATATGTGTGACAAAAACGAAACAGCCTCCTTTTCAAGAAATAAGTACTTTTGGGCACTTGGCTTTCAAACTTGTGAACCATTCTGCATCATCCGTAATTTTAATATTCGCACAAGATTTCCTTTCTTTGTTTGGCATCCGCATAAAGACTGGCTGCATATTCTGTAAACTGACGTTCAAACTAAATGCCTAAATAATGCAATACCCTAAACACTGCAAAGCACACGAATTGCCGAATGGTTTATGTATACATCTTTGCTTTTGATTTATCCAGTTTTATTTGGACCAATCCATAATTATATTCACTTTTTCAGTGTACTACTCGGTACTTTTTTATGAGGTATAATAACGTCAGCTCTGAAACTTTTCTCGCACTTCTGATAGATTATCTGATTAGATTTTGTGCAAACCCATTGTTTTCAATCCCTCTAAAGTATAAAGCTCAGGGAAACCTTTGCTTAACTATGTCGACGTTGTACGTGAGATTTTCCAAAAATTCATGCAATAACCGAGGTAGCAGATCAGTTGCCAACTCTCTTGTATGATACCTTTTTTTCATGTTCCAGTTTAAGTCAAATACGTTGGCTTTTTATGTTCGGCTCCCAAGTTAGGGTCTTATTATACAAGTGAGCTGACTGCAACCAAAAAATAAGGTATCGAAAGTGAAAATCATAGACTTTTTCAGTTACCGCAATGGTATTCGAAAGTGAACATGAGCTAATAATGACTTCAGCTACATACACAAAAAGGATCTAATTTCAAAAGTTTTCAATTCTAGCTATGTAATAGAATATTCCTAATTTTTAAGCGGTGAAACTTCGCATAACTTGGTTTTGAATACATAAGAATGACTGGGCTATTGACTGGTGACAAATTCAAAGAACTCTTACCTTTTACGTTGTCCAAACAGGCCCTTAATCAACTGTTAAGTGACATGTTGGCAGTAAAGAACAACTGTATGACAGATCCGATAAGTGGTAAATAGATGAAGATGTGAGAGGCATCCGACCTTGATAGGATTCCAACAGAAGAGCGAAGGCACACACGCCTTGGTCCCTCTCTATCAGCTAAGCTACCAGGGTGTCGCAAAGAACTTCGGAATTCTACAAAAGGCATCTCTTTGGATGTTGTTTGACGTATGGTGCAGATTTTAGTTCGGATAGTTTCCGATACAGGGGTTACATTACTACGAAGCCTGCTTGCTATTACTTCCTAAGAACACCTGTAAATGGTAACACATTTTGTCCCTTTGACGGTCTTATTTCGGGGTTTGCGTCTGCCCTAAAACAGAGTAGTATGCAGGAGAGCTTTTAAAATTGATCAATATCCATGGCTTTTTCTACATTCTTCGGTTTAAATCGATTCTACAACCAAAAAGGCTTGAGACTCATGAAATTTAAAAGCAGTATGTTTATAGTTCCGAACAAACTGATCGCTAATGGTCGAATGATTTATAACATTTGGTTATCACCTCTGAGGTAGCAGGTTCAAATCCCACCATCACGGGTTACGTCGGGGGTAGACAGCGTTTCGCTGTCGTTCGGATCATTACCACACCCACTCTTTTGGGGCCTTAAGTGGTTTTTCACCAACCCAAGTCTCAGGGTTCGATGACCCGTTATCCTCAATAATGCAGTGGGCTTCTGTGGGTAAGACATATATAACTCTTCCGCTGCACTCATCGGCAAGCATGTACCGAAAAAATAAATAACATTACTGATATTTCAAGAAAAACAACAAAATTCACTGATTATAACGAACGTTGTAAATCATGGTACATAACAAATCACAATTCCCTCCCATACCAAAGTCAGTTTTTCAAATTTTTTTCGGATTCATAACATTTGTGCACCTTCCTTCATATCAGCTGATTTATTATCATCGTACGGCGCATATATTTTAGATGGACATGAACAAGATACAGGCTGTAATTTTTAATGCGACATTAACAGTAAATTACTACCCTTTTTTGAATCATCCGGTTTTACAGAGGTAAATACCCGAATTTTCAGGAAACCAGACACCACCTCTTGCAACAGACAGGAATACCTGTTGCGTAATGCCATTTCCCCCTAGCGTTCTACTCAAGACTAAGAGTATGTAACACAGAGAGGTGCGGGTACACCGATGTGTATAAGGGAGTATCTATTAAACACAATCAGTAAAAACAGGGTTACGATCAAAGCTAGTGTTACTTGTATCAACAATGTAGTTCTTCTAAAGACTAATATCAATGACAACTCAATTTGTCAGTCAGTTAACTTACAATGATCCATTATCATACAGTCAAGAGGTTTGCTCTTTCGTTCTAAAACATCCCCCTTAGCATCAAATGAGCGCATTTCGAGAACGTAATGTGGGCCAAATGAGTTTCCACTAACAGGATGCAATTCACGAAAAGAATGGGCAAACAAAAGATAAATTACTGGTTAGGCTTACTGAAAAAAAAATTTACAACATTAAGGAGAACTTTTTCCTGGTCAGTTGTAAGACCCGTCTAATAACGAGTTTCACTCAGTTTTGCGATTGAAAAAGCTGCCAAACTTCTGTGTGACATTCGAAATTGCATTCTGCCTCTAAAAAACTTGGCATGAGGAGCATTTTTTTTGATGAACAAATATTATGAGACACTTTGGGAAAAAGTCGCTAAAGAGCTTGGAGAATTATTTCACTCTTGAAAGCCTGAAAATTAAAAATATTTTCTTCCACTAGTTGAAGAAGAATCTGTTGAAAGTTGTCCTCCGAGTAACTGCAATTTGAGAGCAACTTGGGCCTCGGAAAATTATCACTCAAGAGCTCGAGCAACGACACTAAGATACGTGTTACTGGCCTACTCGTTAAGTGACATTTCTGTGTCGCTGAATGTACGACGTTTAGTAGAACAATTTATAATAGTGATCCAAAATTTACAACAGGTAGCAACTCCGTGATAAAAATCAAGGCGCACATAAGAAGCACGCGTTTTAATTACAATAATTCTACCGCATAAGCCCCCATCTTTACCCGTGACGCTTGGACAATCCGTTAGTGTTTCACTGATCACTCGCTCAAATACTTTACCATTTATCAAGGCTATATTTGTTGAAGTTAAGTTTCAAATTACCTTTAATATGTGCCTCATCGATAATCCCCAAACATGTTATGGTATGTTTCTATTTGATGGAATGGTACGACCGTTCATGTAAGGTACTTTATGCTTGTTTTCAACATTGACAGGTTTCAGTCGTCATTCCAAACATCCGGGTATTTTACTCCGGGTCAAGTCAAGTCAGTAGTAGCTTTAAGCAATGGACTGGGTAGATTTTCAGCATATACACGGTATCAGTGAAAAAAAATATATGGATACGAGAAACACGTAAAAACTATGGTAATTTTCATCTAGACGAACAGTTCCACAAGTGTGTGGTAACTTTCGCTGCATCAACAAGCAGACGAGCATGATACGGCAAGACAGAACTGTGATACTCAGAAGTACGAGCAAATAGAAATTTGAACTCAGAGTGCGTACTTGTTGTAGACAAAAACTTTTGAAATCTCGTTGTGCAGAGGATGGCATATATTTTTTTTTGAAGTAAACTGGCCGCAGGCACGGAAAACTTCACCAATGATAGTATCAACAAAGGCATCTCTGGATATGCAGCTGCTCTTGGTGATGTGTTTTATAGATCTTATTATCAAGTCCAAATCGGTCTTCAACAGGTCGGGTAAAACCTGAGAGCAGTACGACCATTGTTGGAAAAGACATGCAGCCACTAACGTAAAAATCAACCGATTTGCGACAGAAGGCAATCGTAGACGGAGAGGAAAAAGCGATAAATTTCCAACGTTACAAAATATCAGGTAAAAATGTATGGAAAGTGAATGATTATGTGATAGTGTAACACCAAGATATCTAACCGGTGGTGACATTGGTGTGGGTTTATTGTTCGTAGATAGGAGAAGAAACCTGCTAATGACGGCTTTGTGTGGTTCATCAGTAAGTAGGGGAAATAATACATCCTAGCATTCAGAAGCATTCAGTAAAAGGGACAGGGATAAAGACCAGTTAACAGCTTCGTTTAGTTTGATCTGAATTTGTGAAGTTTATTCGGGGTGCCGGTAATCCTTGTTCTAAAACTACCTTCAGCTTATTTGTAGCCAAAGAACGTCAACGGGATCGGAAGTGGTTTAACACACAAAAAAGAGGGTAAACTGCACATTTTGCTGCTCAGGAGTCAACTGAGGAAGAAGAGGACTTCTGAAAGCTGAAACAAATTAAATGACTTCGATCAGTAAAGTGGTCTTAAATCAGCCAGTAGACTTTTGAGTCCAGCCCACCTGCTGAGAGCATACCGAGTAACACTGATCGATCAAGGCGGCCAAGTCACCTCGACTGGTGATGAAACGTTTGCGATCTAAACGCCAAGCTCAGCGATCAGAACATCATGGCAACCAACAACCTGAGCTACAACCAACACAAATATTTAAAACTATTGAGATCTTAAAGTCTTTTACTTCTTGTCTAATGCTGAAGCTACCGAGTGGAAATGCAAGCCACGACGTCAAGTGTGGAGTTCAAGGACTGATTAGCAAGCTGGTATGTGTCTTCTCCAGCAGACCCCAGGTTAATCCACGACAATAAAAGCATCTCAAATAATCTGAACATCACAGAAGACAGGCAACGGGACGGTACTTCCTGGGTTCTTCCTTCAAGAGAGGCATCACCTTGGCCAGTCCCCAAATGTTAATGAGTTTTTCGCTTGCTAGGTAGTTATCGAAAATATTGGCTAGTGGAACCGAAAGGGTGTCAGCACACACTTTGAGTGCAAAAAGTGATAGCTTATCTGGACCAGGAGCTTTGTTTATCTTCACCTTGCACAGCTGATGGAAAACCATAGCAGATTCGATAGTTGGTGGTTGAGATGAGTGGTTCAAAGCGGTCACGGAAGTAGACCGCGTTACTGAGCTGAAATCGGAGTTGAGATTTTCAATATCGATGTTTTCTTTTTGTTTCTTGAGTTGCTGCCACATAGTTGTTCTACAGCTTTCCACATGCCATGACCACTGACTTTTCCTAAGATGGCATCTATATTCAACATGTTCAGAGTTTTGCCTTCATATATGACCAAGTACGTGAGTGTTTTTACTTGCATCCTCTATCCATGTCTGTGAGCCTGCTCTTTTTTCTCCACGGCTGTTTAGGTTCAGGTGAAGCATACTGATCGCTTTGGATGTATGCAGTTTCAAACGGGCAACAAAGAATAAAGCAGCAATTAAGGTAATTGGTGACACATTCAAAGAAGATGTAAGAGTTAGGGCTTAGAAACACAGAAAAATAAGATGAGATAACCAGAGCCCTTAACTTGACCAGGTTGTCAGTGAACAACTTCTCTGCTTCATTTTCTGGATGGTCTCCTTAGCATAGTATACGGGCGGGTCTTACTATACCCTGTCGGATATATTTTCAAGATACGCTGATCAGAGCTGTTCAGGGGAGCACCTTTTCGAACAGTGAACAGTTTTGATCTTTTTGTAAAGACGGAGTCTAGTTTTGCGTGAAGTCTGGTACGAACACTCACCAAATTTATCATATCAAGCTAGGCGAGGAAGGTAGCATGAAGTCTGTTATGGTCACCGACAAATATGCAAAAGGATTCAGTCATTTATGCAACCCCTGAGGTAGACAGAAGATCGAAAGATGTTTAATTCATAAAATGATGTACTAGGTGCTAACTAAGTGTTTCCGATAAGTATCGAGTGGGATGCACTGAGAAAAAGTGGCTTACAATCCACCAAGTTGTAGCTAATCTTTTTCGGTGGAGTACGGAAAGATCAGATTTGTTGAAGGAAGTGATGACACCTCCCGAATGATTGTGAGCACCAGTAGGAAGATACACTGAGTACGAACTGAAATCACCCTGTTGTATAATTCTATCGGGTATATCCATGTAAAACCAAGATTCTTTAAACGTATTAACTTCTGCATTTTTACACTCCTTCTCTATGATTGCTGACATCTCTTTAATGTTTTAATGCAGAACGTACATTGCTTGCTAAGATCACAGGAATCAGAGTTTTCCCAGCACTGTAGTGTCGGAGACCAACTCGCAACCCTGCACGATTTTTCTTAATTCTCCCGTCTCGTTTTTTGCTAACCCCGTTTGAATCCATTTCCGAACTTTGTGACCGTAATTCCCATAAAATTCAGTACGCGCGAAAGAGGTAAAGATTTCTTGAATGTGCACATTGACGACTCAATCAGTAGGATAACAAATACTGATATAAAAATCCACAACAATTATAATTTGATTTTCCAGCAACACTGCACTTCCACTTTCAGAGACTCTGCCGTTTCCTTGTTTCACTTTCTATAGTATAGCTAGGCCCTCTTCCGCGACACCTTTATTAGCTATGGCATAGATCTTGCTGAAGACATCGTTATTTTTATACGCGGCGAAACACTGTCATACTCTTAATTTCTTCTTTATAAGCAAAATAGTCCCGCTATCATTATAAAGTTCTTTTCGCTTTTCTGGTGATTTATTTTACAAAGAGCATCACAAAGGTTTACTCAACAGTTTCCATGGTGCTTATCGACGGCTTCAATTTTTTCAATGACCAAAAGGTTATTTTTTGGTTAAGCATTGAAGAGATTCTTTAAAAAGCAGCTGCGAATAGTGCAACGCAGCTAAGAGAGATCAATTTGACAGCTGTTCTTCAGAATGTTGCGTTTTTTTTATGCATGTGCTCACTGACCGACATTCGACTCGAGAAATGAGAATATTAGCAAGGTAATGGCAAAACACCTCTGGAGAACAAGTTCGAGTCAAACGAGTTTAAAAGTTCTTGAATACAATCCGAGACAGACAGGCCTACAGACAAGGAAATGTTGTGCTTCATAACTGACAGACAAAGGAATACCCCAGGGAAAACATGGAGGCCAGATTTAATAGTCTTGTCAATCATTCAATTTTTATTTGTTCATATTGGTTTTAGAGCTTTAGCCGTGTTCCTTCTTGCTTTTGCTTTAGAAAGAAAGCTCATTTTTATCACTTAACTGAATATTCGTTCACCTCGAGAACTATTTCAAAGCCGTTTAATGTGGCATTATTAGGCAGCCTCAAGTTAGTATCCTGGGAAAATCGTGAATCCACACGTGAAATAAACAGATTTGTATAGGGTGACACTGCTTGACTGAAAAATTTTGAACCCTTGGCTCACCTTCAGTACGACCCATGAGCTTCTTCCGAGTAAGCAGTCTTTTAATCATTGCGTTTGGTTTAGTATGACGGCTCTGTCATATTTTCAGCACCTCTCAGGAAATCGCACGTTTAAAAACAACTCAAAAGCTGAATTCAGTGAAATCAGTAAATGAGTCAGCATTCCTCACTGGTGATAACAGTGCCGATGAAATGTTCTGACTCGATGCATTATGCAGAGAACTATTTTGCGAACAGCTTGAGACTGCGTTCTGTCGGCCAACATGTCAGTTACCGAATATCTTTTTACATCTAACTATTATTTGCTAACTGTTTCTCATCACGCCCTACGAGATTCAGTAAAACAACAAGCATACTTTTCTTGGAGAAGTGTTCATGGTAAGAACGGAAATGATGCTCAAAGGTAGATTGTTTTCCTAGGTAAAGCGCCTCTCTATCAAAGCTTCAATCTATGCTCTAGGATTTCATATTTGGGTGACGGTACATTCTTCCTACAAAAGAGGTTTATTATTCAAATATTCGTGAGTGGACTCTTAGAATAAATGTGGTCTGCGATGGTAACTGACTGTGTAGATCTCGTACATAGTATTTTCGGTCGGCAATTCGCAGATATATCTGAAGAGAAAACTAAGTAGATACCGCGCAATCATTTTTAAGGTTGTGGTATTGAAGTACTTAGGAGAGCTTAGCCCAATGTACCACAGTGAGTATGGCACGTGTTCGAATACTTTATAAAAATGTTCATCTTTCGATAGTTCAATTATATTTAACCTACTCCAATCATCACACCTGGAAAAATTTGGTTAAGATAAATATCGGAACAAGATTTTTATTGACCGATGTTCCGTTTATTGCAGGAAACCGGAGAATATTTTGTTCTCACAAATGTCTAAACATGCCGGAAATATTCCGTTGACCTTACGAATAACTTAAGAATTTCGTGGGATTTTGAAACAATTCTAGAAGATTTCAGCGTAATTCTTATCTGTGCGTTGCTGATGAAAATTGAGGTAATATGTGTCACATTTTATCCACTGGGAAATCCCTCCTCCAAAAACACTTTTCTGTATTGCCAGATAAATGTTGATATTTGCCACCAGGCTGTCATGGGAAGTCACGGTTTTGCGCTTATTTGTTCTCACACAAAAAACCCTAGTCCACTAATTCTAAGCAAAACCAACACACTTTTGAATAACCATAATCAACGGATAAAGTCGAGGAGTTTACTTGGCCTTACAGTCAGAGATGATTTATTATTTCGTATAAATGCAAAATATGGATTGCTCTGTAAAGCACCGCTGAGCTGTTAATACACAATCGCAGGCGTGTTCGGTGATTTGTTTGCTTCATTCCAGTTACCCTCATTTTCTTGAATATTTGTAGCAGCAGGTATGCAAAACATGTATAAAATTCTGATAACCAACTAATGCAATCTTTGCATAGTTGTCCGGAATATGGCGAAAAAGTTTAGATAATTAGGCTTCAATGTGCTCAGACAAAGCAGAACCAAATGCTATAAAACACTCCAAATCTCATCTTTCTTAAATAAATTATTCGAAATTATGACCACACATTGCCCAAATGCCAATAATGAAAGGGAATGCAAAATGGAACTTTCTACTTTCATATATATAATATTGATATTTTTTGATCCAGTTATGCAACATGACATGTTCTTTATCTGAAGTCAACAGTCAATTTTGGTGAATGTGACCGTAGATCTTGTACACTTGGATTCTCCATTATTGAAGCCCCAATCGAATTCAACATAAAAAACCTTCCTATAATAAATGTCTTCATGTTTGATCAAAAAGTCTCATATGACAGTTTTCTTCCCAGGAAATCATAGAAACTTATGTTGGTATAGCAGGCAGAATACTATGAAAATGACACTCATCATTATTCATGGGTTAACCAATTGGTTTCGTATAAAGACAGAACAATCTTATGTATATAAGAGTATATTTATATATATATTCAGGTATTCCAAAAAGTTCAATTAAAATCGTGGTTCCTAAGGTCAGCTTATCCCCCCCCCCCAATATAAACATTGTTTCTTGGGGAAACCCTGTCATATTACTGCCAGTTTTCACATTATGACTCATACGTACAAAATCCATCTTGGTTTTCCCATTTCAATGAGGAAAGTAGTATGACAAATTCGATAAATTCGCCACTTTTATACGGCATTATTCCTCAAAATTGTTAAGTTTATTGGAAACGTGTACGAGTTATCGGCTTACTTGGTTTATCGTTCCTCTCAGTGTCTTGCGAGAATTTGCTCCGAAATTTCCTCTATGTATGTGCATATATACATACAATGATCTTCGGTTGTCCATTCCCACGAAATCGCAAAAATCACTTTCCCTGAATTGGGGTGCTTTCGATTGTGCGCATCATTTCACCTTATGGCATGACGTTCTAGATTATTCGTAGGAAAACGAGTATCTATTAAAGAGAGGATTCTTAGGAAAATGTACCAAAAAACACTAGCTTGATAGGTAATCAGAAATGATTCTCTCTTTCCATTATTTACGAATTAATGGAATTTTCTGGTTCCGACTGAAACTTCTTTCATCACAGCGAAAACAAAATGGACAATTAACGGAAGCATTTGCACAATCTTCAAGTTGAGATCACTAAACCCTACTGAACCAACGATTTTTAACAATCCGCTTGCGGTCTACCGGAAATTTACTATTAAACTTTAGGTAAATATTCTGTTGTCCAAAGGTTTTTTCATTGTGTTTTCTTTTAGGCACTTCGACAGAGTAAAGGGCTCCAGAATGCATCAGCTTCTATTCATTGATGAACGAAACCGCAAGTGGTGGTAGTTTCAAACTCACCACTCTGCCAAATACGGCTTTCCAAGCTTCATGTAAATCTATTAAGGCAACTCAGATCCCGCGACTTCAACTACCTAGAGAAAATCACAGAGCTGACCTTAAAATATTGAGTGATATGAAATGAGGGTAGAATGACGATTTCCTTACTTTAATCCGTGAAACAACTGAGTCAAAATTGCTCTTTCGTACAAAGTGGTACAAATGAGATTGTCGTAAATATCAGCTCCATATAATTAAATAAACAACAGAAACCGAGAGGCATGAATGATTAGGCCGAGGTCACATTTATCAAGCTATCCAGAGTTTACAGATATGCTCGATGAAGCACAGGTTAACTGGTGGTTTCAGTCATAAATTTGTGGACATGGTTCCTGAAAAGCCTAAGTAATTCACTAAGGATAAAGCAGGCTAATATTATAATAATATTATATAATCATAAGCGGTGGTGGTCAAAGGATTATCATCTTGGACTTCGGACATTAACAATTCGGGTTCGATTCCCGCCTCGACTGGTCACTTTCCCATTTGGTGCCCTTCCTGAATGGTTGTACAGCGTTGTAAAATAAATAAAAAAGGAAGTGCAACAAAGAGCATCATCATTTTAAGACAACATACCACTGCAACAATAATGCATGATTTCACATAGAACAGATTTCTCAAATTTGTGGAATGATGGAGACCACAGCAAGATGCATCACTGAAAGGTTGTTCTGCAGTTCTTGGTACAATTACCGAAACACTTGTGGAATTTCGGGTAGAATGGTGGTAGTTCCAAGCAATGTAAAATGATTGTGACATGTTGCAGTGCCATATGTACGGGGCAGAACCATTCTCAAAACCACTGATACCAGTGAATTTTGATACGGCCAAAAGTGTGCTTTCTTGCACAATTTGTAATTGTGTTCCGGTATTTCGTGGATGCGTGACTAAAAGTTTTCATTGGGTCTTTTATACTTTTCTCAGAAGCCTTTTTCGTAAACTACTTGTTGTCTAATAAATTTCAGTTTTAATGCCCTACAAAATTGCAAATAATTTTTCAACTGTTGATATCAACAAGCAGTGTCATCCGAACACATTCATATCCCAGTTGCTCGCCATTATCCAACTTGCTGGATCCTCGTCTGATGTTCATCTAACTAGTGGGCGAAGTATCACCGAGTACCACACTTTTATTCCAATGTGTTTCTGTATTTCCTGACGTGTGACCCCAAGTGAATGTCACTTCTAATTGCATAACAAATCAAAATACTTCCTTTCGAATTAGCGTCATGCTGAAGTTGAGGGTAAGATATTTACCGTCCGAGCAGCATGCGTGAATAACCACTTTTGAAACCTATAAGGAAAGAAAGTGCATTTCTCTTCCTGGATTATCTGAAGGGCCTTCTATACAGTTCGCGGCTCCTACAAATTGCATAATTCACTGAATACCTATTGACTGTGCGACTAATTCTGGTCACTTCTCATCAGGGTACAACATATCCACGTGTACTTTTATTATTCGTTAGGCTTTACCGGGTCACATTAAATCTGTTTATTTATAAGTCCACTCATAATCATGAGTTTCTTTGGGATTCGTTCATTTCATTACAGTTATCCTTCCAAATGATGATGGTATTAACTATGACTTAAATTCACATAACAAACTACTTTTCAAGTGGAATTTACGACCTCAGAGTATCCGAGAAGTTGTCGCGTTTATCTCAGCCTCAAAATGAGTGACTTTTGTGCTGTGTCATGGCGGAACGGCTACCTTGAACTTGAAGTTTGTTGCCGTTTTCAGTACGTTGCTCTCATAGACTAACAATCTTAATTCCTAAAAAATACTTCAAAATCTACTCAATGAAGTGCATAAATGGAAATCGACTTTAAAAATAGTTAAAAAACCAAGACAGGCTGTTTTTCTGATCGGTTAATCCTATAATTATTCAAACCTCCGGTGAGACCGAAATTGTTTCACGTTACGGTTTGCGGAAATCTCTTTCCTATTTATTCTTTGGCAGTTCACTTAATCTGGGCGAATAGTTTCACAAATCCTACCACACAGGTGCTGCGGCAAACTTTGACATGTAGTGACAGGGGTACTTCACAAACAAAAATCACCTTTTTTGGCATGTGACCTCTGCGTGTAGCAATTACAACTCGTGAGATTTGAAAGTGGCACGTAATTATTTTACTTCCCCTGCAGGTTTTCCCAAGATTTGTTGCTCGCAAAATAATTGGAATTCATCTGAAAGCAATTTCAACTCACAGCTATGAACTGAAGGCACAAAGTAAATGTATACCACACTCAGAAATGTGGTCCTTCAAAAACACCGAAGTTGTAGGCTGTCATGTTATGTTCATATTTTGAAAATCTCATCTTCTGATTGGAAAAAGCGTCTATCACATCCTTTGAAGGTGAAAAAAATTAATTCAAATTGATTGCAACTGTTTCTCACCAAAGAAACCATTCATACAAAAAAACTTATGCCCACCTCTAAGTCTACGGGCAGAAGTTAGTCCAGTGTTTTGGTGAGAGGAATTTAGTTTAATCAAACTGTTTTCTCATACGATCAATCCCAATTCGCTGTGTAATTCTGCTTCATTCTGGAAAGCTTTGAAGATGCACCAATAAAATCTGATGAAGCCGGCAATATTCCCTCCTTGTCTTACGACTCTCCTTACTACAGTATTTCCCACAGTTCACGAGCCCCATGCTGTAGTTTTAAAGAGTTTCACCGTGGTTCATGAGTCAAAAACCGCAATCTACCAGTGCAACACGGTCTATCAGCCATCGAGCTGGGCTCTTAAAATGTGACAAAAGACCGTTAATTCACGGCTCTTGGATCCCTGACTACGGGAAATTCTGTAGGTTACATTTAATGCAACATCCCTTGGAATGGGTCTGAAGTAAACCTATGTACACTCCTGTTCAAATTTTTACCAACTAATTTATTTAATCCATAGGTTCCTTGGGAAGAGAAGAACCTTTATTTTGAAAGATTTTATCTTACGCGCAAAGGATGCTCATTGCGGCAGAAATAGCAGGGCTTAGTTTAGACTTCATTTGTTCATGGGAAGAGATCACAATCCACAATGAGTCGTCATCACTTCTTCTTTATCTTTCAGACGAGAGATGATCGCGAACGCATCTCAAACCGAAATCCTAAAACTATGACCTATTTATAGTAGATAAAAATGCATCGATAAATGCGTATTACGTTTAATCAACTCAAAGAAGTTAAAAAGGATTCACGGATGAAACGTCATCCTACGGACCAAGGAGACAGTGCTGTTCTTAATTCTTGACTTCTGTTATCTACCACTCACTTGAATCGATCTCAGTTCCTGGTTGCTGGTGACTTGTCACCTCCATTCTCATACCTGAAGAATAAATCAACGTAAATTGAAGTAAGAAATCTCTCCCAAAGGAGCTTTCCTCGTCGGCGTTGAAACTAGTTGAAAGAGCTGTACTTTACCTTCTTCGAAACACAGTCAAATGTCCCACTGACAAATACCAGGTTGGCTGTAAACCCCGACATGCCACGATTGATGAAGTGGCGTGCGTAGTCCACTTCGTTGCAAAACTTCTCAACTATTTATGTAAGTTAGTTTGGTATGCCCTTCTGGACTACTGATCAATTTTTGATGGCCTGCTACAATTCTTGCCTCTCAAAGTATTGCCTCACTAATCAGCCAACTGGCTGAAAGAAACGTTCTGGGAAGAACAGTGCAACAAATTTGGAACAAAAGTTTCCTAACACTTCTAAGGCAATGGCGGTCTTCTCTAAAGGGCTTCTCTTTATTTATATTTCTTCTCCCTTTCAAATAATGAAATAAAAGCACCCCATTAAACTCCTCCATTCAAGCAGGCCTGTAACGTGGTTTTGGATCAGTCTGTACCCAGTAGTCAGACTTGCAGGAGTTTATTGAAAAAGTCGTGCACTTGCAAAGCCTTTCTGAGCAGTCTGAACCTCCTTTAGGATAAGCAAATTGTCAATAATGCATTATTTCCCCTTTACGTTTGCACTTATTGCAGACATTACTACCTATATCTCTATTCCCATTGCACATGTAAACAGTGTAAAATTTCTCTAGTGGAGAATTTTCACTGACCAATACTTGTGGAAATTAAATTTGAAAGATTCCCCCCGATTGTTCTTTCAAATTCGTAAAATTCGTCAGCTCGGTGATCCACAGTCTGTTATTTATTCCTTTGGTACACCAGTGCACACTTATCCGAATTCCATTTTGTTCACCCGTGGTTCTCTCTGGTCTGATAAAGAAGGACCACATCACTCTTCTTAGAGAATTGCGCATCATCAGTCTTGTTTATGGCACACCACTGACAGACCTCATATCAGTCTGATGTGATAACACACATAATGTCATTCATTTCACTTGGCAGTGAGATCATTACTGATTGTTCAGATCGACTACATTGCAAAAGTTCCCTCAACTAGGTCCACCTGTGGACCCAATGACTCGTTCCATATTTTGACTGCTTTCTCCAAAATGATTGTTGTGCTGCACCTCCTCGGTTCCATAACTTACAGTTGTTTTACCAATCACGGGATGAAGTTGTATTTGAGCTATTAATCGGGTTTTGCTTGAGGAATTTTTATTCGTTTTTTTGGGTACTGCTGAAGAGTGCCGTAAAAGCGTGCTGAAACCAATTTACCAATAGAGTGATATACTGATAAAAATAACAGTATTAGTAATAACTATGGTGACCAAAATCGATGAGCCAGCTGAAGCTGAGCAACTTTTACTGCAAGTATGGTTAATTGTATTAAGTGTTACAAACAACATAACGAATTTATCAATTGTAGCGAGGTTCAAATATGGTCTTTCAGTGGTTCCATGTTAGATTATATATATATATATATATATATATATGTAAACCGTGACTAATGAGAATCACCAAAGTAGTGTTCACCAGTCCAGATGTGCAAATATTCTTCAGCCCCACCAATAGTAGCTTTTTGCGATGATTTTTTGTACCTATGAGCTCCAGCCAATGGCAGTGCTCAGCAATGATAAGAAAACTGTATTTGTAGAATTATTATTCCCTCGAATGTTCCGGCACTGGTTGCACTCACGACCGCATCGAGAACCGACGAAAAATGAGGAAAGTCGACATTGCACGTTCGCCGTTACCACAAGTCAGATTGTACTATTTCAGATCTTGAGAGCAGCTGATATTGTAAACCAAGACTGCAAAAAGCCCCCACTCTGATAAAGTTCTTCCTATTAATCTTGTTTGTATCATAACTAGTTTTCATTGTACTCAAATGGTTCTATCAATTGTTGTGCTATATTTGACTCACGTTGTACAATACTGTCAAAACCCCAGGTTTCTACTATACAGCTCATCAAGATGTACAGCTTGCTTTATCTTCAGTGATCATCATTGATTTTCTGCTCAAGTTTTCGAGCAAGACATACGGTCATATTTCTCTTCTGGATTGCCTTGGTCAACTGGAATTATCACAACTTCAAAAAATACGGGGCTGTCCTCTCTGTTAAGTACATACTGCATTCGGAGCTTCGTTCGACAGAAAAACGCCATCAGTGATCTCGGTCTTGTGACTAGTCTGCTTCAGTTAGTATCCAGGAAAAAGATTTCCCCATACATTTGATCGGCGCACGGGTTTTGAGGGAAATCGAGCAAGCTAGTAAACTTGTGCCGGTGATTTCGAGAGCAAAGCAGTCTGGAGTAGATCCCCTTGCCACTTTCATCTATCACAAAATACTTCGGAGTGATTGCCGTTTAATTAGGTGAACTAATTTTGTGCCTGAAGTAAATTTCAAAAAATGGGTCTACCGGTTTTTGCTAATTTAGAGCATTCTGATCACATTTCGTTTGCTTTCATTTTGCTTCTCAAAGCTACTTGTTAATTTGTTTCTTCCGCTGGCCTATATTCTACTATGAGTAAGTGCGTTCTACGTATTCTACGAATTTGGCTTCATGCTTTTTCAATGACCAATACTGTGAATGGGGCCTAGAAGGCACTGCACCACTGTTAGATGAGTGTGAAACTTAAAATCAGTGCCAGAAAGTGTGAACCACGGTTAGTTTAAATTTAATTTTCCTAAAATAATGCGCAATGATAATCCTTATTATTTTCTAATGTTTTATTCACTTGTGTTTCGAATGAGAATTGGCATTCCTTAAAACTTTCAATTGCCTCACAAAGGTGTACCACATAGCAGAAAATATATGACAGCAATGATGCAAATCCATGTGGTTATAGAAATGTGAAATCAGATCAGATACGTCTATCTAGTTCTATTTATCGCGTCCTTTTTTCTGCGATTACTTTTGAGCCATACCTTCTAAAGCTACCAAATTAGACATGCTGGTTTGTCACTGCACTACAACGCCAAAAGTGTACACGGATTTATTGTAAGAAGCAGGTAAATGTATTTGTTCCGGAGAATTACCTGAGACGGTGACAAATTCTATTTGGCCCGTCCCTGGAAGAAGAGTAAAAACGGTTAACAGGCTCGCAAACGGACCAGCCCCTCTCACAAATAACTCATTTCTGATGCTCATGTGTGTTAGTGAACATTATTTAAGTCACGTGATTCAAGAACAATGTTCTCTCAAGCTACACGTCCTGATTAGAAGTAGAGACTTCTCATTTATCAAACCAAACACATCGAGTGAGGTCCAAAGCTATCTGAGCCGGTACTATGAGAAAACCTCGCATAAAAAGACTCTTGAATAAGCATATGTCAGACTTCCAAGAAAATCTCCAGATCGACTATGGTAAATCGTACTCGGTGGAAGGACCCTCCATAATAAATTATTTAAGAGAAAATGTGAAATTCAAAAAAAAATATCCCAGTATTTCACAAGAATACTTTCGCGCGGTGCTTTGAATAAACTCATGAGGATATCAGAGGTGTAGCGTGCGGCGTGTTTTTCTTCATCTAACGCATGACGAGCCTGAGTCGCAACAGCAAAAAAGGATAAATCCCACTGTCTGAACACCTATTGTGTAAAAGGGACTACTTTTGGGGACATTCGAGTAAGAACTAATTTGTCCATTCTGTGGTCGGAAGTGTGAACATCACTAGGAAAAGGAAAGAGAATGGTAGTTTACCACATTTTTTCAGTTTTAGGGAGGAACGATGAGTTAAGGTTAACTGTGAGGCCTGTCGAGACAGTAAGTTTATACAAATGGCTTGTCGCCTTCCCACGGGAGAGGAAATTAAGAAACAAGAACTGGGACCACGTAAGCAAGATCCTGACAACATAACCCTTAGTGCTGCCCGTGAAATGAAAGTGAAGCAACGACCTAGTAATGTTCCAGCGACTCCTAAGGTGAAATTATCACTAGGTCACCGGTGAGGGGAATGGCTTTAGGCTGGATACAATTCTGAAGAGTTCCTGAAGAAGACGAGGATCCGCCAAGAAGATGATTGCAGTATTCAAGGGTAGGGCAAAAATGGTCCTTGTACCGAATACAGATTTGACTAGGTGTATAAAAGGACAGATGAGGATAATAAAAAAAACATTTTTTGACAGTCTTAAGGCAAAAACCGTTAAATGTGGTGACCATATAAGTGAAGTAGAGAAGAAAAGGCCACGAAGAACCGAGGGAGACGTGAACTTAAGTGAAGTGGATTAGAGATAGAGCGCTGAGCAGCATGAATCTCGTTTTGGGGAATTTTCCAAAATGGGAGATTTTGCTGAAAAGAAGGAATCACTACAGTCTTAGCCCCAAGCTGTTATCCCATCAGGATCAGAATTAAAAGACACACAAACACTGGAAGAATAGTGAAATATTTCAGTCAATGAAGCAAGAGAAGACAGGTAGGAAGCAGAGCGGGTGGCGATCAAACTGTCATCACTGGGAGACATTCACACTTTCTGTCCTGGGATCGAATCCAGCTTTGGCCGCTCGTATCTGCCCAATTGTCAGTCTCACTGGGTGTGAACCTCTTCCTGAAATATTGTACTATTTTTATGTAACATAACAAAAGTAAAGGAAAGGTTACAAAACGAATAAAAGGTCAGTGGCCAAAGTACGGGTCAGGGTTGGAAGTGGTGGTGATAAGGTTAATAATGGAAAGCCTGAACAGCTTGGGGATAATTTGGAACCATGAGAGGTCAGTATTCAGTTTGACAGAGACCCCCTCCACTCCGACGGCAGTGGATCGTCGGCTGAGAAGACTTCGAGTCCATGAAATGAGTTCGGATGAGCACCCAAATTCATATAGGTTCACATACCTTCGTGTCTCACTTGACCAAAGTCTTTGGAGATACCAAGCAACATGGAGTACATTCACCATGAATTTTCAACATAGACGACCAGACATACGAGATGTACGCCAACAAATCATCAACGAACTAGTGGTGACGAAACCCATATTGATGGTCACTCATGAATGCATGGCTCTCCAGGTACTGCAGAAGATGTTCTGCCATTACAGTTTCCATAGTTTTGGATAAAATTAGTGTAAGGATAATGAGTCGACAGTTGGAAGGCCGAGGGGCTTCACCATGCCTTATGATTAGGAAAACACGAGCAGTCTTCCAACGAGTGGACAAAGGGTCATTTTATCCTGGCCAGGAGGTTCGGATGTGTCAACTGAAGACGAATCTTGAGGGACGTTTCTGGTAGTGACAACGGCTTCAAAATGAAGCTCAAAATGAGTCGAAGAGAAGTTCTTTCAGAGGTTTGTTACAAAATAAAATTGTATTTAAATATAGCTGTCGAAATTTCAGCCTTTTCCCAACGGATCGGATAAATAAGTTCCCATAATATTGGAGACGGGTGGAAATGAAGATAGACGAAAATTATGGAGGGCAGCCTTCGCGAGGGATCACAAGGAATGCTTACCACAGAGACACAATGCTAACTTCTGTGGTTACTGATGAAAAAGCTTGCTTTAGCCTTCGGTACATTTGAACAGCATTTGTTTACGGCTTCCAAGTAGCACTCATGTGAGTACCGGATTTCAGAGTGGAGCGATTGCCTGAAAACATCCTTTTTCTTCAGCACTGCATTAGTGTATGCTTGGTTGAACAATTCGGGAAATTTAGGTCTTCCGGGTTTGGAACAGTGATGGACGAAATTATGCTCACCTAGAATTATAGGGTCTATGGTGTTCCCAGTGGAACTATTCGGATTAGGTTGAAGCTGCTTTTAGACCAGGTATAGAAAAACTTGTATGGCCTTCGAAACTTTAGGATCCCAACAACATAAAATGCTTCGATGGAGTGGGATCCATTTATGTCTAGAAATTTGTAGTGAGCAGTTGATCAGATAGTTACCTGGTTTACCGAGAAGAGACGAGAGAGGAATTGTGGAATAAGACGATGGGTTGGATGTTGAAAGAATATCGAAGGTGTACGCACGATGGCCGGGAACATCGGGACCCGTGTGGGAAAGGGAAATGATTTCTTTTCTGATTTTAGATCAATATTATCAGTTTAGTGTGTAAACCAGACGCTGTTGTGAGCTATTCATCAAAATGCCCCCTACAGCCCATGGCAAAGATTCAAAAAGAGAATTTTCATTCCTATTATAGGATCTATAGAGTTGGCAGTGCAAATGGTTGCACAGTGGAAAGTTGAGTTTCGTTCACATGAGCTGGAATTTTCGATTGCAAATGCCAAGATTGATTAGGCGATACACAGTGACACATTTTCTAATAAAGGCGCAGACCCTGGCCTAAAAACAAATGAGTGAGACAGAAGATAGTCTGGAAAATGAAGGTGGGTTCTGTCAGAGGTGGAGGAAATTTGAATTTCGGACAAAAATAGGATTACGGGGAGAAAGACTGGAGTAAATAGTGCGCAGAATCAATGATACCGCTTATTCCACAAATGTCTGTGAGTGAACGTTTCTAATGGAGATTTTACGGTGTTTTGATCGGCTGGTATTTCATTGTCCAAATGAGGGTACGGCAACTCCTACAGTCTGTACCACATCAGCGGTACAGAAAGATGAGACTGGAAGACTGATGGTCTTTTTCAAAATCGAGTGAAGTGGACCAGAAGTCACATAATATGAGATGCTGAATGGTATGATGTGATATTCAGGGATGGGAAAAAGTTTAATTTAGAAGGTTTTGACGGAACCAGCTACTATTGGCACGATTTCCGGAAAAACCAACTACATAAGTTGGCGAACAAGCTCGTTTTCAGTGATTCTTAATCATGCCAATACAACAATATATATAGGACTAGATGCATAAGGGATACAGTCAACAAAAATCGTGTCAGGGATCATCGTTCACACCTAGTGTGGTACAGGATTATCCGGAAACCAGGTGTAAATGGACTAACACGTTCTCAACATGTAAGCTTTCGGACGTTCGTGGACCTGACGTTGGGTGGTGAGTGGGCCAGGGTAGATTGAGTGCATGCACAAATTTCTTCTGAGCACATAAAGGGAGGTTGTGGAGGCGAATCCCGACCGCTTCCGCTGTGGCCAAGATGAGACTTCTCACCGATCTTGAAAGCCGACCTCGGACCCTATACAGGGGGCGGAATGCTTGATTCACGTTCACCATGTAATTAGTTTCAGCTAGGTGTGAAACGAACTCGTTGTGGTTCTGTGATGGTTTTGGGGTGGGGTTTTTGAAGTGGAAAATATCAGCCAGCAATTCCAGAGGGGAAGCTGTTGGTTAACTCCTGCATCAGAATACTGAATGAACTTCTGCTCCGATGATTCCGAAAAATCCACTAGAGGCGGTTTTTCCAACATAATGACTCACCCGTTTATACAGCCAACCTCACTAGAATGTGGCTTTCATACCGGAAAATTCCGAACTTGAAACCAATTGAAGATGTCTGATTTCTGTTAGTGGGTCGAGTCCGTACGGATGAAAAAGCCTTCAGCACTTTGTACGAGTTAATCCTCGATGAATATGACAGCATATTGTTTGGGATAATCGGCATTTTAAAAAAATAGGAAGCATATTAGGAGAGCCTGAGGAGTGGGTTTACCGGGGATCCTTATCCCTTCAAGCATTTTTTCTACCGTATACATCAATCTACCTGTTTCTTTTTTCAAACTCGTATGCGTATTTAGTATTTCAGTGAGTTGACAGGCCTGGAAACCAAATTTGGCCAGTCAATTTCTTCAACTACTACGTAATCGAGAGAAAACAGGGCGGGTTTGATAGCACTTCGTATGTGTTATACGTGCCTGCTTTTACGTATAAAGACATTGTTTTCTAGTAGACATGTTCCGAAATATTGTACTGTAAAATGTTATCAAGCTTTGTTTCAACATGGTGTGAGCGGAGATCGCGGTGGGAAGTACAAGTAGTGCCGTAGTTCGTTCAATGTATACATTTATCAACTTCTTATACAGCACCGATAATCTGCCGATTGTGTCACCAGTTTCATTTCTTCAAGTTAGCGGTGTTTTACTGGGGAAGAACGAGAACATTGGAAATTTCTGTTCATTGTCAAAGTGAAAGTCCTGGGAATACGTTCCAGAACAAAACTAAGTTCACTCCCAACCCCGTCACATATAAAGATATCTTGCGAACTTTTATACTGGTCGCCAATCATGTTCTCTCCGTTCAGAGCTGCAGATGAGACAATGTCTGACCTGTCAACCATGCTCTGAAGTTTCAAGTATGTTCCCTGCAGGATACAGAGAAAAGATAATTGATTTTAACTCTTCTCAGAATAAACTAAACGTTGTAGAATAACACAGTCACTTGTAGCAGCAACATCAGAAATACTGATCTGAAAAGCGTTGACTTTTCAGATGTTATCATAGACAGTATAATTCCGGAATACCATAACTTATTTTGTCTAACCAAAATTAGTAGCACTGTTAGTTATAAAATGAAAGAGTTGAGAATAATTTATTTTTAAAAATTTAAACAACTGTGTTACTATGTGAGTTTTTGTAAAAATGAGCATAAGTGCTATGCAGACAAAACAAACTGCTGCTCATTGTTGATTACATCCGCTTTCTTTTTCCACCTCTATAAGTGCAATTTCAAATTGCAATCTCATTCCAAGTACAACACCGCTAAACCCTCTTGACGCGGCAGATTTTAATAGTCCTCCATTAATTATCCAGAAAAGGAAGGAATTTCGGATAGAATGCACTAGACATAATTTTTCGAAAGTTCAGTATTCTCAAAGTTCTAAAGTCTGGAAGCATAAGTTATGAAAAAAAGCTGTCAACTGTTTTCCATATAAAAAGCATGTCCTCGGGAACAGATAATAACTCGAGATTTCTCGCATGATGCCTCTCATTTGAACACTTGACCCTGGATATCCTATACAACAATTTTTTTCCACCATTATGGTTCATTCTCGGTCGTCCGTAATTCCTTCAACTACCGGCTTTTGAACTTCCGGGGTGTGCACATTGTACGCCGTTAAGTCTTTTTCCTAACTGCATCATATAAAGCCAACATTTTAGTTGAACCCGTGTTTTAAAGTGCTGGCGCTGCCCGAAAATCACATAGACTTTCCAACCCAATTAATGAACAATGATTGAACGAATCCCTTCAGGTAGCATACAACTGTTCACTAAAATTGAACAATACACTGCAGTCTCCATAGTCAAAAGAAACTCTTTTTCAGAGGTTTTACAGTTCGATTACCATTCTTACAACTTTTTCTCTTTGGGAATTGCTGAATTGCTCCAAATTTTTGACGTATTCGACCTCGGTAAGGTTTCGAATCGAGGCATGGACGCTAGCCACGAGTCAGTACCACGTGAGCTCCTGATTTGGGCAGTCAAATTAAGAGTTCATTGTGGCAGACGCAATTTGCTAATTAAATTTGGGAGGATAGTTGATATCGTCTATTTGCTAAACATTCAAAGTCCATGGTTTGTCCTCGTAGTTCATGTGTCACAGAGAGTGAATTACCGAAGCTTGGATGAGGTCCATGCAAATATTGAAAATTACTCCCAGAAAAAGACGAATTTTAACAGTCAGACCAATCCGAAATCTTCCCGTTTATTTTCCATCATTTCTCACAAATTAAAATAGGCGTGCACGAGGTTCTTCGTAATCTGCTCAAGGCCATTGTGCTTTGCGTATAGTTCGAGTTTTGTCCCGAACTAGTGGGAAATTTTGTATAATTTCATTAACCGAAATGTCTCGACCAAATATAAGAGATGGTACACCTTTATATTAGATGCACTCTTTGATGCTAGACATACGCTTATACGAAATACTGATCCCATTCTAGTGTCTTTTTACCTCAAAATATACGAGCTGATAACTGTGTTTTGTTAACTGATTAGGAAAATCCCGACTTTGTACTTTTAGTCTGATGACTGGATTTTTTGTAACAAGATACGTTCACTGAGTTGACCTGACAAAATTTGCTCACTCACCTGAAAAAAGGACTTCCATTTACAACTGTGATTCTACGGATACGCACTGCCAATATTTGCAACCGGAAGATGACCAAAATTGTACAACACCTCTACTGCTTCAGAATACAAAATGGAGCGTGATTCCCGTGTGTAATCGCCCAGTAAATAGTTTTCAATGCTTATGTGAGAAAAATTTTTTTTTATTATGACATTCTGGATTGTTTCATAGGAGATAAATTTACAATGGAGACAGAAGAGATTATAAATCCGTCAAGTACACTAGAAAAGCTGTATCACCCGAAGTTCAAAAGCACGGAGTCAGTTGAGGCCGATATTACGAATGCAAAACTCAGATTGTCAAAACCTGCACATTGGTTTGTTTGTATTCATAACCCTTCCTGCAACTCGCAAATTTTAACACCATTTTGCGTATAAAGTTTGTTTTGGCACCCATATTTTGTACGTAACATTTCAGTGGGTTTTATATGTACACAGAGATGTAGAATGACTTTTCACAAAGATATCCCTTCGTGCAATAATTATTTATCTATGATCTCACTTTGTTACTAATTCCCATTCACCTATTCCTACTGAATAGCTTCAGTTCGTCATGCTTTTATGCCCAGAAAATATTCTTCTTTATTTAAACGGGAAGCCTACAAATAAACCGATTTTGCAGCCATAGGAAGTTTTGTGGATCCAATTTGGTCAGACGTGGTTCCGGGAAAGATCGGAAGGCAACTTTATGATAATATTTCCCATTTTCCTTTTAATAGAGAAAAAGTCTTATTTTCGATTTAAAAATGTTCCATTCCCTTGTGAATATCCTTGATCCTATTCACCCCAATCTCTCTGTTTTCATTTCGAGGAAGAACATGTAACAGTTTACTTAACCAGATATATCGTTGAGCAGCAGTCCGGATGAAGCAGCATGGAATTCACCGAAAAGCAACTTGGGGTGGGGTTTTTTACAATTCCCCCTCCATCCTACTCCAATTCGCAAAAATGAATTAGCCAGAACTCCCCAACGGGCCATAGAAAATCTGCGCTAAATATCAGCTGTGAAATGGAGAATGGCCGACGGTTATCCCGAAAATTTTATTAAACATAATGAAAAGCCAAGACTTGTATGCAGAAAAATAATTACAGCCGAATAGAAGCTTTATTTTATAACTTCACATCAGCCCTAAGACATACACAGCGATGTGGTTGGGCTTATTCCAGAAAACCGAAGTTCTGGGTTCCCATAGTTAGTCAAATAGTCTGGCTGGGCCAAATTTCTCACACGTTATCTAGCCGTTTACTTGCGCCTGCCGTGGTGTACACGTAGGCAGTGTGGATCTCTGCTTGGCTCAACTAGCGTCAGAACTTATACACAAATGGCTGTTGAAGCCATTGATGCTATCCCCCAGAGTGATAAACTATGAATTACAACTCCCGACTTTGATCTCAAGACACCAAATTTAATCAGGTCACAAAGTTGACCTTGCTCAATCTTTCAATTCTTTTGTATTCTTTTATTTTATTCCTTTTTTATTATATTTTAGGAAGAGGGTCGGGGCCACTTCAAGTCTGTCAACTGGGGACGGTGACCGGTGACGACCAAGCGAAGATTTTAACCCCGGGGACTGAAAAGTCTAAAGTGTATGGAGTTGGCCGCGTGACCACTGCCGGTAGTGTTGCGCAATGAAATACGGAAGCTTAAATCATTCAGCAAAGCTATTTTCAACATGATGCATTAATCAGCTCCCTCTGCACGAAAATGTTGGACACAAAATAAACGCTCACGTTTGTATTAACCCATGAGACCTTTCTTCTTCTCACCACACGCAACGTAAGAAACTTTGGTACTTCCTACGTCACTGATTTATCCTCGCTCCCTCCGCTACCGTACTGTATACATACCACCATGTTTTGCGGTCATGGTCGACAACAGTAAGCGAAACGCAAGTACGCCACGACTTATGTCTTCTTCCTGTTCTTATGAGCTGGATGAAGGAGGCCCTATGATTTGAATATCTTTATCCTAGGTATATTTACCTGGTTCTTAGAGACGTAAACCCCGTAATGCCATGGCTGTTTTTTACTTGGACAGCCATACACGCAATCTAAAGTTCTACGACTCTTGTCATACCAGCCTTAGGAACTAAAACCGTTATGGGTCAGAAACGATACTAAGAACAGTATGATAATGACCAGCCAAAGGAGCATCAACTACTACGTGAATAGGGATTCCCTGGAAAGTTACACAAACGCACTTCATCGGGTGGTATATCAGCCGTACAGATCCAGAGTCTAAGCTACTAACTCACTTCGTTGTTAGGGCGTTGCTAAGTTTTATTTTAGCCCGACGGCATGCGTTGAACCTGAACCAATGTGTTCCTCTCAAACGGCCCCTCCAGCTATTCATTCATGTATGTTACTTTTTTGGTTTTGCGAGCGAAATTTTAACCTCCTAGTCGGTAAAAAAAAATTGCATTTATTCCTTTTTTCAAAACCAAACAGTCGGCAAACGCTAATAAGAATTTATATATGCGGAGCCATGTCAAGAGAACCGTATCGCTTGTGTGCATCTGACTGAGAGAATAAATCACATTCGACAGTATGACAATACCCAGTGTGTAACTTTTGGAGTCGCAGATATATATACATTATATATATATATATATATATATATATATATATATAAAGATAGAGAGCGAGAGAGATAAAGAGAGGGAGAGAGAGGGGGAGAGAGACGGACAGACAGACAGACAGACACAGACAAACAGAGATAAAGAATACAAAGCACTTCCATATATTATTCTGCCTCCTCTATGTTCAAAATAAAACCGGCTTCGGGACAATGCACTACCGTAGCCTGAATCAATTTTTCTGCATCACAACTGGTACCAAGTGAAAAACGGTGCATTATTTACATATATACGGTTCAGGGGCAAACAAGCGTAGTAAGGCAGTGCATGAGGAGAAGAATAGCCATGACAATAACACTTTCGCACGTAGTTTTTGATTGAAAAGCAGCAGCTTTCAACAATTAATTCTATTTGCTTCCTCAACATCGAGCGGCAGTGCATTATCTAAAATCACTCCTGCTTTTTCAATTTAACTGGGTCTCCATCAGTATGCCCATGGTGACGTAACCCTGACTTAGTGGTGGGTTTCATTACTGAATCTATGTGTGCAACATGCGAGCCCAGACAGTGTCTGTGAGTGTTTGTGTTGAGGATGGGAGATTTACAATTTTTGTACTTCCTCGCTCGATAACCGTTTCCTTCATCTTGGTACACCCTGTTTATCAGCAGGTTTTCGTCTACATACTGTTCATATCGTCTTTCAGAGGCATAGAATTTATAATACCCATTTACTTACGACACAAACCAATTTACCACTCTCAAAGTGCGCAAGTGCCTAATTGAACATATGAATATTGCCTACCATTACTTTATACTGGATTTCTCCCTAGGTCTCAGCACTGGCCTCGGCCTAATATTTTTTTATCTCCCACAGGCATTCGTTTCGTGATTTTCCGAAACAGCACAGTCTTCTTGTGGTAAGATCTGTATATGGAGCTTTGGTCTTCACCATCAGTGGTTGTCAAAATTCCAGTGGTACACGGATTTTCGAGATAATTTGGCGCGTTAAATAGCATGCCGATAAAGAGCCTTTATTTTTCATTGGCTGTCTTTCTAATTATTGTTTTACAAAAGAGGATTCCAGATTTCCTTCGTTAATCTCAAAAGCCCAGTGCATAATGTATAAAACAAGCGATCGCGCAATAAACAACCAAATCTTAGACGACAGAACATGGGGCTTTTCACCGTTTTGCTTCAGACATATCACAGGCGCAGATTAGTAATATATCTCCCTTCTAATTCCTTGTTCCTAGCTTTTTATCTCCGTATGTCCATCAGAGTAACGATAGGATCACTAATTGTTCCACGTTTCCTTAGATACATTATACTTGATTCGCCAGACTGACTGCGAGAAATTGAGACGAATTATTCCTCCATGTCTTGGCGTTTAGAAGGCAGTAAACAAATCTACCCTTTCAAAGAGTCCAAAGCTTCACAAGTCTAGAAAGGAATGGAAACAAATGGATTTGATCACCGTGTCAAGATAAATACCCCAGCGTGAGACCTAGCGTATTGCGTATTACTGAAACAGCAATACTCCAAGGTATTGTTGGTCCACGGTCCGTATTAGGTGTTATGTAATATGTGAGTTCATTATCGGTGGCATATAACACTGCATTATTTTAGTCAGCCTTGCCAAGGTCAACAGCAAGCCGTAAATTTTTCAGCAAAGCCAACCTATCAACAAAATCGTTTGCTACGCAAAGTAATTATTTTTTTGTGAGTGCAATACCCGTCCGATTTTGTTATGTAGTTTGCGCTGGTTCTACGGCAGCAAATCGGGCTGACATCTTATTCATTAATTTTCGCCGTGAATTTTGAGATGTTGTTGAATAGCCTGAGTATACCAAAGGTGATCTATTTAAGCACTCGTTTTTATCGTCATTTGAATAAATACGCAGTGCGATTTGAACTTTTGGACTCATCCTTGTGTATCATTTCCTGGAGATGTTTTCGCAAATGAAACCCTTACCAGTAGTTGAAATCCACGTGGAGAGAGAATCATTTTTGAATGCCTGTGTGTACTTTTCTATTCCAACGTGAACACTGGATGCTCGTTCCCTCAAATCTATAAACAAACCGAATTAGCATTATCCGGCGGACCGATGAAACAAATCCTCAAATAGAGACTGTTCCTCATAAGAGCTTGTGTTTATCTTTGTATTGTAGCGCAGATTTACAAATTCTGATTCCGGAAACGAACGGCTGCACCGCAAAATTCTATTGCTTCAAACAAAGCGGTCGTCTTCTTTGAAATATAAAGTAAAGTTGGGATGTTGAAATAGCAGCAACAACAATAAAAGGATGCTCCCAGAACTGCGTTGGGTGTTGACAACCCTTAAACCTCTAGGGAAAAGGTACAGTAAAATAGATATCATTTTGTGTGACCAAAAATTTGTTATTCTCCCTTTGTTCATCACATTTAAAAGCAGCTAATGTTATGATCACATCTAGGCTACAACAAGCTACAAGCTTCTTCGGGCTGTATAACTTATCACGGCTTAAAATAACCGCCGAATTCGCAATTTGAAAAGCAATCAACAATGTTGTTTGTGGTGTGAACATATTTGCATAAGATTTGTCAACTTTTATTTTTCGTAAATGGAAATGGTCAGACTAGTTGGTAAACAGACCCTTTGTTTAGCGGTGGGATGAAGAAAGGCTACTTCAGACATGGCTACACGGAAAACGAGAGATTATAAAACTGATCGTAAATTATACTTGACAGATTTTTCATCAGTATTTTTTTCAAATCCACTGTATCATTTTTGTAAAAGATGACAACTCTTTTCCGGTAAAACAACCACATACC
The DNA here is from genome assembly GCA_948099385.1 of Fasciola hepatica. Taxonomy (NCBI): domain Eukaryota; kingdom Metazoa; phylum Platyhelminthes; class Trematoda; order Plagiorchiida; family Fasciolidae; genus Fasciola; species Fasciola hepatica. The sequence goes on from CANUEZ040000019.1 coordinate 15,069,391, forward strand.
TGATGAGCGGCAACAACCTCAAAACCTTTTGCGTGCTTTCAAGGAAATTTTGTCTTGTCATCAAGATACAATACAGTACTAGTTACATCGAAAAAGGCACCGGAATTTATTTACAATATATCCTGGAATAAGAAGGTTTTTGCTTCAAAGAGAAGAAACTCTTACATAGCTGAACTCATTGTGATATTTCCTCGTTCTACCGTGTGAAGAAAATGTTCAGAATATTTTCCCCCTGAACTTCAGTCAGCCAGTTTTTTTTTGCTCCTCTAATAAGTTAATGCACAACTCGTTTTGTCTGAAAAACCGAATAATTGTTGACGTACGAAAAGAGATTACCACGAAAAATGTGAAACACGAAATGCTTCCTATAAACTGACGGATTTTCGCTCTCTAATATTTCGTCAAACCAGACTGACATCGAAAATTACCGGATGACGGAGTGAACAACTTTTATACCATTTAGATATTCGTCGTGTTATTTTCATTATAAGATGGCTAAGTAAGTTCGTGGAAAACATTCTCAGAGTGTCCGAAAATGTGATTACATCTTTCTCACTTCAATCCTGATAAAGTGTTCTATATCTTTTTTCTCTTAATTTCCAAAAACACTCATTTAGTTTGTCCTCACTGGCAATTATTGCTTGTGCATTTTTTACTCGAGAAATCTTGACACATTCAATTCTTGAGGTTTTCCGGTCTTTCTTCAACAACATGATACTATTATTATTTCATGCCAGCCTTACGGAACTGTCAATTAAAATGAACAAAGTCTCCAACTAACAATTTATAGATAATTGTACAGAATTTTTGCCCTCATTATTCATTGCAAGTAAAATATGGAAGGAGTTAAGTTTCTTTTCGACCTGCCGGAGATTGACTTGCATTTTCAGTTTTTAGTGATTTGAACACCAACCGTGCACAGCACAGAAGATAAATAAGTACATTTTCTTTCCTGCGGATGAAGCTACTGAATTATTATCGGGAAACGGGGAAAATCGTTTAGGAACTGTTGTTTAAAAATGTGTATCAACTTAACATGTTATTGAACTCAGCACTTGAGGTGTATACTACCACGGAATTGTACCGACTCACGTTATTCGGATAAATTGCAAGCTAATATAGAAGGTTTATCCTTTCCACCGTCAATATAACTTTACTTACTTCCGTACGAAGTTTTGTAAGGTTTGTGTATCGTTGTTATTGTTATTGCATTGTTAAACTGGCTTCAGTACGCTTTTACGGCACTCTTCAGCAGTACCCAATAAAACGAATAAAAATTCCTCAAGCAAAACCCGATTAATAGCTCAAATACAACTTCATCCCGTGATTGGTAAAACAACTGTAAGTTATGGAACCGAGGAGGTGCAGCACAACAATCATTTTGGAGAAAGCAGTCAAAATATGGAACGAGTCATTGGGTCCACAGGTGGACCTAGTTGAGGGAACTTTTGCAATGTAGTCGATCTGAACAATCAGTAATGATCTCACTGCCAAGTGAAATGAATGACATTATGTGTGTTATCACATCAGACTGATATGAGGTCTGTTAGTGGTGTGCCAGAAACAAGACTGATGATGCGCAATTCTCTAAGAAGAGTGATGTGGTCCTTCTTTATCAGACCAGGGAGAACCACGGGTGAACAAAATGGAATTTGGATAAGTGTGCACTGGTGTACCAAAGGAATAAATAACAGACTGTGGATCACTGAACCGACGAATTTTACGAATTTGAAAGAACAATGGGCGGAATTTTCCAACAGTAATTCTCGTACATAAAGGTCAGTGAGAATTCTTCAGTAGAGTTACAACGAGATATTTCACATGGTTTAGAAGTGCTGCATAAGTGGCAATACTGGTCGTAACGTCTTTTTTAAAATGTAGAGGAGAAGTGGCAAAATGTACGCTTGTCATTTTTCACTGTTTAACAGTGGACCGAAAAACTCAGACAGGCTTTGTAAGGGTAAAAGATTCTCACTGAACTCATCGAAATTTGACTACCGGAAGACAGATCGATCCAAACCACGTACTAGGCTTACTTTAATAGACGGGTTTATTGGGCTCCTTTTAAGTCACTAATAAGAGCAGAGAACGAATATAAATTAGGAACAGGTCTCTGTAGATAACTGGAACTGCCCAAGTGATCTTTCGTCAATTTTCTACCACGTTTGGTACATTGGGTTCATCGCAGAACATGCCTTCCAGCCAGTTAGGTAACCAGTGAGGCAATATTTTTAGGGGCAAGGAGAGCGGCAAGCTATCAACTCCCGATGTGTAATCCGAAAAGGCATACTTAGCTGACTAACGGGGATCGTCGAGAGATTTTGCAATGAAATGGAATGCCGGGATTTACACTAAATTTGGTATTAGTCAGTGGGACATTTGACTGTGTTTTGAAGACGGTGAAGTACAGCTCTTTCAACTAGTTTTAACGCCGACGAGAAAGGCGCCATTGGGCGAGGTTTCTTAGTTCCCGTTTTGTTGATTTACAGTTTGGAGATCGATCGAAATTGAGATCCTCAGTTCACAGAGACATCCAGTCCCGTGATTCAGTACTGCAGAAGTTAGACCGTCTGGTCCATATTTACTTAACTTGGTAATCTTCAGCAATTTCAGGACTTCTACCATCTAAAGTTCTTTTTTCTTGGTCACAATCCTATTGGGAAGCTTGGGAGGGGTCCTTAGAGTAACGAATAAACTTAGAATTCAGAAGGTCAATGTCCATATCCTCAGAGGAACAAGTTTTCTTCTGACCACAGAATACGTTCATTTGTTGCCATTTGTTTCATGTTTTTAGTGTCCTAAGGTTTTCAAGAGAAGACATAGTCCAGGCTTATGGTTTCACTGCTGATTCATTTCTATGGTCTGCGGACTTCAGGTATGTTGCGCTCTTTGTAGGCTAACTCTTTTCTGTTTAGAAGCCTTAGAAAGGGTAATTCCGCTCCTCCTAGATGAAAGTAAACCACTTCCTCAGTATAGCGGTTGTTTAGCATGCGATTTACAGATTCGGTTGTAAAACATACCGAATGGGGATGTTCAAAGGTGCTTTGTAACCAGGAGAATGCATAAAACAAAGAACAGGTAGGCGAAAATAATGTTTCAATCAGATAAGTTCTTACGGTAAATACGGATTTGTTTGAGCTCTGTGTAGAATACGAAACCTTGTTTCGAGTGTATTTTCGGACGAATATGTAAAATACTACGATCACTGGTACTAAGTGGTGCTTTGAGTCCGAAGGTGAAGGATCCTGAATGACTAGTCAAGATACTGTTCAGCTGTGAGCCATTACGGGTCGGGTATGACAGATTTCACTGAGATTAAAAGACGATAAAGGGGCAGTGGATGCAATGTTAAAACCTCATAAAATGATGTAGATATTCTCAACAACCTAAGGTACAAGTAAAGCTAGGAATGAATCCTAAAGTGAGTTACCTAAGTTTTGTGATGCAGTGCGGACTTTCATGACAGTGATGTGGTAAAACAGCCAAATCTACCTCAACATGAGACAAGCAGTGTCCTGTTAGTAGAGTAGGGAAAATGATACTAGACTGGCCACACCACATGCAGTTGATGTACGTTACAAAGCCCGTCCCCCCCTCTCTCTCTCCACCGCTTTTATTCGTGATATTCTGTCTATCCTGAGAGATTTCGACCATAGATTTATCTGAATCAGCATTCAGCCAGGTTTCTGGGCCGCATATCACCAGCGCATTTCAGAAGGCATGATCCATGGGCAAATAAGTCAGGTCCGGAAGCTTGTCAAACAGGGAACACATATTGATACACACAATGCTGGGGATTATCATATAATCCGGTGTTGTACAACTAAAGGCCTACCTGCAAACTAGCTCTTTTGCTGGTGACTCCGATTCGTATTTATGTTATTTGACGTTGAGTGACCCGTCGATTGTTGGCGTACGTCTTTTTATAGAAAAAGCAAACTGTTTTCAATATTTCCGCGAGGACAACATCGCGGTAAATGACAGCTTTAACACGATCATTCCAATGATAACGGACCATATGTTGTGGCGCAGCCGCCCAAGGGGCGCGCGTTTTTTTTCTACAGTAACCTGCTACAAAGATAAAACAATGCCCCCTACCAAATTTTATCATATGATGATTTAATTAAAAACGAGTATTTCTGAAGTATTTGCATTTATATTCAGGCAAGGTTGATGAACAAGATGCCAGTTCTTAGTTTTCAAACAAATAGAAAAGAACACTGCTAGTTTGTCAGAAATCTGAAGAAATGATAACAGTGAAGTACACAAATAACCTTTGGTTCCTTCTTATCGGTTTTCTGTACATCTGTGAAAATTATCATCAGAAAGTTTCAGAAAGTTGGTCTAAAGTGATTGGTCCAATGATCGATGCTTCAGAGCTAGATAGTTAGTATTATACATTACAATTGGCATGTTTTTCTCTGCTTATTGTACATCTTACACTCTTGAGGGTTGTTTTTATTAAAAATGAATATTGTTTGTCCTTGATGTGTACCATCCCCCCCCCTCCATCTCCCTACGTAAAAGAAACGAAACCCGTTAATCCGTTGGTACAATATGCAATATTAATCATTTATCGTTTCTCGCTGAAGTTGTTTTGAAATAGCACAAAACCCTCCGAACAAATAACCCTGGTTCTTGTAGCTACCTACTGGAATTAGGCTGATTCTTGAACAAGTCAAGAATCTCCTGCGTACCGGTTGCAATGTGGCTAAATGCTGTTCATTTTAGCTTTCATATCTGTTCTACTCTGGGGCTTTTAGGATCAACTGCTTGGAAGTGATAGCTGTTTGCACACGGCATCAACAAATATGGGCTCATATCTGCCGCCCTTTTTCAGTTTTCAGGCTATGATACAGATATCTTCGACGGAGCGTAATAAATAATTTAAAAACTTCTATTATGACATATGATGTAGCTTAAAAGCTTATTAGCAGTTTGAGAAATAAAGCTCAACCTTCTTCCGTTTTATCTAGAAGTGGCATTAACCCAACAAGCACAGTAATCTGTGCACTTCTATTTCCTTTGTTGTTCACGATGGTAAAGAAAGGTCTATTGCTACTCGGAATAAACAGTCTGTGAAATTCGTTCCAGTTTCAGTTGTGAACATGTATGCAACCAGAATGATCTCCAACATTGACAGCTGCTACTTTTCAGTCTTTACATCCGACTGCCTCAAAATAAACCATTAGGGGGAAATTAATCGTCTCGTTTTATTTTGCGTTTCAAATAATTTTTCTCCTCAAACATGTGGCCATGTTTTGTATATTTAGAACAAAGACGATATAAAGTAACTTCAGTGAGTCCGCCACATGTAGGTCGTTTCAATGTGCTTCTTCGAAGATAAATTTTAATTTAGCGAATAGAAATATCAACTGGTTTAGTCCGGATATTTGTCTTAATTTCAGATTAGAGGAAATACATAGTAAAGCAAGAATAAATCGACCTCTTCAGATTTTTTTCGCAATCTGTCTTTCTAGCATCCAACGGATACCGTTGCTGGTTCATTCATCTTTAAACCACGGTTTTTGTCTACTCGTCCAAGTCTCAATCTGTTCCTTTACAACGGACTATTTGAGCTTATTTTAATCAAATACCAATCTGGCTGCCTACAGCTCGCTCACTACAGTACTCATCGTATCCACGGCTTGTTTGGTCGCATCAGCATGACATCAACCTCCCAGATTTGTTTGTTACGGTGTCTGCATCGCACTCGTTGAACTCAACTGATTGTCAGACGATCCACCCGATCCTGTTGTTTAGCGCTCTGATCAAAAAATGTTCAGGTTTATACTTTTCTTTGCCTTTCTTGCGTTTAGTTCGGTTTAACTGCATATTTGTTCAGAATCTCATTCCGTACTTGATTGGAAAGGCTTTAGTCCTGCGCTCGATAAGAAAGCTACAGTCTTATTCATGAATACCCCCTGAGTAAGACATTTTGCAATGAGAATTTCGTCAAACAGTCACTGTTGTGAGAGTGAGCCAATACAACTTTCTTACTATCCATTTCCGAGATTACATCTCGCCACGACGGAGGGTGGCTTTTTGATGCTTCTACATTATGATTGTCATACTGGACTCAATTTTTTTGCTACAAAAACCAACTTCATTGATAATTCACATAAACGATGTAGTGAAAGTGCTAACAATCTTAATTGTAAGCCAAAGACTAACAGTTAATTTATCTTGTATCTCTGTAAGAGTTGGAGCCTAACATCCATCGTGAAAGTGCCAGTATGCGTCATAAGAACAAAGACGCACCTGTGACATAGATATTCATTCCACATCAATTTTTCACTTACAATCAAGCCCAAAAGCACCCTTCGCCATTGAAAAAGAAACGTTGAACCTGAGTTGGCTTTTCCATCTTTCTTATTTTTTCGTTTGTCCATCCTTTTCGGCATTGTGTTTTGCTACATCCTAGGGCCTTTCGCCTTCAAACTCTCATCTTTATTCTTTGCACTATGACTTTCCAAAGGTTCCCCTTCTTGTCCCTGTCGTTATAAAAATGAAATCAGATCTTCCATAACGCTTAATGAGACTCATTACACAATATACAACCTCGCAGAACCCACTTACAAATATGGAACTACTTTTTAAGATATCACCGAAATTCAGGTAATCTTTGTAATCCATTTTAATTTTATTTCCAGGAAACTTAAGGAGTCCATAAATCCAGTCGTATCCTGCCATCAGCCGCGAGTAACCCTTCGATTCTCAAGCACAGAATAAGTAGGCCATTGTTCTGTGAGGTCTCTTCACACACAAGTTATGGAGTGGCAAGTGGACTAAGAATTTTACTCGTAACCAAACTTCATCAGTATTCACATGGCATGATAATTTCAATACAATAATGGACCTTTTAATACAGTCAATAATTGTCTATTTTTGTTAAAAAATATCCGTTCTATCGTCATTCGTTCCCAATACCTTTTACCGTATGAAAATGAGCAACGGATTTTTCGGTCTGTGATCTTGGCGTTCATGTCTCAAACATTTCGTCATCAGTCAAAGTGACTTTGAGACGCGAGATAGGCAAGGGTGTTCCTGAAAGCCTGACTTTCTTCAAAAAATTCAGTCAATAAACACGTCAAATCGGCTCGCAGTTACAATCTGCTGAAGTGCACTCAATTAAACTAACCAAAAAATGGTAAAAGAATAACTGGACCTCAGTCCTACTGACCCATATCTATGGAACCCAATTCTTCGCGTGAAAACACTCACCAAAGGTTTTAAGGGTGAATCATTGGACCAAACCAAGGACAACACTATGAATAAGTACCTAAAAAAGATTTAAAATCCATTTCAAAGTCTCCTTTCTTTCCCAACTACTTTCATCAGTGTTTTCAATGTCCGACTGGTTCGTTTGACCAACCCGTTGCCTTCAGGATGGTATGGTGTCACACAGGTTTTATCCTTCCTCAACAATTTGCATAGTTCATATACCATCCGATTCGGATAACGCCACTTGACAGGGATCAGGGGTGATCTTCTATTCGTAAACGGGTCTTTCATCTCAGTGAACACTTGGCGGTTTCTGCAGAAATCCTTGATATCCCTTCGCTGACATGGCCACCAATATCTAACACATGCTTCGGTATAGATTTTATTCCAACTTGCATGTCCGAGGTCGTGATGGAGAACTTCTAGCAACCTTTTGACGTGATCTGAGGAACTACAAGTCATCACACGTATTCTCAACCGTACTGCATGAACAAAAACCATCGATCAGCTTAAGGCTATCCCACTGGGACCATATACATCCTGTCTCATTACAGACCCCAGACATTTCTTGGCCTTTTCGGCGCTCCCCGTCATCCTTTAGCCGTTGGTATACGACCGCAAGTTCCGGGTATTCAGCCTGGATTCTCTCCCACTCGTATCTCTGACCAAAGCTAACCAGTGCCACTTGTGAAGTACAAGTGTGACATTCTCCGTGAACCCTGTGAGGTGGGTAGGACATGCCGTCTGCGGTTCCATGTAATTCTCCGGGACGATGAAGACAAGTGAACGAATATTCCAGCAAGTATACCTGTCATCTAATACCTCTTCATTCGGGACCTTCGAAATTTGTCAACCACAGCAACGGACGGTGGTCTGTTCGGACGAGGAAACGACGGCCCTAAAAAAAGTGTCGACAGTAGAGGGCAAAGTAAACCAGCACCAACTTCCCTCCCTCGTCGTACAATAATTCTGCTCTCGTTTTCCTAAGGTTCCGCTGTCACGGGAGATTATATGTTTGATGCCTCACTTGCATCTCTATCAAAATACAGCTCCAAAGCCCTCGTCTGAAGCATCTGTGTCCAGGATGAACCCATCAGAGGATCACAATGTGTCGGGAAAGGCTAGGATAGATGCTTTGCGTACCCGGCCGAGTAGTTTTTTAGAGGATTTCTGCTGCTTCTCGGTCCATTCTGACGTCTTATCATGCTCCAAGAGGCAGTAAAGCTAGGCTGTGGTTTTTGCTAACCTAGCAACGAAACTGCGGCAGTAAAAAATAATCTCAAGAAACTGCGTACTTCGGCTTTAGAGGGAGGATCCTACATTCTAATCTTTTCTGTTTTTGATGGATCGGTTTTGATTCCTGCAGCCCATACCACATGTCCCAGGTAGGTCACCTGGCGTAGCGACAAATGACATTTAGAAGGTTTGGGCTTTGTGGGCCTGCCTGTCTCATTTTTTTGAACACCCGAGCCACGTTTTGTGTGTGTTCGTTACGTAGTCCAAACACATAAGACAACGTCGTGAGATCAGGTCACCCAGCACGGTGCGCACCAAATGTTGGAAGGTTGAAGGGAAGTTTGTTTGTGCGAACGGAAATGTCTGAAATTCATAAAGCCTGTTAGGAAAAGCAAAAGTTGTTCTAGCTGATCAAGTTCTTTGTCTTCCACTTGCTAGTAACCGGATACTAGGTCTAGTGTGTGGAACCACATCGAACCTTGTAGCGACTCCAAAAGCTCATCTACATGTAGCAGGGAAAATGAGTCTCCCCTTGTCATTTGGTTCAATTTTTGGTAATCCGCGCGTAACCACAAAGACCCTCCTTCCTTATTCACTTAAAATACTGATGCAACCCACAGAGTTTGAGGGTTGGATTACATTATTATCCCGCATTTCCCGAATCCTCTTTCCAACCGAGGCTTCGTGACAGGGTAGAATCTTTCTTGAGTGAATCTTAGTTGGACGTGCGCTACGACTGTTGATAGTGTTGAACTACCCCCGTGCGATCCATCTGAGTATAATCTCACGTAAAAACATCCCAGTGCTCGTGTATCGAAGTCGCCAACATTTCACCCATCCGTTTAAGATCATCCAAACATTTTAGCAAGGTATCGATAGCTTTCTCATCTTTTCCGATGCAGTAAGTGACCAGGGTGGATATATACAGTTACGGTTCTTGGCGAATGGAAAGGCACACTGCGGGGTACGTAATACGCCAATGTGTAGACTGATTACGCACTGAGAGGTTTCCGGGAGGTCTCTGCTTACAATGACATCGAGGACCAACCCTCGAACTAATACAAAGTCCTGGAACTTCTTGAAGCCCCCCAACCGTACACTGAAGGTTATCGTACTTAGCATTACTACCGGCTCTCAATTACACCGCCTAATTTCCATTTGGAATCATGACGTTTTGCTTTTTTCTTCACAAAGTTCCGTAAGCAGTGTTCATTCATTAGTCTACTTGCGGCTCCGATGTTAACCAAACCGTATACCCGCAGGTTGATTAAAATCCTGGGCACGGTTCACTATGCGCAAAGTTAATTAGGATAGGGATGTGCTCTCACTCAGTGAGACCGTTTTGCGTACTGAAGATTGTCGTTCTTAGTCCCAGTCAACTTTGAAGAAAACGATATCCCCAAGGCTTGTATCCACCACGAAACCCTCCCGGAGGACCATGACACTTGGTTGCTGTGTTCCAAAGGCTAAAACCATACTATGGTCTTTGTTGGTTGTCCAGGGCCAATGGTTGAGCTACGAACCAACCTGTCAGCTCACTACGTGCGTACAGTGCAAACAATTTTCTTGCAACTTTTAGGGCATCCTCCTGCTTAGGTGGGATTTGGTGTACGAATTCTTCCCGAATCGTGGGAGAGTTTGTGCGCCCCCACAGCTGTTGGTAGAAGACTCAGTCTAGCTAAGTAGCCAGCAAGTGTTGAAAGGCCCATCGGTCAATGGCTGCATAGCTGTCGCGAATCCCAACATTTTTTGCCTGGTTGTTTTCCGTTTTCATGAACCTCCCGTAGTCTGTCAACAGTGACCCCGGGGGTCCAGTGTCTCACGAAGTTTGTCAAATGGTCGCCCCTGACAGTGTCATGTTCACGACCTTGGTATCCACAACGCGGCCAGAAGCCGCCCCCTCCAGCAGGCTGAGCAACAGGTGCACCTGCTGTTCAAACTGAAAATTTTCCCGGTACCCCTCACCTGACCCTCCGACTGGCCATAGTTGTCTCCCAAACGAAATTTTGCGGGAATAAGAATGGGGGCCCTCTTGGAGGTTGTCTGATATGTCAGCAAGCTCAGTGATTTCACTGTTTGTGTGAGGGATTCTATTAGCGCAGCAGGCACAGCAACCGTCGCCGTCAGACTCGCTGGAGTCCGTGGTTGTGTACCGCTGGTGGTCGTTGAATCAGGAGTCTGTGAAGAAACGGGCCTGATTTTCATGACAGATCAATTTATGGTTCAAATAAAGTGTAGCCAACAGTAAAGCAAAAACAAAAAGTCCATCTGGAAATGACAATCTACACTAAGTGGCACTGATTAGGTGTTGGACGGCTGTTTCGGAATGTTTGTTCACTGAGATGGAGGACAAATTTGTAACAGAGCTGGAGGAACCGAAATGCAGACGCGCACACTTGGGAACATTGACAAAGTCAAAAATTCAAACTTTTCAGTGGACTCCATATATAAATAGGCCTTCGCTCCACACCCCCTAAGGTCAGCGTCATCCTAGAGGTCAAGGTCACCGGAGAGGCGAAAATCATATCCGGGTCAAGCTCAATACAGGAACCTTTGTCTGCCCACTGACGATGTCACCAAGCTCTCACCAAGCCCAGGGATCGTCAACCGATACGAACAACCGACCTGAGAAGCAAACAACATCAGTATTCAAAATCATGCGCGACAAATGATTCACTTTTAGGAAAAATATAGCAAGTCATGAAAATAACTAGTTCTCTTGACTTATTTAAGTATACACGGAAATTAAATACATATACCATAGATTACCATTTTAATAGTCCATTATATAACCAGATGATTCGCATCTTTTCCGTTTACACTTGAAGGAGTAATTCCTCTGATTAGTTCAAGAGCGCATGTGTCACACCTGCACTGCCATGTGGGATATGCGAGCATTGTCTTTGGCTAGAGTTCACAATGTACCCTGTCCGTGGGTTGATAGAATGGGTACTGCAGCCTAGCTGGTGACATTTTCAGGGAGATTCACCGCTCTCTGACACCTGTTTTTAGTCGACGACGTAGGAGCTCAATGTTGGGTCAACTTCGAGTGGCACCGTTGGCTTCCGACTACGTTTGGATAAGTGTACCCACGTCACGCCCTCCGTGAAATACTTCGGTTTCATGGCTGATGAAGACCGCAGTCGCGGTGACCCATTAAACATCAAAGCCATCAAACAAATGCCCCTACCGAATGATGTGACTACGGTACGAACTTTTCTGGGTCTTTTAAGTCACTGCAATTCATTTCTGTCAGAAATTCACCACCTTTGTTACGTAATGAAGGCGCTTTTGAACAAGATACCAAGTGGAAATGTTCTACAGGTTGTCAACGAGCTTTCGAGCAAGTGGAGGAAGTGCTAAATTCAGACTGGGTCCTCACGCATCTCGACCATAGTCTGGAGACTGTTGTTGCAAAAGATGCTTCTATCTACGGGATCCGTGCAGTTACCTCACATGTGTTTCCCCAATGAGACAGAAAAGGCTATCTCTCATGCTGCACAGTCTCTGCTGAGCGCAACTCTGGACAGATTGACATGAAGGCTCTGGCTACCGTATTTGCTGTACATAAATTTCACAAGATACTCTATAGCCATGGCTTCATTCTTCGCACGAACCACTAGCCTCTACGAGCAATTTTTGAGTCAGAAAAAGACATTCCGGTCTACTTAGAAGACCGGCTTCAGAGCTGGGCAACAATGATGCCCGGATATGGTTTCAAAATCCGGTATCAGTCACGCTGATGCACTCTCGTGCCCTATCAACACCCAGAATAACGAACCAGAGGACACGATCATCAAGCCTGTTGCTGTTGAGTCCAAGATCATTGAAGTATTTTCCGGAGAGGAGCAACATTTCTAACAACGACGTCAATCATAGCCCCGTCGCCAGTTTGTTGCGTCGGCGAGCAAACCTCTGGATTATCCCCGGCTAGTGATTCCTCGATCGTCCAGTCCCAAAGAAAAATTAAACACTAACAAAGTGTAGGAAACAGTATTCAGTTCTAACCAGAAATCGACACTTTATATGACATGTGGCAGGGAACACATGGACACATACGTCGTTGTTTCTGATTGCCCATCATGGAGCGCAGATGTGGTTGGCCAAGTTGGATCACAGTATTTCACACGTCCGATTGGCTGGCGGGTTGGTGTGAAGAATAGGCAGTGGCTTGTCTGTCAGTGGTCAGTGTGAACAGTGACTGGTGAGGGGCTGACTGGTTCGTGGGTACCTGTGTCAAGATATGCGAGCCTTGTCTTTGGTTGGTGTTCACAATGCACCCTGTCCGTGGGTTGGAAGAATGCGTACAGCAGCCTAGCTGATGACATTTTCAGGGAGATTTGCCAATCTCTGACACCTCTCCCAAATCCATAGGAGAATTTTGTACTTCAGCGATTTTTAGGATGGAGAATTAGGGGGTAAGATATCCATAGTCTCATCTGAATCGTAAGGAGCAGTCTTGGACGAGGAGTTCATTTTTAAAATTCAAGAAGTGATTCTTCCGAGGTTATTTCTTCAGTTGATGAGGTTAATTTTCTGAAAGAGGACATGTGGCCCCAAGTTTGGATTTTCGATGGAGGTAGTATGGTATTGTATCTGGATGATAGGACAAGGTATCCCCGGAAATACTTGACAAGTTTCACTTTTGTTGCGGCTCATCAGGTGTGCGTTTCCGGTACTCTTCTGCCCAGTCATCCCTATACTTGAGAACTGCACATTTTGGTTCGTGGCTGTAGTCTCATTTAAATCTTTCTGAAGACTAGACCTGAATAACCGGCGAAATAACTTTGGACGAAACACCTTTTGATTACAAAAATAGACTCTTTGTCCAAGCATCATCCTTATGGCTCAAATGAAATAACGGCTGTAAACCAATGGTGGAGTGCTCCGGTATAGGGATGATGGGTCAGAAGAGCTCCAGAGACACATATCAGATGAAAAACAACAGCCACAAAACAGCTCGAGTGCTTCAGAGGAAATTTTGTCCTATCATCCAGATACAATACCATACTTAGGATAATACAGTAAGATGTTTCCCTCGAGAGGATAGATGGACGATTACACGCAGTGTTTCCTTAAGGTCCTATATAGCATTTCATTAATTTCCAAATATTTGGCTCTTTGCTACATTTGCATATCAGCGGATACTATTGTTGTCCTAAAGTCAGAACTATTCTATCTGTCTTTATTACTTAAATGCTAAAAGATGCCGTTCAGCGATAACCAAACAGTTTGCCTAAAATAATCCATCACACTTCACGTTCATTCCAACGTTGAAAAGCAAATGACATTTTCATTTTATCTAGTGGAAGAGGCGAAAGATAGGTCAACCCAATTACTGTTTCCATCATTCTTTGCTCAACGGATTAAAAAGTGTCAAATTTATTTATGAAGCCGTTGGACGGAATAATGGGATATTGTTCAACTACCGTTTCCGTTTGTGCGAGCGTGTTTCCTTCCATTTATTCACCGATGGACATGATGTCCTTATGGCAGTCCACAAGAGGTGAACTAAATCAAGTGTGCGCTAATCAAGGCAATCGATTTTCCGCCAGGCAGAGCGTGTCCATCCAAATTCGATGAGTGCAAAGAACTTCGTGGAAATCGATAGGGCGGAGAAAGAGGAACTCGCTCATAAATGGTCGAGTCAGCCACGTAAACATTGAAAAAATACTCTGATACATTTCCTATACCGGCAGGTAAGGGTAACTGAATCTGCTCCAGATAAACCCAATGGTTATCAACTTTAAGTGTGTTCATTGGTTCAAATTTGTTCATTTTCTCAATCCTCGAATAAAAGACTTGACAGTTGTATAATTTTGATGACAAGAAACCACATAAATATTTTTTGTAAATGTCGTTCTTCTTATCTTGATCGTGCATCCTAGACATAATGGACGTAGAGTAAATGGACATTTATCCGAGGAAAGCTATAATTTGATTTGAGAGTTTTCTGAGCGAGTCGGATATCTCTACATTTGGTACACTGACTGAGCATATCAATTTTTCATTATTATCAAACCGCTGCCCGAAAAACCTAGCAAAAAATGTCATTTAGACTAAGTTCTCTAGGCAAACTTATCTGTAACTTCTGAGACCCGCTGTTTTTGATTCCTTACAATGGCGGACGATTGGAAATTTGTGATTTACTAGTCTTATCCCTGAAAAAGTTGAATTATCCTTTAAGCTCGGGTTTATTCGAAGGATAAGCAATTCAAAGTTGATAAATCGAAATCTTTTCGAACATTTTAGGTAGAATAACTTTGTTTTCACCTTTCTTTCACACAGGTTTTGCCTTCTAGTTCGAAAATAACAGGGCTCAGTGGATAATCAAAGTCAGTACAGTTCCCAGAGCAGAACCCCATAGAAACAGTTGGAATCATCAACAAACACACCAATCCAACCTTTAAATCAGAAGTTTGAGTGAATCTTCTTTGTAGAAAAGTTCGTTGGGGAACGACAACAGTGAGCCCGTGACAGTCTTTGCAGCACTTTGAGTCCTCGTCAAAATGATCTAGAACGACACTGGCAAACTGGAATAGTTAAAGAAGTGTGGTCAGCTGAATAGACAGAAATATTATACACAACAGAAATCAGAATTAAATATAGTGGAAACGAACGCGCAACTTTTCACAGTTCTCGTTGCTGAAAAGAGGGTACTAAATGACCAATGTCGACCAATGACTTCAATGTTACTCAGTTCAGTTGTCAGCACTTGCCGGCAGATTGTTGAACTGATCGATCAAAAAATGAGTGTAGAAAAGCCGCCATCGAAGCTTCTACACTGTTTAATGGTCAAAGTTAGAACACTGGTAAAATTCATTCCAAGGGCATTCCACATCACAAAGCGAGGTTACATGAGAACCAGTGTTTATGTTTTGTATACATCAAACATCGGTTCAGCAAAGGAGAGCTGTACCAAAGGGTGTTCCAAATCATGGGAAAGCATGAAATGTACGGGAACCCATGTTTCCCATGTGCTATTCACAGCTTCCGAGGAACTTTTTCCACCCACCCAAGGATACCAATCAGAGCAGAACTCTTCCTCGCGCAGAGCTGTCGTTGTTCTCGATTTTATCAATAACTGATACACGTGGATGAATTAAAATCTGGTAACAGCACAAATAGCCTTGAGGGATATCAAATTCATAGAACATTACTTATTCTAGCTCTTTATATTCGAGAAGATATACTTTTTAACTGAGGTATAATAACATCTCTGGAATTTCGAAGTACAGTTCTCAGATTTCCACTCCATAGGCAAAGAATCAAATGTTTCATAAATCAGCTTTCACTAAGGTCATCTCTTATCATCTCATTATATCAAATGGTACCATTCCTCTCAAAGAAACCTGACTTCATGATGAAACTGACAGCAATAAAGCTAAACTAGAAGGCCTCGCAAGCTATCGCGAGCGAGGCGGTGGTGTCACCACGTACATTAGTGAAGGTTGTTGAAAAAAAGTGCAAGAACTATTTGCACTTTCTCCCCCCCCCCCCTTATATATGCATCAACGCATCGGTGCAAACTTTGGTTTCTGATTAACCACGGGTCTGTCACTCTTGCAAATATCTATCTCTCTGTTTCATATCCAGTTACTGAGTTCATGCGTTTCTCGGACGTATTCTCTACTACCCGTTTGGTACATCTTGAGGTCTCATTGTTCATAGTGAGTGCACATTAAAACAGATTGAATGTTAGCTTTTCTAACTACGTCGGGTTTACTGAATAGACGAAAAATTGAATGCTCTTTATGAATAACAAAAAACTGCCTTCTGTAAAGTATCCCACACATTTTGGGACTTCTGATCTTGCAACTGCTAAGATCAGTTTTATGATCCGTAGCAAATCCTACCAAAAACTCTTTACACAGCTACATCGGAAAAAGGAACGTGCATCCAAGTCCAAAGACAAGTTATTTGTGATAACATTATCTGCACAAATAAGGGCGGAATTAAATGGACTGAACGTCTTGTATGCTTAGTATGTACTAGACAACTAAAGTTAACCCGAAAAGTGGAGCTTTTTGAAACACTTGTGGGGAATTCTGTCTGCTAGTCGCATGATAAAAGTGGATGTTGAAATGCACAATCAGGGTTTTAATAGAGTCACCTGTCCAATTTTCAACGTAGACGCGGATGCCACTTTTCTACTGGATGGATTAACCTATACTTTGTACTCCACTGAACTCTACAAAGGGCTAATTTAACTGAATTCGAAGAAACCCAGTGAGCTGGATGACGTACTTCTGACGGCACTGAAAGGCTTTGCATCATATCTCCAGTCTTACCTGTGTTATTCGATCAATGTCTGTGTCGGAAGAACATCCCTGACTGTTGGAGACTGGCTTGCATAACACCAATACCAAAGAAGGGCACCACCAAAATCCGGCCAATAGCTTGCACATATGTTGCTCGAAAGGTATTTGAGAAACTTTTGTTCCAAGTGTAACACCACAGCCGAGCGCATTTGATCCCAATTAGTACACCTACTGCCTTTCCCACTCCATCTTGGGAGCTCTGGCTTATTTGTCCCATTACATTCTGTCATCACCGGACAGGAAAATCAAAGTCGTCAGAGTCCTCGTTGTTGCATTACATTGACGCTTTCAGCAGTGTCGAGAGAAAAACAGGACTCCGCATTCAATCTGTGGATGACGTTCCAACATCCACCGTCGCTTTATTACCCGATTACTTTCGTAAACGCTAACAATGTGCACGCTACCGTGGCAGGCATTCCTCGCTCATACCTCCGGGGTTCGGTGTTCTACAAGGTATCATATTATCATAATGTTTCTTTTCTATATACTTATCTACCATGCCTGCTGTCTGCGACTCAATGGTTAATAAATGCGCAGACAATGTAGTATTTGGTGTATCTTACCAGAATTACTGCTTTTCACTATCCTGCAGCGAGGCTTCTCAGACATAGCCGAGTTGTCCTCACTTCACAAACTGGCTGTTAACTCTTCCCAAATATGCATGTTTACTTTCCTCTCTTCTATAAAATGATAGGTACACAAACAATGTAAAGTCTGCACATATTAACCGATGTATCATTTAACGAGCTAAGTTAACAAAGTACGTTGACATAATTCTAACATAAGATCTGAAATGGTAGGACCATGTTTCCGCCTTTCTGTATAATTAAGGAAAGTAACTTTCTATGTGTTTCGTCTTGGAAATTCCCTATACCATTTTGTTCAATTGGAAGTTCTACGTAAGCCTGAATCCTACCGCGGTGACGTTGTGGATTCCTTGCATTTTTTCTTGGACTGCTTGAAAAAAGGACTTCAAACTTATTTCCAGGTTATTCGACCATAAATCTGGATACAGCGGTACACCGAATGTGCACTTTTCTCGGTAACTAGTATCATTGCACTTCATCTTTTTCACACAATGTCTGAAAAGATATTAGCCAATGCCCGAAGTCCACTTCGTGCGATCTTGTCCGATGCTTTTCCAGTTTTTCGACTCGGGTAGGTTACAAGCATTTATTTGCTCGTGCAAAAGCTTAGCAATCCTCTTTTGTCACCTTTATTGCGATATTCCTTAACAAGCCCAATCAAACTATTTCTGAGCCGAAGGTCATGCTTCCTTGATCTTCTTTTTTACGTAATTACATGACAACTGAATATTCACTCCTAGAAATGCGTTAGGCATTCATTTGAATTGATTTGAAAATGAAAACGTTTCGGTCCATCCCGTTCAAGCTTTGGGGAGTGTAGTACGAATACGTTATTCAGTTGATGGAAGTAAATTGCTATATCTTATCATCCATATTTTTTAAGTCAACGAAATAAATTCGAAGAAATATCTCATATATTTCCACAACCCGTGGTCCTACTAAAATGCTTTACCAACAACTAATGGGGAAAATTTGAAACATTGAGTTCCCCTGATCCAATTCATCACAACAGATAGAAGACGTAATTTGCGAGATGCAAGTATTTCTCTTAATCTTCCAAATTGCGTACTTAAAACATGCGAATTCGTGTTCGAATGGGGTTCAGAATAACACGATGGAATAGACACTGTCGTACGAAATTGGGAAACGATCCGGTATGCGACTGAGAAGGTTAAGAGAAACGCTTGCATCTCGCAATTTATGTCTTCCATCTGTTTTGATGAAATGCGGAAAATGTCTGTATATAATTTCCTGGACATCAATTTCTAAAACGTCCTTTAAAACGAAACACTTCCAAATGATTCACCTCGCCCGTCAATTACAAGCTCTCTTGACACATATCCTGTCTCCTGTTCCGCTTCAAATAAGATGGTTCATATTTATTTGTCAGAATTTCATAAATCACTCCATTAGAATTAATTTATGCAGGGAGTGGGAGTTATCGCCCAACTAGTCTCATATTAGACCTCAAAAAACATGGATGTGACGTGCTAAAAAGTGACAGGTAAAAAGCCACCTGCTTGGTTGTTTGCTAGTCTAAACTCAAACTGCTACGAGTTCATCAGTGCGTGGTAGGCTTGGTATATGTTTTCGAGATAGAAAATTGCATTTTTCCTGACGCCAGATCTGGACTGGTTAGTTTACCCAGAGGGGTTTGAAATATTCGCAAACAGGAGAATTTTCTGTTGCAATGCTCATTCAAAATTCTACTTGAGCATAACAGTGGTACTGAGTGAGATAGAAAAAAATGTTTTCACATTGCATAATGCATACACCTTCAGAATGATATCGTTGTGCTTCACTGAGTTCATTTCCGTAAAACAGCATTGTACTAGCAGTGCATTCGTAGAAATGGGAAAATTGTACGGGTCACTTGATACTGTGAAATAAGTGAAACATTTCAGCAACATACAACACATGTTTCGGAACAGTATTATAAACGTGATTTCTAAATTGCTCACATCACCGGGAAAGTAGTTATTCCCGGTAACTTTATGTTCAAATTTTGGAGGTTTCTGAACTATTTTCAGCAGTGTCATATTCGTAAGATAGGAGCTTTGCATTTCTTTAAGAAATAATCGGCATAGGTGATAGTCAGAATGCTATAAAGATGGCTTAAAGAGTAGAAGGTCGACGTTGAATGACAAGGATTGGGAGTCCTTATATGAAATTCTCACGTAGATTGAATCGAACCAGAAATCAAAAATCAAAGTAAAGCACTGCTGTTAATCACATTTGCGATGACACTGGCTGGTTTGTTTGTGTGGATGATTGGGACTCCGTAATTGTTTATCAGACGATTAGAAAGCACGAGCCTCGAACCGAATAGCATCTGCCTCTGCATGCCTACCTCATTAACGTCGATTACGCAGTAAACGTGAGACTGAATGGGGTTTCGTACAGGAAAGTGACGCTGATGTTCAAGGTCCAAAATCGAATGACATATTTCATGAAATGTACCTCAATATATGAGGTTAACCCATCAGAAACACCTTATTGTGGGTCATTATTATGATATTCAATAGACGCTGACATACGGCAGTAGAATTCCTCACTGAGTAGACAGTGAGCTCAGTTGCCCTGCTCAGAGGATTATGTAACGTAATTTTTTTACTACGCGTCCAAGATAGTGGTGATCAAATTTTCAGAGATATAAAGTGTTACGTAGCGAACGCTGTTGACACTCAGTTAAGTCATTCGGGTTATGTAGCCACGTGTAATATTCATACTTTTTTGATACTCGCTTTCACATCAAATAATTATATGCATGAAGAAAGTTTTCGTCATTAGGTGAGTTGCTTCGTGTAATGTATGAAAAAATGGTTTTGCCGTATTCATCAACACCTTCGCTGAAGCTATGGCAGTATACGAACAGTTAATTATTCTAGCTCGTATCTCTTGCTTTTGAAAAAACAAAGAATGAATAATTCTTTGCTCGTTCATTTGGCTAATTCGCTGTTCAGACTACATATTTGCTCTGCCATTTGTTTTGTTCACAGATTCCGAACTATTTCGCTCCTCATATGCAACCCATTGACGTTTTCTGTGTGCACTGCTTTGAGAACATACAACCTGGGATAACAATATTATCAGAAATAGCAGATATGAGCAAAACAAAACAATGACTAAGATGAAAGTGACATTTTAGACGGAAACATTATTCGAAAGTGTTATTATTTCTACGCGAACAACGTCACATAATATATTGATGCAGATATTGAGATTAAAATGTTGTCTGTTAAAAATTTTCCCACAACACAATTGATTATCTGTTTTGAAAATGCTCCTGTTTGAAGCCGTTTCTATCTGAAGTCCAATTACAAACAAGAAGCAAACAGGGCTGATCTCTTAGATGAAACGCAGAAAAAGTCACCGGCTGACGATTTTCACCTGTTAGTTGTTCACGTCAATCTATCTCTCAGTTAAACAAACAAAATGGAAAAGCATTGCTATGCCATTGTGCATTTTATTGCTCCACGAGTCGAACAAATTCTCAAGTCTGCCTCTCTCCCTCTTTCGACTCCGACCCTTCTCATGCATCCGGATTTACAATTGGTGCGCCTGAGCTCGTGAGATGTATTTCCCACGACAGCTGTGCATTATTCGACCTGAGTGGTTGTTGATCCATCCCAGTTGCGTGATTCGAATGCATTATTTATACTCGTTCGTACTGATTTATTTGTTCAGTTCAAAAATTCCGCATCGGACTGAGTGAAACGTTTTCTTTTTCGCTGAGTTTCCAACAGATGTGAAAATAGAAACAAAACCTTCAGGTAAACTTTGCCGTTGGATATACACGTAAAATCTGTGTGTATAATCGTACAACCGTGGACTACAGATAAGAAGTAGCTGGTCCACGCAAATGAAAGTCTGTGCTACAAGTTACCGGATTCCGTAGTATTTGAAATAATCTGATTGGTGGTGCATGTGGCTAGCCAAAAACTGGGTTACAATCATTTGTTTTAGATGAACAATTATATTTCTTTACGAATTTCATACACTGTGTCACTTATCAGGGTAATCTTCCTCCACGTGACAAGCTGTAATGTAAAATTTATCTCTGGCTCCGTGGTGTATGAAAACAGCGAGTTCCAAATCTAAGTGCTTATATTGTTTTGGAAGCTAAAGAACGTTATATTTTTCGTAATATAAATACTATAACTTTTAAGAAGATAGTTGTTAGAACTTTAAAAATGAGAGGAATTCTGGATAAATTATTTTACTCTGTCAGTTCAAAGCAAACATTTGAAAAAACTGGTTCTTTTTATTTAACTGGAGAGTTTTCGCCCAGCTTTTTCGCGCATAAGGACAAAATTTGCAAAGCATGCAAGGAAAGATCGTCATAGTTCGATGTGAAGTAGACGAAGAAGAAAGCTCCCACCTAGAACTTCAAAAGTGCTGATGCTCCCGGCAGCATTTTCGTTGACTTGAAGGTGAAATATGAGCCATCCTGAAGAATATATTGCTTAGATGGCTATGCGAATAGCATGGTGCTGCAACAAATTTTACTTGGGCACTCAAGTCCAAACAAATACATTGCAATCAAAAGAACGGGATGACTGAAACTGATTGCCCCGTTGCTCGTGACAGGATGCCAGAAGATGTCCGCAAACTGTTCAAATGTTTGCTCTCGTGTTTATAGTTGAGGCAGAAATTTGCTGTTAGCTGTTATTTGGATCGAATAAGAACACCAGATGGCATTTAACGCGTTCTCCACAGATACAAGGCACAAAAGTTAACTGAATTTTCACTTTCATTGTAGAATCGATCGCAAAAAGTCGGCTTAAGAGAAAAAATGTTAACTATCCTATAATTATTTCAGTTAGGGAAGGAATTTTGGATAGTTCTCTGATGAATAAACAAGCCTCAGAAACTTTTCACCCAATAAAAATCGAAGAAATGTTTTCTCCAGGTCGTACAATTTGTTTGATGGATGAACAGGCTGATGTAGATTTCATTTAATATAATTTCACTAGAGGTTCGTTTTATCTAGCAGCAAGGTGGACGTGTTGCTGTGTTATAAGCTGTGTGAGAAATGAAGTTTTTAATAATATCGAGTGATCCCACTGAGTGATCATCGTTGAACTAGTAGTGTACGACAAATCCGGAATTTTACGCCACCCGATAAGTGGTAACGCGTAAGTGGAGAATTGCCATTTGATTAAGGGTGAACCAGTAATCCGTATTTATGTTTCACTCAAACCCCCACGTTTACGGAGTTCAACCTTTTTGTCTGGATCTGCAATACAAGGTAGGTCATTCGTATGGCAAAACTGAAACAGGTTATCAATGTAAAAAATTAAAAGACCCTATCAAGTAACCCAAACATACTGCGTTTGTTTCAGTTGAAAAATAGCCTTTCGAGATCTACTTCAAGATAGGCTCATGGTAAACTTTTGATGAAAATTTACAAATCTATATTTTGCAACGTACAGTCTTATTGAATACCATTCAGGTACACAGAGACCATCCTTATTTAAGTTAATATTCCGTTGCACTGACAAGCAATTTGCACACGAATTATGAGTTCTCGAATTTGATTGTCGAATGCTGAATACGTTTTTGGTTAAACAGCGGTAGAAAATAAATGACAGGAAACTCGAGTGCATCGTTCCTTGCTGACGAAGTTAAGAGTACCAACTTCTGTTTTAAAAGATTCTCGTGAGGAATCACATTTAAATCATTTATCACTGATTGCTGAAAGACCAGGATAGACAAAGATTCGTGAATTAATGCTCGTGAGGTAATTCCTAATGGGCCAGTTTTTAATATTCGTGCTCCCGCACAGTAAAGTAATGGTGATAAAACCCCGGTAACTCGTTCTGCCCTATGTTCTCTCTTGCTGTATCAGATATTGCAAAGGGTAATTGTTTACACTTCTGCAAGCCTAAGCAGTAATGCTTTATCTGCCTTTCAGATCGTACATAAAGCTTTATATCGATCAACGTCAGGGTACCTCATGGATAGATGTTTGTCAATCGATGATGCTAGTGTTTTCGGCGTCCCAGTGTTCTTTTCAACCGGTTGCGTAGATATTGTGTAGATAAGGTGTAGACACACATTTACATTGAACCCAGTTCCAGCTGTGTTCGGCTATCTGATTACATGATAGCCGCTCTTTTCTGCCAATGTAAGGGGCTCCAAATTTCCACTGAAAAGTGTAAATCACACGGAGATCAGCGGACAAGAAGGGACATACCATAACCTGGGTGTGGAAATCCTCGACTTTGGACACACCTTATGACATCACTGAAAGCTAGATACCATAGAAGCAGGTCTCTGTCTTTTACGACAATTTGCTTACGTAGACGCTTTTGAGTGGCGGACAGACTATGATTCCAATCGGGATACTGACGTGACAACGAGGCTTCTGTGGTAAACCACTACCCAAAAACATGAGACGCAGTAGCCTGAAAATTTCTAACAATAATTTGTTAGTTCAAATTTGTCCAGTTCGATGAAACAGAGTACGAACAAGACCACAGCTTTATGGCTATTGGTATGCAAATTTCTGAGGGTACTGTCAAATAAATGCTCTTCACACGAACGGATATTCAAAGCGCTCCATCCGGCTTCTAAATAATATCCATGTCCGGAAAATTGAACCTGACCTTATTTACTTTTTTATTGTGAACCGGATGTTGGGTTAGTTCGCCCGGGAATGTGATTATCTTTTAGTCTGTTGCAAGCTTTCAGCTATGATAACAGTGTCATCCACCTAACTTGTATACAAAACTTTTCTTTCATTAGGTCCTGGGCCCGAAATTCTAAGTTTATCGTAAGTAGATCTAAAAGATAGGTACCAAATGAACAAACCTTGTAGATATTATCAATTTACTTATTCGACTTTCTCTGAGAGGACAAAGAAATATTCGTGGTGCACAGTTCTATCAGACATTTCATAGAAGGATGATTGTTACACTCAAATCATCGTGAAACCAAGGGACCACCATTGAGCTGGCGTACCCTCATTAGGAGCCATCAGCCATGAATATCCACTGCGTTCCATCTAGGACTAGAACTCGAGTTGCTTAATTAAGAGTTAGACACTGTAACACTAGCTTCCTTGCAAAGGCTCTCCATGGCTTGCATCAAACCCGTATCATACAATAAAGTGCTCTTCGTACACTAGTTTTCAACCCTACCAACCAGTTACTCGCATACCGATCAACTCTAACAACGGATGTCTTTATGATAGGGTCCGAAGAAAAAGAAGAACAGTTGCCTAACAGAAGAAAAAGCTCACGGGATTTTAAACGTATATTACGCAGCACTCCACTGTCATCCCAAGCGTTACCACGCCGGTCCTACTAAATCCTGTTTTAGTTCTACTTCCCAAATCCCACTGTCCAAATGACGGTTACCTTCTTGTCGGTACAACAGTGTGCCCCTCTTATTGCACTGGTGCCTAAGCAAGGTACTGCTAAATGTTACTGATCGAAAGGAGGCCAGTTCCTTTTCTTTTACCCAGCCTTTATTAAATATTGGTTATTATCGTACATTTATCATAATAACAACGCTGTCCCGTGCCGTCTTCCTCTGCGGGTTTGTTAATTTGCCCTTTTACATGGTTGGGGAATAGCTCATGCAAACTACTCACCAGCACTTCGTGTTCCTAGCTGATATGACTGACCATTATAAAATTCATCTACTTTGCTAAGTTCTCAACTAGCCTGGCTGAAAATCACAATAAAAGGGAAAAATATAATGAAATGTTCGACGAGTACCATGTTCACAATAGAAAAACAACACTGGAGGGCGAACAGTTATTTCCAGTGATTCTTATCTTCAAACGAGAAGATATCTTCTCATCTAACACTTCACATGGAGCATGGTTTTTTCGATACACTCTGAACCTCGTTCTTCCCTGACGTACTGGTTCTTATCTTTGTCTTACACTTCCTAAAGGCGACATGTATGCATTTCATTGGCCTTTGGCTGGGTTGAAGATCATTTTTACAATAGGTGTTTGGTGTGGGGGGAATGACATGGTGTTTGTCAGTTAGTGTGTGGTGATGTTGAATAGACTGCTGATATTGGGTTTTCAGGGGTCATTTCCCGTTTCAGAAGTCTCTTTTTCGGCCAAGGCCACTGAAGTGCCTGAACTAGTCGTTTTTGTACGCACAGATCTGGGCTTAGCAGGCGTATGGCGATTGCTTGAGCCATGACCAAGGTCCGCAGTCGGACTGACTTTGATCGGCTGAAGGAAAACGATGCTCAGTACTAAATGATTCATTCGGGTAGATCTTACGACCACTATCGACTAGGTGACTAAGAGCAGAACCGTTGATTTTGTCTGTTTGCCCGTGGCTCAACCACTTCGGGCGATGCTCTATGATAAACTGAGACAGACGCCTGGCCGTGCGACCCGCGTAAGATGCTCCACATACTCACCTGAACAAATTGATAGTCATGGATGAGGTCAGCGCAAGTAACCGGTCTTTCACTTGCATTCGGATCATCGGTGAGGTGGAGAATACACATTTCAGATTGGCAGCTGGAAACGTTGAGTTCATAACTATTCTTAGTGACCTCGTTAGTCCTTCTATGTCTGCATGCCGTTTGAATGGCAAATTCAAGCAAAGTTCCTTCGTTGACAAGTAAGGAAACCGCTGTGCAAGTTTAATTCATTCCATATCCTTTGAGATGAACTTGTTTGGATACCCATTCTCTTACAGAGCATGTTTTATGAGTTTCCGTTCGTCCTCCAGAATATTCTGTGAGCATATGATGCGGGCCTTAAAGGCTAGACATCAAACTACGTTTCTCTTGCAGAGCAATAGCACAAATCCATGAAAATTTATGTAGTGACCGCTCTAGGTCTTCTTTCTGTAGATTTTTTGTTGAATGGATCGATTTTCCCGTCTGGTGATAAACACATCCAGGAAAACTAGTTTGTTTTTGACTTCTATTTCCAATGTGAAACCAAGTAGGCTTAAAGCACGCTTGAATTCTTCCAGGATGCCCGAAACATTGAGATCTTCATCTACTATACAGAAAATGTCATCCATATGTCGGATGTAATAGTCCAGATTTTCTATTATCTTCTCAAGTTTCCCGTTTTCTAATCTCGTCATAAATGTCTGTTAGCAGGGGACCCAGTGGGGAATCCACGGCGATGCCGTCTCGTTAGCAGCAGAAACAGCCATTAAACAGAAACTGAAAATTGAGAGTGCAGGGTAGCAGTAGTTGCTTTGAGCTTTCTACCGGCATATCTGTTTGTGAGTTGGATGCTTGAATGTATTCACAAAGAAGGTCCACCGTTTCTAGCAAGGGCACATTTGTAAATAAAGACGCCACATCAAGCGACGTCATGGTTTTCGTGTGTCAGTTTACTTTCTGTATGATGGACGAAAACTGAAAACAATCTCGTACACTACTTTAAGCGAGTTTTATGCGAATGAGCTCCAAAAGTCCTACCGGCCATTGTGCTAATACTTGGTGTGATGAATTCGTCTTTGCCACAATCGGTCGATTTGGAATATCATCTTTGTGAATTTTTGGAAGACGTGGACTGGTTGATCCACTTGGTTTTCAGTTTTTCTTATGTGGCTTTTTTTATACAGCCCTGGTCTCTCAATCGTCTTAGGCATCCGGCTCGTTCTCTATCTCTCTATCTTTCCGGTTTCGTCTTTTCCCTTGTGACAGACTGAACATTTCGTTTCGCCTTCCACCAATCTGGACAGCTTTTTTTAATGTACTGTTGTCTGTCCACGAGGACAACACTGGATTCCTTATTTGGTCTCAGTTAAACTAAGCCCTTGTTCTTACTCAGCTCCTTCAGCGAGTCCAGGTGTCGTCTGGTGATCAGTCCACGACTTTGTATCTGAATTTTACCATAGCTGTAGCAGCCCGCCACAAGCATACTTTCGAATCGTTTCAAAACGATGTCTGTTCTTGGTATCAGGTCTTTAGTTTGACTCGATATGTTTTCAAGCTGCATCTCCGAAACACGTATATCGTCTCTTCAGAGGGAACAGCAGAACTTCCCTCCCAAAGAAAGAGCCCCTATAAAGATAGGACTTGGAGAGATACTGGAGTAATTGCGTACGGGCTTAATGCATGATATTTTCATTCGTCAAAAGAAATTCGCCAACAATGTAACAAAGCTGGCCACAAATCAATTCACTTAGGGGAGCATCGGCTGTATAGGATGCATATCTGTCATTCACGCTTATCTCATGGACGGCGACCGAAATTCCTCTCCACTCTGGCCTCATTTGTGGCATAATAAAGTTTTTGAGCTTTAGAGAAGAATCTACAAAAACGCCATAGACACTCACGTAATACCAAAGAAGGAACCGTTATCATGTTTCCAGAGGAAAAACATCTATCGTTACCTATTTCATGTCGATTTTAAAACAAATGTTACTTGACAAAAAGTGTGATCTTCGTTGTAGTCAGACCCATATTTTACCAAACTAGCTTTGTTCGGAGCTTCAGATGCCCACAGTGCTTACATAGGACGTCATTTATGTCTTTCAAGGTGTTAGGCGTATCATACGGTACATTTGTTAGTCATAGTCTAGGACCGGAGAGGGAAGTGAACGTTATTCACTTGATAATCTAACAATACTCGGCATAGAATGAGCTTGAAAATTCGCAAAACATAATGGTGAATACTAGGGTCCTCATGTGATGGGGGATTCTAAGCAGAACAATTGCAGCATGTCACCATCCAATTGTCTATAGCTTTCAACACATTTCCTGGGGTCAAAGAACTCCTTCGAGCAGTTGGTTAGCAAAAATTATATTTGGAACCTCGGTATCCCAACCTTTATTCCTCATCAACTTTCAAATGCGTGGTACCAATGCTGCACTGTCTGCTTCAGTTTCATGGAAGCGTTGTGTGCTACCGTCCATACTACACAATAGGCAGTCTTCGGCAATATGCTTTCAGTCAGCCGCTCTTGTGTGGATTTAAAGCTAAGACGCTAAACGGCTGAGTTCAGCATTCCACCCTTATAACGTTAGAGTTGGTTCCCCAGGATCGTTTTGCGAATTATGATAAGCCAACTGATTTGACTTTCAAGTCATAAACATTCTGAGTACATGTTCTCTAAAGGTGTGGTTCTAAACACCATTGAAGAGTTGAAAGTAAGAATGGCAATCAGTTACTGTTTTACTATAATGAAGATAGGTTGTGGTGTTTCATACATTGCTTTAGATCTGGACATAAATGAAATAATTGAAAGCATGTGGTTTCTGTACAACGTCATAGGCTAACTTAAAAGAACATCTTTACAGTAGATTGTTTGCTTTGCAATTTTGACTCTAACTTTGGACGCAAATTAACAAAATGTTGTACTAAGAACAGAATACGTTTTAACTGATTCATGTGATTCAAGGTGAAAGTTTATGTGACTAATGTAAGACTTACGTCGATAACGTTAATATCCGATGTTCACTTTCACAAGCCTGTCTGTCTCAGAACAATCCGACTAGGTCTGAAATAGGTGTTTCCTTTGGTGCGTGAATAACTTCAAAATTTGTGCACCGACCGATTAGTGGGCACCCAGACTATTTTTTTCTTCATACTTGGATTTACTGAACAGAAAAGATGAAATCAAACTATCCCTATGAAGCGTAGTTCAGAATTCCCGCCCGGTTGTCGAGAAGGTTCCATATCGGAGCCTCTTTCGCGGAGCAACTTGTCAAAACAACTTCACTTGGATTCATTTTGTCTCCTGTGACCTCATATCCTGGAGACCACTTTGTGAATGGAGTCTTCCTGATTCTGGAGAATACAGACACTCGCTCTACGGAAACCTCCTTGTAAATATCACCTCCCACAACACACACATCGCGTAAGTCGTTTCAGTGCACACAAGCAACCTACGGTCTCACTCCAACTGTCACGTAAATTAAAACGTGATTAATGATGAAAACCTAGTTATTCATTACCGTGCTTTCAAACCACTACATACGTGCGACCTCGAACTGCGTGAATACATATATTCGTGATTCATAGATCACTTTGTGTGGACTTCTGCACTTCAATCAGGTTTGGGATAGTCCCTACTATTTAGTCATTGTGGTGAGATATCTCACTTGGCGACGCGGCATCTGATTTACGCAAAGTGATGCTGTAGTCTAGAATTTATGCATCCCGTTTCTCCCCGTGTGCGAGCTTGAGGATTATTTCTAGTATTTTGATCTGCGAAGCGTAGCATTGAAAAGGATCAAAAACTGCGGTTTTCCTGAATTTTTGGTCAAGTCAGCCAGTTCTGTTATTACGGACCTAGCATTCCCGAAGAAATAAAGAACTTGGTGCTTGATGAAAATCAACCTGTGAATTTTAAAGCGGCAGAAAGCGAAATTCCATCGACTTCAGTCTGATGATTTACAAGATACTTGTGTATGTATCCTTCAATTATAGATGCCAGCTGCTCTAAGTAATTTCGGTAGTCAATTTAAAAATAACTTTGTGGTTGGCTCACAGCACACGTTCACGTTCTTGGTTTTAACAAAAGCTCATCGTGTTGGCAAAACCTACTCTGCCGAATGTGTGTCATTTGTGAGAACAGTATCAGGATGTGAATGACTTCACGAATGCTACTGCTTCGATAATATAGCGTGGTTCGTCTAAGAGGTCATCCGACGAGTAACCATCCTCTCAGAAGTCCAATATGCAGCCAAGTACTAATTCTTCAGCGCAGAACTTCACACGCCATAGATCTTCTGAGAATAATTCATCAGGTAAATGCGACTCATGTGTTAAACGCAGTATCCGCTCAACCTATCGTTCTCGCAATACTAACCGTCAGCAGAAATTCATCCATGTCTTTTCAAATCCAAATCGCTTCTTTTGGGGATTTTTCTGACGTTCGTCTCTCAGTGGTGGATGTGCCTCATCGACACAATTCGTTCATTTCTCATCGGTGGCACAATTCAATGTGATTTCATGGGGGAAACCGATAGTACCAAATATTTCATTGCCGTATCTGTTCTACTTCGTGATATCGCCAATATTCAACTACATAAGACTGATGTAGTTATTAAGAGAACCAATGGACACACGTTACCTGTCTTGGGCTCATGTAGTGCTTCCTTCACAGATCATACTAGATATTCCTCTGACTGTACCATCCTATTCACCTAAACTGGACCTTCTGTGCTTGGCTCGAAGGCCACTAAACACACTGCAATTTCTACTTCACCTCTGTCACAGAAACACACTTCGTTGCCTGAATTGATTGTAAAATGCTCCAAGGCTTCCGGTGGTATGAAGATAACCCCTATTAAGTTGGATGACGGTGGCGATCCAGTGTTTTCGAAATGTCGTTGGTTATCCTTTGGACTTCGGAGACCAGTGAAGAATTTTCTTGGTACTTTTGTCGTCAAACGAATTCTCATTCCAATATCGTTATCCAAGTGGCCGATGCCCGTTGTCATACCGCTGAAGTCTGATCATCATACTCCAAGGATTTCTGGAGATTATCGAATGACTTCGAAACGGAGACTTTATCAGCATACAAGTTCAGCTGTGGAACCAGAGGACATACTCTCTCCCTTTTGCGGCTCCAACCACTTCTCAAGCATTCACTTGAAGAATGCTTACCAGTGAATTCCTTTACATGAGGATTCTCGAGAGTTCATTATTATTAATACCCCAGCTGGTTTGTACAAATGCAAGTTTCTGCCTTTTGGACTGAGCCTTTCTCCAATCATCATTCAGTTTGTCATGAATATCATCATTGAAGGACTCGAAGGTGTCGAATGTTATCAAGATGATGTTGTTATCCACGCATCCACACAGGCAGCTCATAATGATAGACTAAGAGAACTATTGCAACGATTTGGGGGCTTCAGTATTGACTCCTTCTAAATTTACACTTAATTCTACATCTCTTGATTTTTCAGGATATCGTGTAACTGGAATTAATTACCAAACTGATCCTAATGGCCTCACCCCTCTACTTCGCGTGTGTGCTCCTCGAAATACTACTGAATCGCATTCTTTGGTTGGTTCTCCTTAATATTATTTGCGTTTCTTTCCCAATTTGGCACCCATCATGGAACCTATTTTTGTGGTGCTGTCATAAGGTGATTTTTCGCGATCAGCGAAATAAGAGAGATCAATACTTTCTATTGTCTTACCTCAAAACTAAAGCATTCCTGCGTTCATTCACACCTAAGTCACATCCCATCGTCATGACTGTTGTATCACCCACTAAAATTAGTGCTGTGCTAGAATAGGATAGATTCCCTGTGTTTTTGTGTTGTACGTCGGCTTATCACTGCCGTGAAAGCTATTTCCAGACTAAACACAAAGCTTTGGCTGTTTATTGGTCTGTCAAATGCCTTCAAAAATATCTGTTTGGATCCAACTTTACCATTATTTTTGACCAGGAAGCATTCCGTTGCTTTTATAATCAAGGTAATTCATTACACAAACACACTGCCGCAATGGTCCTGCGATTGTCTATAGCACTTTCCGCATAGGATTAGGACGTTCAACATCGCAGTGATAAGCAAATTCCACAGTGGATTAAATGTGCAGATAAACTCAGTCGTATGATACGTGTTATTCTGACTGTTCATTTGTGCAACCACTTCGTGGGAGCAGACAAGATCTTATTCGCGATATATGTCGACACATTGGTTTTGTTTTATCTGCGGTCAGATGGCGAAGAAATGCCAATGTCAGGCGTCGATTTCCTGACTTTTTCCCAGGAGAAAAGAGTTAGCTTTGACAGCAAACTGAATTCTGTATTTAAATGATCGTATCGATGTTTCCTCATCAATCCGGTGGCTAATACTATCTGATTTGCATTCTGATCATTTGGGAATCGGCAAAATGAAAGCTTCGGCTCGCCTAACTTGCTGGTGGCCCAGGATCGACTGTGATATTATGTAATTCGCGTAGTGACCGCTGTGTTCTCAAAACCTATCCTTGAAAGGGACTCTATAATTTGTCTTGGGAATCTTGAATAAGTATTAAAGCCGAATTCGGTGGTCCTTTCCTGAATGCATACTGGACTCTGATGATTATTGATTCTTGTTATCGTTGGTCAGTACTTTAATTCATGATGTTAGCCGACTTGGAGTCCAAACCAACCGCCTTGAAGGAGGCATTAAGCCGAAAACGAGTGTCCCAAGCGTCGGTTACTGATGAAGGGAGCTAATGCACTGCTGAAAATATTAAAGCCTGACTTAAAAGAATAGGATGTTTCCGCCTACTAACTACATTCGGACACAGTCAAACGGAGTAGCCGAAAATTTCGCTGCAACAGTGAAGAATGCTAACGACAATAAATCAGCCTAATATCGAGGACCTTGGACGAGATACAAATGATTATCTACTTCAATGCAGAAATGCAGCTCAGGACACCACACATCCCAGTCCTGCAACATTATTCAAGTATCGAGTACTCCGTTCGAATTTAAGATGCATTCAGTCAGCTGATATATCCTGTCAACTTGGAACCGACTTGCGACCAGCGTCCGGAGTTGTGTTTGGAAAACTTCGGAATCCTATATTACAAATTTTGGACATGGATGAGAGATCGAACCACCGAAGACATATTGCTCAAATCCATTACCATGTTCGTGAAATTCCTGCTGACAAAGAGGTTATTCCAAGTTCAACACATGTTGATTCTGATCCACAAATACCTACTGAACCCGTGATAGGAGCTTCCCAAAGTGTAGCCACCCAAACACCCAGAGCTTCATCGTTTACCGTTTTCCATTATCAGAATTTATAACCTGAAATTTCACTTCTAATGACAAGGTGCATTTCCAACTCAAGTTAGCCCCACAAATCGAATATAAGCACCAGCTGACCGATCCATTGTTCTCCAACTAATAACTTTCCTGTACCGATCAAACGGTCATCAGCGTCGTATTCGGGTTTTGATGTCTCGGGTTTTGCTTCCACCGACAGTCATTTACCCACCTGACAGCCTTTGATTTGTCACCTCTTCCCTCTACAAATAGTGTGTACTTTTTCAGTATAAAGTAAGAACAACAGATTTTGTGTCTTAGTGGTCTGAGCATCACTGAGAATTCACCTGTATAATTCGTATCTGACTGACCATACCACGATAACTCGGCCGGTTGAGCAGGTGAAA
The DNA here is from genome assembly GCA_948099385.1 of Fasciola hepatica. Lineage (NCBI taxonomy): Eukaryota > Metazoa > Platyhelminthes > Trematoda > Plagiorchiida > Fasciolidae > Fasciola > Fasciola hepatica. Next base: position 15,102,835 of record CANUEZ040000019.1, read on the forward strand.
TTAGACTGCGGCCACACACGGACTACCAGGGTAACAACGGGAAACGACAGCCGGGGTGCGGTTTCAATGTAGCAAAAGTATATGAATTTCAATCCGTCTTCACTTCATCCACTTTGAACGCGTAAAGCTGACTTAGAGGGCCGCCTCTGTTCACTGTTCTTATACATGGTTGCGTCTCGATCAGCTGGTTCAGTCACATGGCAGTTACTGAGCCTCTTGGCTCTGGTCATGACAAGGTCGAGTACACGTGCGTAATAACGGATGAACACTATGGTGCGATGCGCAGACGACGAGCGCACGCTGTGGCCGCCTACGCGAAATGGTGATTGATGCGCTGGTCTTCGGACTAATCAGGAGGAAATCTCAGACAGCCAACTGGGCGGCATTTTCCGAATAATTTTGATCCGATTCCGAAACAATGCAGGTGGTATAGCGAGAGATTCACTCATTTTGCGAACGTCCATTAGAGCTATATAACGATCCAGTGGTACTTGCCACCCTAAATTGATCAGTTTCCTAATGGATGATCACCTTGCTTCGTGTGGCAAATCTAGTAATAATACCACAATTGGACTTAACTTGACAAAAGAGGAAAAAGGTGTGATCAATCTGTGTGAAAAGCACGTAGTTCTAGTGGCAAGGTCGTTTCTTTTTATTCGGCCAAAGCGGTAACAGTAAGGTATATGGAAATACATGGAATACGTTTGATAATACGAACACTGATCAGGAGTTAGAAGATAGTGCCGAACAAGCTACTGTCCACACTCATTCATTCCACTATGTACGTGGTAAAGATTAGTATTCGCACCGATGCACCTTAAAACCATTCACAGACAAAGCTGCTTCAAAAGAGAAGTGATTGGGAAGCCCGACCGTAGACCAGGTATGACACGACTGGTCCACACTTTGTCAGTTTTAATCATCCACTATACCGCATTCCTAATTGAAATATCTAGCTAGTTCATCAGTACCTAGCCTCGGACTTGTAGCTACACCTAAGCTGTAAACACGAGCTTCATCTACATGTTCATCATAAACCCCTTCAGACAGTCGTTCGAAACACGGAAAGATCGAAGTAAGCTGCCATGATATGCACTCATTTATCATTCGGTAATCGCAAGCGCCCATCGCTAGATACGGTCTAATCCAACAATCAGCACGAATTTACTGCTATTTCAGTATGTCCCGCCGGAACTACCACATTCTCCCGTCAGTTCGTATCGGTAGATCTCAACAGCGATGAATCAATCTCAAACCATCATTTTCATTTTTCTCAGCCTTCAGTCAAGGAGTTCACTCAGTGTTAGTCACTGTGATCCGCGGTTATCGAAGTGCGCCCGAGTAACTGGCACACTGGTCCGGCCCTAGTTTTTCATGCTTCAGTTACACAGTCAACTCAGTGCGCATGTTGTGCTTTAGAGAAGCAAACGAACAACCGTTCAGTTTGTCCGTGACAACAGTCGTGTTCAACTCAACCGTGATAAAGGTCAGTATAAGTCACGTGCGACCCAGACCACTGCACCTTTAGGTCAAAATGTGTGGCCAGTTGCCATCACCCTGGTGCGTGTATGCACGTAATTGCTAAATAAAAACCAAATTCAAGCAACACGTTATGAAGCCAGTGATTATCGATGGCAATTCAGCCTGAATATAACGGACAATTAGAAAACGCGTGCGTCCACTAACACAATACATAAAAGGGGTCGGCTGATCCCACTACGGCCAGCACATTGAGTTGCGTGCAATATCAAATGAATGTTTGTGACAGTGGCGGTAAGACGATGTTTCGGGCAGCCCAAATTGACCTCACGGATGAAAAAATGCACTTTATTGATCTTCGCACGAGACGCAGTCTACCAATATCTGTCTTACAACGGTTATCACACTCGTATACCATGATCGAATAAACCTCAGCTTTTGGTAAGCGAGCTTTGAACTTCACCCGTGAGCACACACGAGAAGTCTCTATCCTGGTTATGTGAACTGGGTTAGTCCGACCGATCGATTTCCAGCTTGTCTACGACATGACCCGCTAGTTGATTGCGTTCGATTGAAAAAGCCCACGAAGAAACGATCTGCCTTATCACTACCAGCAGACCATAAACAGGGAAGACGACAGAAACAGGAGAAAATGACGACTGGGCAATTGTATGCTTCACAGAAGTGCCAACATTTTGACAGTCTGTTGCTTCAACGAAATCGAATCACTATTGTTTGCCTTTCTGTATCATTTTTCAACGTATTCACTCTCAGGCAGTTGGAAGGGGAAAACACCACGTATGTAGTTAACTAGACGCTAAATAAATCGCTACCATCCTTTCTTGGTGGTATGCTACCCGCTAACATTTGCAGCGTTCCATTGAGGGTCATCGAGATAGTTTACCGTCTGACAAACTTTATCAGGGAGAACTTGATGATTAATGAAACCCCGATTGAATTGGTTGAATTAATCAAAGTGAGAAGATCCAATCGTGCAAGGCCTAACGAAGACAGACAACTTGTTACACAGTGCTTGGAATGGAGATGATTTGTGTCGTGCCCGGAATAAAAATCAAAACATATCGGAATAGCGAGGTGATTTATTAGAATTACCCAAAGGAATCATAAATAAAAGACCCCGATATCCACCGCTTCAGACTGTCACTGGTTCTTTTTATACTCGGAGGAAGATCAATCGGTCATTTTGAAGACCGACACAATCTGACTATCCTTATTACTGAATAACACTATTATTTTTCAACGTAGTCGCTCTAAGGCAGTAGAAACGAAGAACTACTGCGTGTGTGTAGTGATTGTCATCCATCTCTATTTGACACCTTGTTAGAACCTTTTGAATGGAATTATCGCAATCATGGGATCAAACACAATATACGCACTTAATCCTTGATCGGATTGGTGATGGCCACCCGGCTATTCGATAAAGGTAGATCTAATCAGAAAACCCATGGTAATTGTCAAGTCGTTAGGTGACGTGGATCATTTTGCATGCTTCGACAAAATTCCAGGCGGTCACAAATGCCGAAAAAGCTGATGATGGCGAGATATTTTCCTTGCATAATTAGATGGGCAGCAACGTACCAGCTGGACTTTTCAAATGACCGTTTGTTAAGTAGGACGCGATGGAGGCACACTTAGTGAACTAATCAGGATGAAGTAAAATCCACAGATGAAACCTAGACGGGGAGACAGAAAACCTGTTTTTGAACGTTTTTGTTGGCGGAAGGGTTAACAAGCGGTTTTGACCACAACAGTTTGTCATGAAACAACTAGTTAGCTGGTCGCTGGTTGAGGGTGGCATACCGCTTGTCGCTGGAATATGTAGCAAGTCCTCTTGCTAACACGACTGAACCCACCAGTTTATTACTGAACACACTTACAGTTCCCGAAGAATGATAGAGAAATATGTACCGCGTTAGAAAGGCTACAATGTCTGATGTGCTGTTTGAGTGGCAATGCCCGTAATGGTTCACACCAAAGGTCTTTTGCAATAGCTTACATGCCTTCAAGAAAGTTTTCATGTACCGTACAGATCGTATTTTGCATCATGTTACTAGCACGACAGATCAACATTTTTGATTATCCGATATATTGACGGAATTAGGACTGACGACGTTAACTTGTTACCACATGCAGGACCGATGTGGATCACTAACTCCATAAACTTTAGACTGGATTAACTCCTTGTAGACTTTTGAAGAATTGACCAAGTATTGGCATCTACCTGTGGATAATCTTGGTTTTACTGCAACTTTTATTGACGAAGATTGTCTCAGTATGAGGAAAATACGGTCTAGACAAACAGGCCAGATGCACATAACCTAGGTGAATTTTTCGATAACTCACCTACTAACAAGCGTATAAGTAGCCCGGTGCGGAATACAGTTCACATGGGTTTAGGCAAATCTAGATTTTTTCACGACTCCAAAAACTCCAGTTGTTCGTCGGGAGTGGGTACTATCTTAGTTCTTCTGCTGTAAACAGTAGCAGTAGTTAGATCTGGAATTTTCTTGATTTCTCGCAAAGAAAAATTGAGCTACATTGTTTTCTCGAGATCGCGAATGACACAGACATTTGCAAGTTATACCCTTAAAAGTGCTATACTTAACCATAAAGTGATCGGATACAGCTACCGACGTAAATTGAGTGAACCGTTAATGGTATGTAAACCAACGTGAACTCCTTCATCCTAAATAAATTGATCATGTGGGGTCAACTTAGCAGTGCCTTGCATAGAACGTCCGAGAAAACAGCAAAATTGTGCACATTGGTTCTCTTGACTAGGATTTATCCGTTCCATTGTAACTTATGTCCATTATGCAATAAAAACGTTCCTCTTCTATCGTTGCCTTTGTTTTTCAGTCCGATCACTTGGTCACAAGAATTTCACTGCTAAAATAGGTAATTCTTGCAACTTGTGTCCAACTTTGTCCGTATTTGATCTATCGAAAATCACGTCTAAACGTATCGTGTCATTTTACAACTGAAAACACTCGTTCTTGGGCTACTCGCATCGGGTACTTTCGTCTACGCGCCTTTGGGAAACATTTTGGTAGCCCAGTACAAATTAGATTCTGGATAAAGAGGAAATACCATCTCGATAGCAAGTGGGAAGAACAAGAGCGACTTTGTACACAATGAAAAAATTTAGCGGAATAGATTTCCTAAAATCAGACAAATTTTGACCAATGAGGTTGCATTCGGGACAGAACTTTGTGTGCAGATGGGAAGATTCACTCTTCATATGACATCATCACCGACGATCTTATTAGGTTGTGGTGATTGCATGTCTGGACTTTCTAATCCTGGTAGTAAGTAAATATTTCCAGGAGCAGAACTCTTAGATCTGCAGTGCACGGACAAGGCCGAGATTCAAGATAGATTTGGGCAGAAATCTCCTCTGATGTGTTTGACCAACATCAGTTGAATTATTGCGATGCGTGTTGCTACCTCAAATGGAACATTAACCCAGTACGTGATTTTTCCTGTCCAAGTTCGAGTAATAATCCCTGGCGCAAACAGATTTCACCCGGCTGTTGTGTCTCGTCTGGTTGCCGAAGTTTATACAGATATCACTGTTTTTCTTCCGCCCATCTCAAACACCTGTGGGTTTCATCAATATTCTATCGGAATGTAAATGGTCAGAGTTTTATGCGATTGTAGATCTACTGAAACCATTCAAGCACAAGGGGCACTAATAATAGATGGAAGAAAAACCCGTAACTACGATAACCCATTGTGGTTTGGGTATAAATAAGCTCCAATAAACAGTTTCAATTACAGGGGCACCGAGTTAAACCTATTTAAATGAGGTACATCGGACTCATGGTTCACACTCATCTACAACCGAGGTACCTGTAGTCTAACTTTGTAGTTTAGGTTAAATGAACAGAAAATCCTAACCGCTACCTGACGAAAACTTGCACAGTAAAAACTAATATGGGTGTTGTTGCGGTTCTGGGTCATCCGTGCTTGGGATTCAGCTGCAATTCGAAGCTCCACAAAAGGTCAACAAACGGCAACAGTTAGATCGCTACTTGAAAAAACGATGACGACTTTTTTTCAGCGCGGTAAGCATTCCGAGAAATGGGACAGAAGTAAATCGATAGAACCTAAGCGCACACCGGGACAAGTGAGAAACACATGGAGGTCGACAAAAGGGGTCACATGACTAGCCGTAGACCGATTGTCTCATCAGTACCAGTCCCCAGTTCTCTCACTGTACCCGATGAGAAAATTGTTCAAAGAAAAATCAACAAGAGCAGACCGGAGATTTGAGGAGTCTCCACCATTAAACCACCAAACCGTAGCTTACAGTCAACGAACGGATGGGCGGCTTCATATGTGATATGGATGAATATGAGGCTTAATACACACGATGATCAGAGATATAGATGAATCTCATCAGATCTGGAGAATTCATCGATGCGGCGGGAAACAGAGAAAAATGTGCGGAAAGTAAAGTTATCAATGGTATCAAAGATCAAAATCAGGGCAATAATAACAACTTTATTGACAACGGCGAAGGCTTGAATAGTAAAGAGATCATACGAGCGAACCAATACTGATGAATAAAACTCGAAACACATCTTTTGTGTACAGTAGCAGTACTGCCACTGATTATGATCAGATTGATGGTGTGAATGCACAGTACAGCTTTCTTTACATCCACAACGAATGACACCGAATAGGGCGTTAAAGGAAGACCACGAAACGAGCTTCTGGATTTACTGGTTGCCAAGATGGATTTGCCAGGCCAGAAGACGGGAGTCGAAACTCGTTGAGAAGAAGTTGCAATATCCTTCATCCGCCCAAGCCACACTGGTAACCATTCGAGCATGTCCCTAAAAACAGGAACATAAAATGAATATGGTAGGATCATCTGTTAGCAAGCGCAGTGTTAATACTCAGCGAAAACATAAGACTCGATCCATCTCACTATTGAGAGCCTAAGATTTGAACCTCGGCAGCCGGTCAACTTGGGAAGCAGATGATACTCCGCGAAAGTCAGACCTGTTACAACACCTTACGTGATTCTTTACTCCAAGTTTAAAGCCCATTATAGGGTGTTTTTTCTGACTGGACGTGATTTTTTGCTGTCCATGCTAATGGCGTGGTGAGTTGTGCAAACGAAAATGAGTTTCATCGGAAATTTTTTCAGGACGAACGCATTCGCGAACCCCAAAATTCTCACCACAAATCGCTTAAAGTAAATTGTTGTTAAAAATAATTTACGATGCGATTCAGATACGTTCGTGGTTGCAACATCAGGCTAACTTTGTTTTCCGGTATAAAACTGGCTTTCAATAGGCTGGATATTAAGGTAACTAACTTTTCCCCACCCTTGTTTGCTAATGAGCAACGGAGTCTTATCATTATCTCTCAGATTAAGGACTTCTTGCTCTTTGGCTGGTATTTTTACCACAATGCAGCTAGCATCATTATCGAAGTCGGATACGATCCTTTTTTGCACACCACATCATGCTGGGACATCAGTTTTTACATGAATAATGAGAAAAACATGCGGTCGTCCACAAGATGAATAGAAATTAGGTTTATCACACGAACTAGTGTTGGTGGGCTTGCACAATATCATCCCTCTCCCCTTTAATAAAGCAGCGGAATTTTCCAGTTTTCAGTAAATATTTTTTCAATGTGACGGGAACGAAAAATAGATATGGGCTTGCGTCCATACGACCTTAAAACCCGAGTTACGCATACAAAATAAACCGAAAGTTTTCCTCCGATGAAGTTACCATTCACGGTGAGTTGGTTGTTGAGGTGGTAGACAACAGTATTTTTAATATATTTTATTGTCAAAAACACAGTGTTGTTGGTAGAAATTTTAATCAGCCGACGTTTCGGTTACCGCAGGTAACCTTTCTCAAGGCGAATTTTCAATGAAACACAGTATTTTCCTCATATGTCCGGTTCGTTTTTTTTCTTTCTGTTAGGCAGACATGGTGGACAATTCAGAAAAAAAGAAACGTTTCTATTACGATCAATATTTATTTTCCAACGACAAAAACCACCCATGGTAAATCTTACCTTCGTTGCTTTACATATTTATATATTCAACATGTAACTAATCTCGAACTTATGAACTTCAGACTCATTTATCATGGCGAACAAAACCACACAATTTCCATCGTGAACGTGACTGACGCCAAGTTCTATAGAACTTTATCTTTCAACTTTCAGTTGTGATCTACTGCGAAATGTTCAGGAAAGAAGAGTGAATTACGAAGAAAAAGGTTCGTCAGGCGAATTTCGACCATACCTGTATACTGAAGATATTCGTGACGGCATCGAGAACAAAACAGCGAATGGTCGAGTTTGTTTCTGGGTAATTCAGTTACGTATGTGCGGGAGGAATCAGTATTAACGATATCGGTACAGAAGCTGGTTCATAGTAATACTACACAACGAACCATTGAGAAACCGATATAATACATTTTTCCCTGGATTTATGGAGTAGGATACAGTCAACCTCTGTAGGATGCCATTCATTTTGTGAATTGGTGACGTAATCGAAATCCCACATAACTAAATAACAAAAATACGATATAGTGCCATTTAGTGCTGAACTGTAGACTGATCAACTATGGAGAAAAAACAGGTTCATCGACTTGAGGGACAGAAACGCAACAAAAGTAGGTTTTTCCCCATGCATTCAAGCGCAAAAAAAAAAGAATACATGCATAATTTACCCAATGTACCATATATTCTTCTGATTAAGCACACATTTCGGACTGAGCATCCGCGGGTACAACTGACTGGAACCGATCGGATACATTCTGGTCAATCAGTATGATGGGAATCGTCAGTCGATTGTTTCTAATTTGTCAGGCATCCCGTAGTCACATCCATAACCCGGGAATTCACAGTCGTTCCGAAGTTTTCCCTTAACCGATTTCCCCCTAAATGCCAACAGAAAATCCTGGTCTAAAGTTGTTTTCCTAATTTGCATGATGATCACATTGACATCCGAAAGCAGACTAATCGAAATATTTAGCCACCTAGACGGACTGGTCTGTGGTGCCTTGAGCCATGAAAAACAGCTCTCTTGCATTCGAACGAAACAAAATTGCACGAGACATGTGATGCTCTATTTAGCTATCTGGATTCCCGTGAAACCATTTTTCAGTACCGTCTACAACGATCTGGTGGTTCATGCACTACCAAGCAAAAACGAATGTACCGATCACGGTAGGCAAAGTTCAATACACCGTGCTTATATTCGAGAACGGAATTAACAGAAGCGATTCAGAACTCTCGCCGTAAGCAAGCGTACGTCTATCCTACTGCAGAACCACAAATGAGCATTTTAACCTCATGGATTTTGTTGCCTGGGAACAACGAATACTTTTCGCAGGTGACCGCAGGTATTTCGAATAAGCTAGAGTAATGCTGCTGATGTGAGAATTCGAATCCATAGTGTTGTGTTCGTAACTAAGCATGACGCTTACTTTAAAATTCTGTACCACGAGAACAGTAAAAATTTTACTGTAAGACGTTCAACAAACGTGTTCTCAAGATCAGATCCGGTCAGAACGTATAGCATACAATATAAACAAGCAAAGATTACCATTCGGATTTTCAACAACTGACACGTGATTACCGTATCAATAAAGGCCCAACCAAAGTAACGGTAAGTATACATGAATCCAACAGTTACAAGTCGAACCAAACAAGTTACATTTACTTCAGTATCCATTCTCCCGAAGGAGATAGAAGTCCAATTGATGGTGGGATAGGACATTGTGAAAACATACATGTTCGAGGTTCGTTCGGTACGCCATCAGAAACCTAGTACCGAAAAGATGCCACTGAAAAACCACTTTGGTTCCAATGGCGGACGTAAGCAACCACTCTAATGATTTATCCCGCCTACGGCTTATTGACTTCACCTTCCAGAGATCTGCTCAAGAAAGTGCAAAAACCGCCAGAGAAGAATCGATTTTGAAGATGATTAGTGTATCGTGACACCCTGGATTTCTGCTGAATCTCTGCGTTTTCTCGACGCACGCCAGTCGATCCCAGTTGGAAGCGAGTACAATGAAACACAGCTTGTATCGAGACATGCACTTAATGCGCGTTTTCCTGGAAACCGCGAAATCTGGTGGTCGCAGTGTATTATAGATGGAACGTGCTGCTGCCCTGGGAAATCGCCGCGAGTTGTTCCATCTCGCCCGAGTCAACGTTAGGAAACCTCTGGGTGTGAAAGGATCTGCGAAGCTGACGGTTTGCCAATTCAGAATCAGCAGCGCCGTCTCGAAGGGCGGGCAGAGTAATTTCAAACACAGCACAGCTGGCCTCCTGAGTCGACTTCACATAAAGCCATTCCGGCATACGTCCCAGGGTCTGTTTCGATAGACCCACCTACTGAGGCGGGGATCTGCAGAGAAGTCTAAGCCTTCGGACGTTTCCAAGCGCAGGACTCCGATGACTTTCCCCGGCCCTGTTTAAAGATGGTGGGTTGCAGGTTGGTAGAGAACTTTACGTGCTGTTCTCAAAGGTTTTTGATTCAGAGCAGGTCCTCTCCTTGGGAGGGAAACAGACTGTTGTCTCGGTCTTCAAGAAGGGCAGTGATCACGCTAACCATGGAGGTATAAGTCGGATCCCAATAACGAAAAAGCTGCTAGCGTCCGCAATATTTTGCAGGTTGAGCCAAACGCATAAAGAGCAGATTCTCAAGGAACAAGCTGGGTTACGATCAAATCTTCATCCTTCGACAACTGCTCGAGAAACGCCATTTCTTCCAAAGACAAATGATCATAGCGCCCCTAGACATTCGCGCGGCCTCCAACTGTTAACAGGACTGCATCGTGGGACTGTTTGTTGAGCAGTACAGTACCCCAGAAGGATGGGTCGATTCTAAGAGTTTTACCGCCATAACTCAGGTCAAATTGAAGCCTAAAGCCAGATTTCGCCCCTTTTTGTTGTCTTCATGGAAGTATGCAGCCCTATATCCCCATTTCCTCTCAAATTTGTCACTGAGTATGTTCTACGGAACGCTTTGTCCGGTCCTCCAGACGGTGGGGTTGAACACCTCCCAGGGAATCGGGTTTTCGAATTGGAATAAGCCGATGGCATTGCTTTGCTGAGTGGTAATGCGAGGGCAATGTGGCATGTTTTGGACGGCTTGGTGACTGAGGTATCCAGATATGGTATGCACTACGGGCCTTCCAAATGCAAAGTACTTCTGCAAGACTGGAAGGAGTTTGCGTCTGCACTCACTTTTTGTGGTGATCAATTAAAGTTTGTCGGTAACTTTAAATACCTCTACAGCTTGACTACAGCTGGAGGTGGTGTTAAGGAAGGCTAAGACCAGAACAGCTTTCGCCAACCTGTGACACCTGTGGCACCATCGTGGCATCGGGCTCTCTCTTAAGGTACAAAACAGTCACGGTCGTATCGTCAAGGTTTTCAACATACAAAAGATTTTTACTAGTGTGACCATAAATACGGCATAACAGTGCAGATGTTTTCACGCAGATATCACAAGAAATACTGATTGAGAAAACCACTTGAATCCTAGGTTTTTTTAATAGCAGCACAATCCGACAGTTCGACTGACCAAATTCGGTTATAAGTTCACCTGATCATATATTTAGTAAGAAAAACAAAAAGGCACAAGATGCAGACACACACTTACCCGGGACGAGGACCGGGTAATGCGACCGATTCGATTTCCGTTCAGGTCGAAAAACTTGATGCCTCGGTTTTCCAACGGTAGAGCCAAAATACGCATTGTATTCGTGGCCCATGACTGAGCATGACCACCGGATCCAGTTGTGGTCGTAATCGTCGACCCAGATCCCGGTGCGACGACAGATGAATAAGACACTGTGGGCTGACTGGTCCCTGTGGTAGTCGAAACGGAGACCTGGGTTGGCATACTGAGTAATGACGTAGGCCCTTCACCCGTTGGTGCTGCAGTAATAGTCGTCCCAGTTGCGTTCCCCACACTAACAGGGTTTGTGTTGGCAGACGTGTTTGTGCCGGTTGCAGAAGCAACCATTCCACCACCACTAGAGGACACGGGGACTATCGATGCAGTAGATATCGAAGAACTAGGGTCCGCGGAGGAATCCCCAGTGAGCAGACCAACAAACATTGTGGTACTACCGGAAACGGACAAACGGTTGATTCCCGAATCCGTTCTTATAGTGATTACAGGTCCACGGCTCTGACGCAGATCCCAAATTCGACAAAGTCGATCTGCTCCCGCGCTGATCAGGCGTTCGGTTGTGCCTCCGGACAGGAACTGAGTGGTGGACACAGTTCTGTGGAACAGTCGGAACGACAATACAAGAAATAATCATGATCGGCCCACGGATATTTAACTACAAACTAATATGGATTGCGACAACACTTCTAATCTCATTGCGCAAAATTTAGAATCCATTTCCAAGCAGCAAAAACCCATTCTTATTACCAGAATAACAAACATCTATTCCCCTTGAAAAACCAAAAAGTTGGATCACTCGTTAAGAAAAATAACTATACTTTTTTCAGTTGACCTTGGAACTACTGACTCAGCATCTAATTGTTCCACTTTTGGACGCTACCTGTCAGCAAAACTCAGTCAGGAATGATATACTAAACAATGAACATCACAAACTCAATTCAACCATGAACCGTTCCTTCCCAGCGGCATAGCTTCACGCTTGACATCTACCCGTAGGGTCAGTCTGGAAAACCGCAAACTGACAAATCTCACCGGATATTCCGCGTTTCATTTAACCTGCAGTCGCATTTATATCGATAGAACGAAATGGTAATTACCACAACGAATACCAGAACAAATACCTATACGGTTGGTGAAACAGATGACATAAGAGACTTACTGGTTATCATGTCCTAAATTCAGAGTCATCTGCCTTGAAGCTACTGATGGCAAACGACCACAGAGTTAACCAATTTTTTCGTTCAAGCCATTGTTACGTAAATGCGACTCAAATGTTAGTATCCACTATAGTATTGGTAATCAGATTAGGTGACAAAGGTCGCTGTATATAGAAGTTACTGGCAACACCATTGATTGTATTTCCATACTGATTAAAATCAATGATCTTCATCCGTTCATCGTAATTAAAACATATTTATGTGTAAACATCAGAAAAAAGTAAACGAAATGTTAACATACCATCATGTTTCTCTTGCTTACATTGAATAAATCGGAGAAAATTAATCAAATCGAGCAAAAAAGGATTAGTGTGAAATATTCGGATTCTAAAATGCCGACTGTTGAGGGTAGTTGACGTTCAAAAGTAAGACCACTGTAGAAATCCTTATACATACCGTCTAGAGCCACCAAACACATGGTAATAAATTATCAGTAGTAAGAATCATGTAGTTATTTCTAATCGGATTAGATTGAGTGTGCAGAATAACTCGGTGGTATGCATTTTCAATCCTCCACTTCTACGTTCATTTGCCTGAACAGAAAGCGGTGATCAGTGCAGTTTCATACACTATATTTGTTTACTTGACAGAAGTGATGGCAGCAGCCAGACGTTCGATTGTGGTCGAATGTTATAAGTCACCGGTGAATTCTGGTGGTTGTCAACCACGCTGATGTAGCACTCACCACTGCTAAGTCCGAATTTCTGGGATCTCGCATGGCTTGCTGATCAATCTCCGGTTCTCCTAAGCAGCACAGGGAAATTTCGTGCTGATCAAATCTGGTCACTCACTGTACTCAAATATGAGCACAAAGTAAAATGATCTAGCCGAAAGTAAACCATCAGAGTGACACGGATGCTAGATAAACGAACGAAACTCAAAACAAGTTTCCAGAACAACCAACTTAAGGCGATATAATCATTTTATAGGTTTCATTTAAAGTCACAATTCGGTCCACAACAAATTCGTCCCGATTTTCGGCTTTCTAATATAAAAGAGCTGAAAAACTTAGTTTACAACTTAGAATGGTAACACAATCAGTCCTAACAAACCGGGAGAATACCTAGCATCTACTGATTGAGCTGAAGCCGGATACTGTCACAATAAGCTCGATGGACCCGCCAAAATGCAGTAGTTTTTGACCAAATACCTGGGTGATGATGATCACGTACCCAACTTTCTCTCCGACTGTTGTATTTTCTAGTCAATTCGACATTATTTAATTCATCCTCGTTGACTGATTTGTTGATCAAGTCATACTATCAAAAACGAATTTTCTATACTCATCTCCAGATAAAAATAGCGGTAGTTTCGAACACTCATGTACATCCTTAATGCTGCTGAGCGATAGGACTACAAGTCGCGTAAAACGCATAAGGCTTAGTAAAACCCTATGAGAGAGTTAGAATAAAAGGATAACAAAAGCGGGAGTCGAACTTAATATACTGGCAGCTGGCGGACCAATTAGAACAACTCACTGATTATGCGCCTGTTGCACATGCACACGCATCCCTGGTTGACGAAAGTCCCACAAACGGAAAGTGCAATCCCGAGAAGAGGTCACGACCAATGGTGCACCACAGGGGGCGCAACGTACGTCAGTCAGTTGGTGGTCATGCCCGGTGAGAGAACTCACCTCTTGTCCTGTGGACAAATCGTAAATACGTCCCAATCGATCCCAACCCGCGGTAACCAGCTGTTCACGGCCGGTAAGAAAATCCGCGGCGGAGAGTGGTGATGAGTCAATGCAAGCAGTAGCCAGTCCCGAGCCTCCAGCTACGTTCGGCCCAGGACTCGATAAATTGGCCGACTGAAAAATCGCATGCGGGTGACGCACATAGATGGGCACAGTTGTCCCCAACGCAACAGTCGTGCGAATCGGTGACCCTGTGGCTTAAAATAATCGATGGTTGAAAAAACATGCTGAAATTGCGCCGTCTTGTTTCAAAACGAGGGAAATGGTGAGTTGAACGTTGAAGCGGCATGATGAATCATATTATACAAATCTAATCTCCTACTACTCAATGGCAAATAGTAACCAAGCTCTGTAGATTGTTCATAACGGAATGCCTTCGTTGTACTTAGGCCCCTACAGAGAAGTCATCCATCAAAGGAGTCGATCGCTGTGCGGGAAGTGGGTTGTTACCTTTCAAAGCCAGTGACGGAAGGGTGCTATATCATGTAGTGTAGATGTTCAACAAACCGTTGAGAGCTAGCCCGGATAGCCTTGTGGTTAAGGTGTTCGATTCGCTATAGTTCACCCCGGGTTCGAGTCTCCGTGGGGGCTCGGTGGATGTGTACTGCTGATGATTCCCAACAAGGATAAAACGGCTGTACAGTGCTTCCATGGTTTTCAATGGTCAGTTGAATGTTGGAGCGGCAGGATGAATCATATTATACAAAGATATAAAAATTCAAAGCCCATTTCGTAGATGAATATTTCCGAAGACATACCATGGAAATGCTTGCGACTTACTAGAAGAAAATTCGGACTGTACCCCAAATGAAGGAAATTTAAATGCCAACTCAATTAAAGATATTGTCGATTTTATATGAGCGACAATCTGAGTAGACGGCTATCGATGCTACATCGGTTGATCGAAACAGTACCATTACCACATACTGCAACACTGAGTTCTTTTATATTCTGTGGCTTTTCCCAGTTAAGCTAATCATACCGTGAAGTCAAGTTTGTCATACCATGATCTCATGTTAGTCATTACATGGTGTCAAGTTCGTGAGTGAAAAGCTTCATCGGCAGGCCTCGGGCGTGCCTCCATTGGCGAGGAGAAGTGCATGCGCCTGAATCCATCACCATCATCTGCTCCGACTCGATACAGCATATTAAGCTGCGTCTAACACGTAGCGCTGTCGCGCACTAATGAATCGGTTCTCATTGTAGCCAAACCGATGGTACCGGAGGGGAGTGTTTGGTGCTCGATGAGGATGCACAATGTTAACTAACTGGTACTGCGACCAATCTTTTTCTCACGGTGCATGTTTAAGTCACTCAAATTACATCCTCGCGATACCGGTTAGATTCGGGCTGGAGCGCCAGATACCTGGACATGAAAACGTACCTATTTGGTCATGCTGGTGAGTCCCGTTTTACATTTAGTAACTGGTTAAAAACCGTAATGTGCGAACCTGAACATTATTGAGGTGTGGTTTAAAATAACAATCCTATCGACTGAACATTGAATCTTGCATAAGACGTCCAGGAAGGCACCGTACGAGAAGCATTCGAGTGAAACCCCAGAACGCATTGTTCTAGCGTTTAATCCGAACATAAATGACGGCATTTAGCTCACTCTATGCGAGTGAAGAGATCCTCGCCCGGTAGCTGTACATATGCGACTGAGCGATATGTTGACAAAGCAAGCCACGGTGGCTTCCGCTGGCAGTTGATTGTACAGTTGGTGATTGACGAATTACTACAGTTGATCTTCCCATCATGACGAGACTGCACCTTGGCACGGTGTGATAGCTTGGGTGCCTCCAAGACTCAAAGAGTTATGCAGGATGGCTTCCTTAAGCCGGAGATACAATTATGCCTGACAGGTCAATGGGTAGAGGCCAGACGAAGTCCAGTCTCAGAACCAGTTGATGGGTAACATTTAGTTCTAACCACTATGCACCTGGAGAGGACACTGCAACAAATAAACACGGAGAGAAACAGTTTGCCGGTGCAGAAACCCCACTAAATGAACGTAGGAGTGGAGTACCTGGGGTTTCTGTCGACGGTGGTAGAAGTCATCGCACTTCATTGGGCAGCTATCGCCCGCCTAAGCTGGACAGCCCTCAACTCAAAGGATCCTGCCCCGTCCACATTCCGCTTGCTCCATGGGGTGCATGGGGCTAAGGACTGAATCGGAAGACCGGATCGATAACAAAGCACCAGCGAAGACAAGACATCATGTTTGCACGTTTGTAAGCTTAAGTGTTCACCTCATTTGGCTGCCTTCAACGTCCGCACACTATGTCAGATAGAGCAACAGGTTAGAACTCTTGACATTTTCAAAATAGATGTATGCTGTGTCTCCGAAACACGCATACAAGACCCCACTTCTGTGATCACTCTTCGCACCCCGGATACAACCTCAGCCTCTCGCTTCACTCTTAGCGTGTCGGGTGATTCTGTGTCTAGTGCTCTTGGTCAGGCTGGCTTTGGGATTGTTTTGAGCATGAAGGCTGAGCTCGCATTGCTCGACTGGATCCCAGACAACATTCGGAGCGCACATTCAACGGACGTGGTGGTCATTGCTGGGAATTTCAGCATCAGTTGGACAATTACGGAGATTCCAAAAGGCACATCGGAGGCCTGTTTGCTATCCCAGACGATCGCACTGACAACGATGATAGTCTTAGCCAGCTATGCTCCGACCACATTGTTTCTGGGGAGTACGAACTTTTTTCATAAGAAGCGGCATAGCCTAGTATGGTGTCTTCCTACGTCTTCACGACGTTGGACTCATACTGGTCATATTGTGATTGGTCCCCGCTGGCTTGAATCAATTCATGACTGTCGTTCATTTTGGTCTACGCCTGCGGACTCAGATCACGCCTTCGTACGTGCTCGATTCCATTTACGTCCGGTCGCGAGTTGCATCGACGTAAATGCCACCCAGGACTTTGGTTCAATTCGGTCTCACAAACGATGGATATCTTTGACATCAGCTGCTCCGTTGGATGCTCGCAGATCCATCCCTGCAGATGCCAAATTGAATGAGGTACGTAAATCCCCGAGACGCCAACTGACTAGAAGCCTGAGAAATGACCGTGAACAGTGGTGGACTGCCAAATGTAGGGAAATGGAAAAAGCTACGTCTATTGGCAATGCTCGCAATTTTTACCGTTTGATTAGAGGTACCGGTCCGAGGAAGCTCAGTGCAAGTGAGTTGATTAACGAATCCGACGGCTCATTGATTCATTCCCAGGGACGTCACCTGGACCGACCAGCAGAGCACTCAAAGGCATAATTCAGTTGGCTCACTTCAACAGTGGACTTCCCAAATATACCTGCCAGAGAAACGATGCAGTTAGATATCAGTCCTCTATCAGAAACAAAGATTATGCGGGAGGTAGGTTACTTAA
Organism: Fasciola hepatica; assembly: GCA_948099385.1. Taxonomy (NCBI): domain Eukaryota; kingdom Metazoa; phylum Platyhelminthes; class Trematoda; order Plagiorchiida; family Fasciolidae; genus Fasciola; species Fasciola hepatica. The sequence goes on from CANUEZ040000019.1 coordinate 15,120,337, forward strand.
AAAGGTACAGAGCAGCTAGACCGGATGGGTTGTCTCAATCTTTTCTCAAGGATGGAGGCGACACTATGGTTTCGGAGTTAACAAAACTCCTCCGGGTAGTCTAGGATAGTGAGCGGATTCCCAGGGAACGGTGTGAATCGGTGATTGCGCCGATTTACAAGAACGGTGACGGATCCCCTTGTAAAAACCACAGAGGAATTAACTTGGTTAGTATCGCATCAAAACTGCTAACCGGTCTTATTCGCCACCGATTATTTAGCGCGCGCGAAATGTGTACGTGTGAGAATCAAGCCGGCTTCAGACCCGGTCGGGGTTGTATCGACCGCATATTTACTCGTCGACAAATCCTAGAGCACAGACATATCTTCCGTAGATCCACAATCTGTCTTTCTTGGTCTGAAAGATGTGTTCGATCCAGTAGACCAAACAGGTCTCTGGCCCTGCCTCGCATTAAACGGTGTGCCAGAGAAATTTATTTCTCTTTTCCAATACTTGTATACGAACAGCCGAAGCCGGGTTTGTGCTTACGGCGACCTTACACCCGAGTTCACCACAGAGAATGGTGTTCGTCAGGGTTGCCCCCTTTCGCCCTTCCTCCTCAACTTTAAGATTGAACTGATTCTTGAGATAGCCCTATCCCCGTGTGAGGATAGCGGCGTCGATCTTTGCTCAGGCAGTAAACTGTCTGAATTGGAATACAAGAACGACCTTGCTCCTCTGAGTGAAGATCCAGGTAAGTTGCAAGCTTTCCTAGATAGCCTATACAATAGCGTAGCAATGTTTGGGGTGCGTTTTGCACCTTCAAAGTGTGAAATGCTGCTGTAGGACTGGGTTGGCTCAACACGATATCTTGTCTTGGCAGGGGAAGCTTAAGATAAATTAGATATGTTTTGTGACCTCGGAAGTTACATTTTATCAGGTGGCAGGTATCGGATGGAGTGTTATTGAATGTATCGAAAGCGTTTGGTTTTTGCTAACTCCGGCCATCTGCGGCGCTGGCGTGACATTCGATTGTCTGTTAAGGGTCAAGTGTACACTGTGGTGGTTAGGTCCGTTGTTTTATGCCGCTCAGAAACATGGCCGTTGACAATAGAAGATAGACGAAGACTGTCGATGTTCGAGCACCGATGTCCCCGTAGCACTACCCGAGTATGGTGGGAACACCGTATCAGAAATGCTGACGTTAGGCGTAAGTTGTTGGGAACCAGAGGTCAGTCTCTGGATCAAGTACTGAATCTAAACAGGCTAAGGTAGTTGGGACATGTGTTACGCATGTCCACCGATGGGTTTCCTCGGCATACGCTGTTTTCTGAGGCAGGTAGTAATTGGAAAGTAGGTCGAGGTGGTCAGTCCGTGACATAGCAAAAGGTATGAAAACCTCAGCCAGTGGACTCAAAAACGAAGATCGTGTTAGACTTTCAGGTTGGGGTCCGAACGACTCTCCCACCAAACGGTTGAAGACGTTAAATGATACGGCTAGATGTCGCAGCTAGTGGCGTGGTTGCATTGGGACTCTTTCTTCGCCCTCTTAATATCCGCTTATTACTTTGATTCTTTTGGATCTTTTTCACTTTATGCTTCTATTTTCTTTGCCGGTTACTGGGCGACGCTGGACGGTAGCAACCGAAGCCAGAGCACAAAAGTGCGAGGGTAATGGTTGAACAAACTGAAACTGAACCAGTTGATATTTTGAGATCCAACAATGACATTAAAGCAAATGCAAGAAACCCTGATGTCCAAATATGGGAAACGTGTTTCCGTACAAACGATAGTCCGACATTTGGATGGACAGTTAGTGACGATGAAGAAAATGTATCCCACTGGGGGGGACAATGAGTTCTTTATGTGGATAATTTTGAACTGAAAAATTATGTCACTGAAGTAATGAGACACGAAACGAATGGGAAAAGAATGATTTGATTGACGAAACAAATTACAATTTGTTTTAGAGCAGAACCAAAGGTCGTGCTGTCAAAGGAACCCGCGCATTTCGGATAGTTGTGAACAGCAGGGGCAAAAGTAGCACAAGCCAAGGTATCAAACAGGAACCGGAAAAGGTAGGCGCGATTATAGATATGCATGCGCCAGCCGACACGAAAAGTGTCTCGCGTTTTAACGGAATAATCAACTACCCAGGCAGATTCTTACCAAAGTTAGCGCAATTGATGAAACCGATCTGCCGATTAACACAAATTAGGAACGTGAATTTTGGCAGAGGAACAGCAATTAGCATTTGATGACATAAGGCAGCTTAACGTAAAAGCCTCGGTCCTAGCACATTATGACCCAGTATGTTAGTAGTCAATATGGTTTAGGATCCGTTCTTCTACAAAATGGGTGCCTGCTTGAGTATCGCGGCGGGACACTGACAATTTGTGAACAGAAATATGTGCAAATCGAAAAAGAACTACTAGCAACTGAGTACGTTCTGTAGAAGTTCAACGATTGCACCTTCGGCCGACTTACGCACACGTACTTAGATCATGAGTCATTGATCACGATTGTGGATAAGCCGCACAACTACGAACGGGAATAACTACGAACTACACTATCAACAGGGCAAAAAAATGTTCATAGCCGACACACTCATGAGCCACAATACCGAATATGAAAGAAATGAAACGGTGAATATTGCACTGGCGTTAACGGGATCTAAATTATACCAAATCCAGAACGCCACGATGGCAGATCCATGTCAACAATCCCTGAAGAAAGTTATCATCCAAGGTTGGCCGGAAGATAAAAGAACTCTATTAACAGAATTATTGCCTTGTTTCGAATTTCGTGATGAGCTGACCGCAGATGATGAACTGATTTTCCGAGGTGAGCGTTGGGTGGTCTTGCAAGCTTTTCGAAAAGAAGATTTGCGCCGGTTACACCGTTCACACGCCGGTAACAATAGGAGTATCCGCCGAGCCAGAGAAAGTACAATTGGCCGAGTACGGCAGAACCGGTTAAAGCGGTAGCAACTTGCAAACCATGGAGACAATTTGATCAACGACAAATGACAGAACCGAAGATGCGCCCAATACCTGACCGGCCTTGGTGAATTGTGGCGTTGGATGTTTTACCATGGAAAGGACAGTTACCTAGTGGTCGTTGATTACCGGAATATGTTGTTCGGCTTGTACACACACGCTTGATCAACACCCCGTGCAATCATAGACAAAAACCTGCAACCGTGCACACACGCATACAGCTGACGTTCGTCACGTTTCGTCCAATCAGATTGTATCACGTGTTGCACGACCTTGCGCAGCTTAATCCGATTTTACAATCGCCTTGCGGTTTCGATCCCGTACACAGCGAACTCACGCAGCTGCACACGTTTTACGTTTTCAGTTGCTTGCATGTAGTGGGGCTTACCATGTGTTGTTACAGGATACACGTTTACCCGTGCATGTGTGCCTTGCTTTTACTAGCCGAATTCGCGACACAACACATTGATTTCTTTGAAGTTGACCTTCTGAGAACAGAAACAACTGCCGGAATTATCAACAAACTGCGACTCAACTTTGCACAACATGGAATTCCGATTCGAGTGATTTCGGCAGTAGTCCTCAGCTTCGTAGCGCGGAAAGCAAGCAAATCTTGGAGACGTGACATTTCAGTCATCACATCATCAGTCTTCACCACAGTCAGTCCAAAGGTAAAGCGGACAGCGCTGTCAAACAGGCGAAGAAAACGCTGAAGTGGAGGGCCTGGGGCAACGATCCGTTTACCTCTCGGCTTCAGCTTTAAAATATGCCTTTTGCAATGGTGGGAACAAGTTTGACGAAACAGCTGTTTGTAAGAGGGAAGGGCACAACTCCACTCGTTTATGTTGGGTTACTTGACCCAGATGTGGTAGCGCCTTCAGTAACCAAAATGAAACCGAAAAAGCGAACGGCTTTGTAAAAAAAGACTTTACGGTCGGGACAGCAAGCCACTGCAGCCACTCAAGTCTGGTTTCAATCAAAACCCTGGACGAAAGGAGAGGTACTGTCGTGCGTAACAAAAAAATCATACCTAATACGCTCTGGAGGTCATCGGATAAGAGGTAATAGAGTTCATCTGAGAAAATCAGAGGAAGGCGATGATGAAGAAGACAGAAACAACAGAGGAGATAATAAAGGTGAAGAGTAGGAAATCGAACAGAATGAGAAAGTGACTGAAGCAGATAACACCATACACCCATCGGTCAGAAAGGAGCCTTCATTTCCTAGAACTTGGAGTGAGCAAAATTACCAGCCAGTATTTAAACAGAAGCTTTTCAAAACGTATTAGATGCGCTTTTGTTTCACTACATTAGTGGTGTTTCCTAACTGGTCGGGAGGAAACTTTTGTTAGCACATTCTAAATCGGGCAATCCGATTGGTGCAAAAAGGCTTCATAAACCACAGAATCAGCAGTGATTGAGACCTCGTTGTTGTACTCTGTAACCCTATACTGACTGCTTTTCCCGAAGAAGTGACTTTTGACACATTACTGGAGTAATTGGAGCCATGAGACTGTTACACTACATCGATAATAGGGGCAGAAATACCGGTGAACTATGTATTCGGTGATTTAAAGGCTTGCTGAATAAGATCGGTGTTGAAAACCTGAAGTACTACGTTTTTAAACCCCGTGCCACTCGAACCTAGAGTCGATGACCAGAAAAGAATACTACAAAAGAATGAATATCCTAAGGCTGGCACCTTATTCATCGGCTCTCAACCCAATCAAAAGAATATGGAGTATATTAAAGTCAAAAATTACGAGCGATATGGCCGTTGGGTTTCAAATCGTGCTAGAAGACGATCCTCAAGGATCAACATTAAAGCAAAGATGGCGGATGAAGTTCTTGGGAGATACTGCTGAATAAGCAAAATGTTTGATAACCGCAACTCATTGATCACACGTGTCTGAATAGTGCAGGAATGTTCTGAAATTTCGTAATCTTTAAAAGTGATGCGAAAAGTGTTTGTTGTTCTCATCGTGGTTTTGTATTTTATTATATGAGTAAACATAAAACATAGTGCGGACGGAGGCAGTACCAGTCGCTTACAAAAAGCTCGTTGACTCTGATTTCCGAGAACGTGAACTATGAGAAGTTGCGATTATGGGTAGTATGGTGCCACTAAACTCTGCGTCACTGGGGTTCTGCAGGACGTCATCGGAATAGCGCCTGAGTACAAAGTCTCGGACAAAAACAGAGATAGTGGATAAGAGGATTAAATCAGTGCACAAAATCCATATTGTGATCCAAGGTGAGAAAGTCAGTTATCGGAATGGAGTGTATGAGCAGGACTGGATGCGCATGTAGGTAAATTTTTAGTGAACTACGAATGTTCATGGCGAAAGTGAGTATTAAATCGGAAACCGTATCACTGGAACTTTCAACACCGAGTCATTTGATGCCGCAATATACGACGCCACATTACGCCAAATAACGTGTTTTTTTCAAAGCACACAACACGCGAACGCCTTAGTACGCGTATGTGGAACACTACTCACCAAGTTTTCAGTGAATCTGCTCACATTGTGCAGGAAGCTACAGACGGTTAAAAAGGAATAGTGGGGACTAAGATATGCCTAAAAGACAAGCATCAGTTACTTTGTTCTTGCCATCCGACAAATTCCCACTCCAGTGCAACTGAAACAGATATAAATGATTAATTTAACGCGCAGATAGGGAGTAAAACAATTACTATGCTGTTTGTTATCAGTTGAATCATCCGGTGTATTTAAATCCGGACCAAAAAAGCCAGCATGATGAAGCACCGCCGCACAACAAAGCAGCGCTGATCAACTGACTGGATGGGAATCTCCTGCTACGGTGGATCGGTCGAAGAAGGCCAACAGCATGGCCGCGACTTTCTCCGGACTTAACTTCACCTGATTTTTTTCTTGTGCGGTTAGGTGAAGAGTTGAGTGTAAAGAGAGAAACCCGAGAACGTAGACGATCTAAAGACGAAGATCGTTGATATTTTTCGGGGAATCCCGACGTCCATGGAAGAGGCTGTTCAGCGAAACTTGGTCCGGAGAGTGGAGCTGTGCCTTGCTTAGTATGGAGGTGTTTTCCAACAACCTATGCATTTGTTCGGGACGGTGACGGTCGAAGAATAATTAACCGGCCCTTTTCAGGGCCAAAAAAGACATGATTCATTGTCTTTGGACTTTCACTTCATATCATTACGAATTGCCTGGGGGTGGGACATGACCACTAAATACATATTGCATCGGTATGGGCCGGATACGCACAGATTTACATCATCATCATCATCGTACAGCGTTAAACAGTAAGGCAAGCCCCACTGACCACTGCCTTTCTCACCATCTTGCACGATAAATTAGAAAGTATGAATATCAGAGAGAAGGACAGGGGGTCGACCTACACGGGAGGGAAAGCAAAGAACGCCCTAAAAGCAAACAAACGGAATATACAGTCTAACTTTAAAAACGCACATCGATCAATCATTCTGATTCGACAGAAAGTGGCAATACGATCGCCACTGCTCACGGTTTGCTGCCACATCCTTCAGTGTCTCCAGCCAACTGGTTAAGGGATCTTTTGGACTTTAACCACGCAGACGTGAGACAATTACTTTCCCAAAGTTTGCTGTACATTTCCTCATTTCTCGCTGCCAAGTCATCTGTTGACCTCCAGGTGGTTTCTTCCACTTCTGAGGAGGAACGGAAAACAAGCACAGTACGGTAGACGTGTTTGCCACACGTAACACATGCCCCAACCAACGAACTCTACTGAGCTGGATACGCTGTGATAGAACATTCTCTGAATTAATATCCAATACTCGGTTTCTGACCCCAGTAATGCTCACTCGGTCATTTCATCCAATCTTAGCGATACTACTCAAGCATCGGTGGTCGAAAACCTAAAGACGAATACTTTCAGCACGCAGACTCCAAGTTTCGCAACCATACAACAAAACTGAACGCACTGCAGCACAATACACATGACCCTTCAACTTCAGTGAAATATCAGATCGACGACACAAGTGCTTTAGTCCAGCGTACGCCGCTCGACCCTTGGATATACGCGTACTCACCTCTACTACTGTGCTCCCATCTGTCGTCCAGCCGCTGCCGAGGTAGGTGAAGTGATCGACAACTGACAGCACCTCCCCATCGAGCATCAAGCTCGGAATTGTTGACGTTCGGTCTTGTAACATCACCTTGCACTTTGAAGGTGCAAAGCGCATGTCGAATGGAGCTACAGCTCTCCCAAGTCTGTCTAGTGCAAGTTGGCATGTTCCGCGGATTCGAACAAGCAGATAACGTCGTCCGCGTAATCTAGGTCATATAGCTTTCCACTATTTCATGGTTTGGCGCCTACATCCTCAAGATTTTGCAGCGCACTCTCCATTATTTCGTCCATGACGAAGTTGAACAGGAATGGAGACATTGGACATCCCTGTCGAACATCGCTGGTCGTTTCGAAACGGCCGGATAGTTCACCGTAAACTCTAACGCGGATAGAAGTATGAGAATACAATGATCCCAGTAGGTTTAGGAACTTCTGTGACATACCTTTTCGATGAAGAGCACTAAAAAGCGCTGTTCGATCAACTGAATCGAAGGCGCCGTTCCGGTCTAAGAAAGCCATTATTGTCGGTCGGCGATGCATGTGACGTGTTCCAAGTAGTCGGCGAAGAGTAAAAATCTGGTCGATGCATCCTCGATCTGGGCAGAATCCAGCCTGCTGTTCGCGGACATTCCCCCTCGCGAGTGGGCGTAAGACGGTGCAGCAGAATCGAGGCCAATACTTTGGTGACTATCGGAACTAAGCTAATCCCACGATAATGAGTGGTTTGTTTCACATGAACGAACAAGTGATCTAAGCAGACAGCGCGCAATAGGCGCAGGGTATCGCTATTACAATAAACGCTAGTGATAAGGAAGTGCGGTACTGAGTCTACAAGAGCAAAAAATCCGATTAGGACGTAATGAGGTAGTGGGTAAAAGTTATCAGTGAACTGTCCGATGTCATCAGTGTGGGTATAAGGTGCAACATTTGTATTAACGAGAACAGTTTGTCAAAAGGACCTAACAAAAGGTGAATCAGAGCAACCAATGATCGCAATAAATGCATAGTCCACAGGAAGTAATTCTTGGCTTACCGGTTTTAAGTGACAAAATTCACAAGCGTTTGCGGATATTCGTTTTACACCTCTGACAACCAGAAAACTAAGGAGAGCCTTCAGTTGAATTTAAATTTTCGGTGTACAATAAAACACAACGTTGTCACGTGTGTCCATGATCAGGCGAAGTTTCAGTTACAACGAATAAGGCGGGTTTACAATAGAACAGACAAGTAGACTCAGGAGATCCAACTCAATCACAATAAGCGAGCGTTTATTCATGGAAAAAAATACTTACAGGGTCGTCGGAATTAGTCAGCATATTTGTGTAACCACTTCGAGGTTTACTTTTGCGCTTCTGAAGTAATGATTCGTAAACACCGATTTCGTTAATCTAGACTTCGTGTAAACAGTCCGAAGGCTGGTTTGGGCTGAGGCAGAATGGTCTCAGAAACTACCTACTGCCAACGTTATCAGCAACCAAAGTGGACATACGGAACCCACGGGATGGCCCGTTATTTCTGAACACATTGTACAAACCCAGAGATTAATAACCATAAAAACGTATATACCAAATGGGAGGATCGAGTGGCAGGCAATGTGAATGGACCACACAATTAGTTAACCTGCTTAGAAATAAGCACAAACAACAGAAACACTAGAAAACTACGCAACATAAACACAACAGAAGAATCATTAACCACGTACGCTACAACCACAGATAAAAGAAAACTAGTCCATAATAGTTACATGTGACTTTAGTCGCTGTGTGTGTGTTTTTATTCGTTTTGCTCTCGACTAGACGATGCTGCGAAAGAACAACTAAAACCAGAGCATAGCAGACCGAGGTTAGTGGCTGGAAGAAGTGCGTTGAACCGATTCATTGTATGTATCGAAAAGCGGAAACTGAGGGAGAGTGAATGGATGAGAAATCATCTACAGTCGGGAAATCAACCCCGAATTCGGTCGAGTACCACAAGCCTCCGACTGCTGAGTTTGAGTTGCGAAGATTGAACCCCATCTCCATCGGTCGACCTGGGTGGTACACAGCAATCTGCTAATGTCCAGCACCCTATTAGGCGTGATCTGTTGGGACGTTAAGTGAGTCTCCTTTCCGTCTCAGGACCGGTTACCAGTTCCTCCCAGCAGCGCAGTGAGCCTTTGTGGTTATAGGGGGTATACACCTTAAAGGGCGCTCATATGTAGATTCGGCGACAAAGACAAATGTACGTAAGCTAATAACTTCTCTTTAGTTCATTATCATCACATCCATCACCCTCAGTTACACAAATTCGAAGGGCAAAAACTGAAACTTACTATCATCAGCAGTTTCAACGCCTGTCACCAGCGAATCTTCTACTTCCAACGGTGTTCCAGTCACTGGAGGCATTCTCACATTCGGACCTGAGGATAAAGCATACGAAAAATAAAGGAAGAATATGCCGGTGAGAAATAGCAGTTTTTAACTAACAATTTCTTTGAATTTATTTCACTGTGCGTGGTATGAACATCGACCTCATGAGGACCGTTACACCAGGACTACGATATTTGGCTGCTTCAGTGGCCTCAACCAAACTCTCAGTCTCATACTTAGCCTCGTTTCTGGTTGTTTTGTATGATATGTTGAGTTATCAGTCCAAGTCAGTCAATTCAACCATTCATTGCTGGCTCAAGTATTCCGGTTTCGGTTGTTATCACCAAACTGCAGTATCAAGTGCAAAAAGAACAGTTGAGAAGAAGGATTAACGAAACTTATGTGAGCAAAGAGACAGTTAGAATATGTATGCACCACCAACCATCTTAATTATTCGTGCTATTAAGCGTCCCCGCCCATCCAGTGTAGATTGATTCTGAATCCAATCAAGCCCAACGAAGACAAATCCTTCGGTTAAGGTTTATATAACCACCGGTTATGGCTTGGATTGTTCCCCTCGGTCGCTAATCGATATCCCACTCAGAAAGGAAATGGACACTGAGGAAGTCTGCCTGCATGAATGAGCAACAAACGTCCAAAAATTGCAACCAAAAAACCATTTCTTGGTACCATATTTCAAGTACTCAGTAGTTCTCCGGAATAAGGTATGAACTGTGCTACTGATCATCAGCTCATCTGGAGGACAGGGCTGTTTTGGAAACACGAGCTTCCCTCCGAATAGCGTATGAGCCATCTCTCTGTCCACCGATTTCCAACCGATGTGATCTCCTGGTTTCATGGTGCTGCTTTTCGGACAGACCAGATGATCAAGGGCTGAGAAGCAGAAGGCTCCCAAGGCAAATCCCTGCTTCGACTTGAGCATCCGGGAAGTATCTTGTCGAGACATTTTACATTACCTACACACACGTTTCAGAAATGCACACTCAGTGTTGTTCTCTCTCGCGTTAACTCACGTTATATGAGAAAAGGTCCCATTTTTCCCTATCACTACAACCCTTCAGACAAATTGCTTTTCATTTTGTTCTTTTGTGCGCATATCACGGTTACCACTGATAAAGAAAATGAACACGGAAACGGGATTTCCTACAAGAGTGTATGTGATTCAGCAGATCACTCACTGAAGCTTGAAACCTTCAAGGTGCGTTCGTGCAGATACACCAAGAAGCACTCATAGTGCGCATCCTTGAGACTGTAGCCTTGTGCATATATATGATGTCTCCATACTAACACTCACTGTCAAGTGTGACGGATGAGTGGCTTCTATCGTCACATCGATGTCACAGGAGCTGAGAGGGATGAAAATCAAAAAATCTTCTATAAACGTGAACACACTTTATCCAATATTATTCCGTCAGATAAGATATAACGACCCAGGTTGCGTCTGAAATGACTTTCTCGACTAGGATAGGGTTTTCAGAGGGTCACGAACCTGCTCGCAGCCCAAAGATACTAGTTCAGCGAGAAAGTATGTCTCTGTATAGGGCATGCTGGAGCTCAGGTCTAAAACACGATCAGTTCATACGTGGGCGACCTGGAAAATGGGGCGAAAACCCGCCAGCTGACGCCTTACAAAGCAAACCAGCCAAGGGAAAATAACGCAACCCACCCGGATGAACGAGTGCGCATTTTAGGACAGTTTCCATTTTCCTATTAAATATCATATTATCTAGTCAAGCGATGAACTTTTCTACGCTGCATGCAGACACGTATTGATCTACACCACAGCCGGACGGTGCGAACAGGGTTTCACATCGGACATCGTGTACAAAGACAGTCCGTGAGAAACAACTAATACATCATGAAGATTACTACAATCTGATGATGAAAGGGTTACAACACAGGTTTCGTATGGGATTAATCCGGTCCTACAACGGAATTTCGCACTTTGAAGGTGAGTGGGTAATCATGCGATTTAATCCTTACACCGCAGTTTCTTAGGTAGCGCAAACACGTGCCCAAATTACAGAGAACGCGTGCCGGCTTAGGCTTGGTTGCGTGAAAATGCCACTGCCTGAGAGAATGTGCTTAGTAATTTAACAAAAACGTCAACAGACACTGTTGTTTGATTCCATGCACTGGAAATTTCAATGACCTGGAAATCTCGATTACACCATCAGACCTAACGACGCTAGTTACACAGACAGTTTCACATTGAGAGAACAAAAGGAAACAAATTAGTGCTGCAAATTTTGATCTTTTATTAGTTGTTGGTGTTTGCTGACAAACTCCCGCACTTTTTTGTTCAACACAACGCAGATAACCGATTAGAAACACACGGATTCAGCTGTAGTCGTAATGGTTTATACTATCAGGCAACAATCCAAATCAGAGCATCATGGTGTGAATTGGTTGAAAAAACTGAACTGAACTGATACCATATTTGTGATTTTACACAGACGAAGGATATCGAACAAAATATCAAGCAGCAAGCTCTTTCCATTCGAGCTGAAAAATCTAGGATCACAGTAACTAAGCAGTAGGGACAAAAATGATAGGAGAAAAAAAATGATTTAGTCAGCCAAATAAATATCAAAACAGTAGAACAAGGATGGCAACATCTTATCACTCTTTCATTCGTCATATAGCAATTATAGCACAGAGGGACAATTTGTCGTCGAATAAATGCTTACCCGAACCCACCCCGAGACCCATTGCCCCGGACCCAGCAAATTCCGAAGTCAAAGCTGAGTTAGCCGCCTCAAAAGCCGCCACCACGGCACTCGAACTCGTCGTGGGAGTCTGGCTGACGGTATTCAAGCAGTTAGCGGCTTTCATTAGAAGATCAAACGGCAATCTGATCAAATGTGCGGTTCCATCACCGCTGGAAGTCAGTAGGAGGTGATCACGAGTTCGAAATCGTACTGAATTGGCCGAACCGTAGTGACCAAGGTAAACCATGAGGCAACTGGGACAGACAGGGATTGAAAAAATGATTGGAAATCACGTGGTCTCTCTGAATTTACAACGACAGATTGAAATCCTTTCACACGAGAACGCAAAATAGAAGTTGATCAACAATATGGATAGAATTTGCTACCCGCAGACAATGATATCTGATTTAGACAATACTGTTGGTTAAACATAGAAACTGACATTCCTGTTTTTCATTGTAAAGAAAAACAACACAGAAACCGCGCGCACTTCAGCTTCATTTCAGCACAAGAGCAGCCTCGATTTTAAATAACTATCGTCTTTATTTCATTGTTCTAGATTTTATAATGGCTCGTTACAACCACAATCCAGGTCTATATATCCTGGTTATGAACGAAAACACTGTTTTATTGCCCACGATCGGTCGACGAATGCGGTGTTACGTTTGTCATTAGTTCAGCAAATTGACAACCGAGCTCGTCAAAGGGGACGATTCTATTTATTCCACGATCATGTAATACCAATGCGGTTGCGTTGCAGAGCTTACTATGCTCTCATAGGGAAGGGATAACCTTTACCATGAGACGTTAAATGGTAAACCACAGTAGGCAGATGCAACAGCGCGCCTCACGGAACTGGATGATTTGAACTTACACATACGGAACATACGGGCAATGCTCTAACGCTGATTAATGTTCCACATCATACGGCGACAGCTTACCACCAGTTAAAGCACAGTTCATGGTAGAAGGGGCAGATATGACTGTTGGGTTGTGAAAAACTCACTGAACGCTGTATTTGCCTCATATATGTATGAGTGTGTACCATCAAACATTGATGTTCACAGGTCAAGATGTTCCACATTTATGAGTTCACAAGTTCACACCTTAGCGTGGCCCAACGATGATCCACTGTTGACGTAAACTTTACTCCGGTTAAAACAAATCGAAATGACATGTGAGCTTCGGACCGCACTGTTTGATTGTTAATATACCTCTTGTCTGTGAGTGTAATTGTCTTCTGTTTCTATCTCTCTCAGGGCTTCTGTGAAGCGAACGTGTGGTAAGAGGTTGTGATCAGTTTCGCGGAATACAAGAATCGCAACCAGAACGGACTACTTCATCCAAAAAGGAATCGTCAATCGTATCGTTAAGAGCAACGAGGCAAACGAAACACCGGCAAAAACGGACTGCACTATATTGTGACAGTCGATGCTGCTCTGGACATCACTCACACTGGTACTGTACTCAATCAGGGTATATTGATGGATTTCTGGATTGTCAAAGACCATTCGGAGATAAACCGGAAAACTGCAAACAACATCCTTCATATTTCTTGCGAAAACGTGTGCAGTGCCCATAACTCCTTATACACAAAAAACAAGACTGAGTTGCCTTGACGACTGGCACAAACTAATTAGAAGTCTGCGGAGAGGAAAGGGCCCTGAGGAAAAAGATACACACCGGTTAGGTTAAAAACTATCTTGTGCAAGTGGATTAGCACAGATGAAATTTGGGGACGTCAAGGCAACCACTGTCTTAGTAAAATACCGGGAATTGGACAATTTTTTGTTTGTTTTTTTACTGCACATGAAATGATTCACAGTAAAAAAAAAGTAAACTCCAGAGTCAAAAGACACACTGTAAAGGGGATGTGAGTGAGAAACATTCAGGTAAGATTCAGTCTGCTAACCCTGTTCTTGAGAACAGAAAGACTGTAAGTGGTTGGAAATGAAATAAACCGAGCACAGAATAAGTCTTCAGAGATAACCAAAACCGAAAATATAAATGTAAACAGGTGTATATGAGTGTTATTACCTACAACTACGGACGACAGAAAAGACTAGAAGATAGGAGTAGAATTGGTTCCTAAAGCCCTGCGGATTGGTAGACTCGGTAAGTTATTCTAATGAGAAACATTACAACGTGCGATCAACTTGCACACCAGTTTCTTACTTTGCTTGAGCGCTATTGGTCCACAGTCGGACAGTATTGTCGGCCGATGCAGTGGCTAGGAAACGTCGATGTGGTGTCACTTCCCAGATCCCATCACGATGACCGGTTATGCGATTGATCAACTGCCACGAACCACCATGCCCCGCCAGTGTGCCAGCAAACACGGTGGAAGAGGCTGTAGTTGGCGGGTTGGGTTGTGCACCACAAGTACCGCCCATAGGAAGAGCAGAAGAAACAACACCGGCACTCGCTGCATGACCAGAAGTAAGTACTGGATTTGGTCCCGTTGTTGCTCCACCATGCCCGGTGGATGGGCGCAAACTTGAGACAAAACGCGACGCCGATTGCTTGTATTGTTGCTTGAATCGCTGTGAGAGAAGACTAGCTCCAACTACAACAATGGTATGAAAAGGACAGTAAATAAACAACTTAGAATGAACTTTGATTAAAAAAACTACGAACGCGGGAATACTACGGAAAACATGGGACATCGCTGAGTTTGCATTTTTCAGTAATATTAGTTTTCAAATCACGTAAAGCTAGTGAAAATAATTTAATCCGAAACAAATGAATACGCATCCGCCTTAGTTCACACAGTTGAACAAACGATTCTTACGGCTTCGCATACGTGTTGACGAGTGGCAATTTTGGTCGATTTGACAAATACAATCAACAATTCAGATAATTAGTGTAAGCAGTGAGAGATTTTGATTTAAATAGGATACGACTCATCATACATTATCAAAGCTCAACTCACAACTGCAAACCATGGAACCACTACATACAACTGCTTCATATTCCTTGCTAGGAATAATCAGCAGTGTGCATCCACCGATCACCCATTGGGTAAGTGACTGTGAATTGAACACCCAACTCCCAAGCCATTCGGACTGTTTCCTAACAACTTGTTTAATATCGACATTACATGATAGAGCGTGCGAAAATTCACCGACGGAAGGTGGTGCCGATGTTAAACAAATCGTTGAAACCCAGTTCGGATAGTGTGGTGATTGGGTGTTCGACACACAATCGTTCACTACGAGTTTGGATTCTAGTGGGAGCTCGGCGAATGAGCACTGAGGACACCTTTTAACCGGGATGGAACAGCTGTCGTGATTCCATGGTCCAGACGATCTAAAATGCAACTGCACCGTTCACTCTGAGAGCTTAGTATTGTAAAAGGAAAAACCTTACACAGAAATTCGAGTGAAAAACTGTCAGTGATACCAGTGAATACCATCCTAGCAATGACCGCTAACTGCTGCAAATAAAGGCATCTTGTTAAGATTTACTGAAATCGCATATGGAAATTCCGCTCGCTACATCGAGAAACTCCATTAATCTGGTTTAGTCCAGATCTCATGTTTTTTATCATAATGCTGTCGTTTATGTACTGAATAGTTCGTTTGCTTTTCATACACTTTGATCACCAGTTTCCACACTCACCACCATCCCCTCACTTCCACGCCCGCGTGATAATTTGTTTGTTTAGTCCCTTTGTGTCACAAAATTCAAGCCTTGTTTTTATGATGCATTGTACAACTATGCTCAAGCTAGTATATATACAATACAACACAATATACAATATAGGTATCGATTGACCTTAATTGTCATTTGTATAATTGTTGTTCTTATCTGTTCGATTTTATCGCTCACGTAACCTTTCTCTCCGGTTTTGGAATGAACCACTGATATCCATGACCCGTTCTACTGCGTCATAATTGTTTGTGTAACTCGACAAGGCCCAAACGTTTGTACTTACTTATCTTCCTCCCTCTGTCTGCCTTATCTGTGTGAATGACTGAACTCGGCCATCTCTCTTTGATCATGCACTTCTCCATAACCATGCTACTCCGTTTGCTCTTCGTCACGCTTGTGTATGTGTTCCCTCAAACTACCACTTCTCTTCTTACTGCCGATTGGTCGAAATGACCCCCCCCCCCCCTAAATAAGGACCTTTTTGTAAACCACTTGACTTGCTCCTGCATTGCCGTCTCAAGCGTTTTGTGTTTATTGTTTCCCGGGAGTCTTGAAGCCTTTGTTGAGTGTTTTGATTCTGTGGTCGGTTTGCCCACAATTTGAGGTATACTACTGTTATTGTTTGACAATATGTCCTATAGTACACGTAGTAGAGCGAGCTTGTGTTCACTGCTTTGGGACTCTGGTTTCGTCTATCTGCGAGTCACTCAATTACGAGACGGCAATTTTATACATATCTAATAATTAATTATTAAGCGGATATAGCACTGAAAAGCACATTTCGAGGACATACTGTAAGGGGTTTGGGAGAAACATTCACGTCAGAAGCAGGTCGTCCATATAACTTACGAGGAAGAAAGTTTATATTTAGGTGGAAAAACAGAAATATGTATGAAACCTCACAAGCTAGCAGTTCGAAATGAGAAGGATTGTGGGATTTCGGTTCGATATTTAAGGATAAACATGTCACCGGTGACTGGCTGCCCATATTCAGGGTCGGTGGTGATAGATCACCAGAGGGGGTTAGCCAAGGAAAGCTCGGAAGAACAAAAACTAAAATAATAGCAGCATTATACGGATAACTAGGCTCAGTGATGGAATAGGTACTGAAAAATAGGTGTTGAAGATGGTTTACCAATCAGGCGGATGGCTACACACTGGACCAGATCAAGAAGAGATAAAGAAGACGAAGGTCCAATCCATGTGTGACTGCAGTATTTAGGAAGAGCACATTTGAGCTTTGTACAGTAGACGGCAGGTAGGAGTGAAAAGTTTGGTGCAAAATATTAAACCAACATTGCACACAACACGAGAAGTAAAAGGAGACATGTATAAAGACTGAGATGGGTGAGAAACTGCAGAAAGAAACGGTAGTAGTAAAGCTTATGGAGTGAACGGACGGGAACTTAAAAGGTGAAAAAATAATGCTGTTAAAGGGAGACTGAAAGACCGGTGTTCAGAAATATTGAACGCAAAACACATTGCGGAAATCCAAGTGGGGCTGTATTCAAGATCAGAATCCAGCGGTGCAGAAAGAGTACAACGGTGGCGGGTGATCTTGGTGTTGCGGGAATTATATTAAGGAAGGTCCAACGTACGTTGGCATAATCAGTGAAGACGTGGACGGCATTGAAAGTAGTGGGTGAAAGGTTGGGTGAAAATAAAGAACTCTAATTATATTGTACCGACTTAGGCTGATAAATGTGAAAATTCAGTGTTTATGGGACAAGAGTTTCGGCTGATATTACGTTTCACTCATGACAAATATTGGGTCCAGCACAGCGTAAATTTAAGGACGACCGACTGAGATCCCAACAAAAGTGTGAAGAACAAACGACTCACGCTTTTTGGCTAACGTTGTTCCTTCCGAGTGCTCAGTATCTTCGAATTTCTCAAGACGTTCTTGTACTGTTAACAGAATTGAAACGCGAGCTTCCTGTTATTGCAAAGTCTTGTGTAATACTTGGCGAAGACAAATGAGAGAGGAATAATTAACTACCGTGCGGATCTGAAGAAAGTTCAGTTGAGAACTTATTATTAAAGTGAGAACCACACTGGAATCAACAACCGAAAAAAAACAGATTATGTCCCACGGTTTGTCAAAGACGATGGACATGCAGGTAAATTTGTAGAATTGGTAAGCCAAAACTCATTCACACGTTGACCTGGAAACGGAGTTGTTCACCAAATTAGTGGGCCTCAGGTAGGTGGTTAACTAATGGCCCGGGTAGCTGATCACTCAAAAAACTGGATCAAAACCGATTACTTCTATGAGGGCATCGGCTAGCACACTGTCAATAGACGGCCTCGTTCAGTGGTAGACAGCACGCCATCGCCGGTCCAGAATCAAGGGCAAGGTCCGAGTTGGCGAAGCAGACAGCATGTGATCGGCTGTCCAGAACAGTAGACAACAGCGGAGACAGTCAAGCAGATTAAGAGATCAATCAGTGGTCCACAATTGTCTCAACCGACCGGAGCCGTATCAACTAATCCGGGCGCGACCAGACAAAAAAGCCAGCAGAGCCACTTAGGAATATCAGTGGACCAATAAGTTTCCATGCAAAGATTTGATTATGACCACCGCAAATCCTGTATGAACAATCTGTTTCGTACTCATAAACCGAGATGATTTCAGGCCACGAGAGTCTTTTCACTTGAGTTAGTAGACGGCTACAGAAAAACTTCTAGTTCTTTCGACCATCAACCTCGCACTTAAGTGCTCTGTTTTTGGTTGCTACCTCACGGCATCGTCGAGTCAGAAACAGAACGAGTAGGAGCTTACAGTGAGAAAAGACGAAAACAAAGTAGTAAGACGAAATCACGAAGACAAAGATCCTGAAAGCAACTATACACCGTCCGCGACACCTATCCAATATCACGCAAGGTCTCTAACCATCTGGTAGATGGACGCTGTGGATCCCAGCCCGGGAGTCTAACTCGTCCTACATGACCGTGTCTAGTGATCATTCTTGGCCTCAGAGGAACTGCAATCAGTGAGCACATTCACAAACACAACGAACAAGCGTCGACGACTTAGTCTATGGCTATTGACACGCTCAGAACCGTCGAATCAAACAACACGCAAACGACTGTTTATTGAAATCCAGTATGGTAGTGCATGATAAGTGCTCGTGCTCAAAGCGATCCCTACGACAGCCTGACCACGGGTACTAGACACCGAATCACTTGACACGGGAAAGGTGAAGCGAAAGACTGAGAATGCATCTGAGGTTCAAAGTGCAATCACAAGTGAGCTATTGCATGAGCGTTTCGGAGACAGTGTATTTCTTCCTAAAAAGTTTCAAGAATTCTAGCAACCTGTAACTCTACCCGACATAGTATTCGAACGTTAAACGCAGTCAGATGAAGTTAATATGTGGGCTTAAAAAGTGTTTGATTCAACTCCTACTTTGCAATTTTTTTCCTCGCAGCCGCAATAATCCATGGTATTCTGCGTCGATCCTAAATTATAGGAGGAAATTGGTAAGGACCTACAACAAAGTTACATGTTCTCGGTCATGACTCGTTGTGGCTTCTCGCATCCATTTAGAAGGGGAATGTGATGGAAGAAGAGCATAAAGATGATAAATGTTTTCTGAGGGTCTAATCTGAATTTCTGGAAGAATCATACTTCGCGGCTGGTCATACCGCAGAATGGGTTTCCCTTCGGGAACCCCAACCGGAGCCTTTGACTTAACAACCTGATTCACAATTCAAGGACGCTTTAACGCAGGTGGTTTTTGGCCGATAAACTGCTTCTCTCTGTGTAGTCCGTTGGAATGTTCTCCTTAAGAGCGTAGTGGCTAGAACCAGATGTTGCCCAGCAGCTGACTCGGAGAAAGTGAATTGCATCTGGTCGCTGTCCATTTACTTGTCCGGCATGATCGCATTTCCAGTCTCAAGAAGCCACCTTGTACAGTTCTTGAGGTCACGGAAGCACGCATGTCATCAAACCACGTAAAGGTGCAGTCTCGTCGTGATGATCAATGTCTTATCCTGCCATAAATCAAATGTTTGATTTTCAATAAAACTACTATTTCGCGTGCAAGTGTCTTCGGTCACTACCTTATTGAGGCATTCGCAATGGAAAAATGCGATAGATTATAATCAGATTCGCACGGCGCAACAAAATAGCGTGGAGTTAGGCATGATGTCAGCACCGAAAATGGGGGATAGCGGTAACGAAGTGAGTATAAATGTAACTGAACATTTTTGGTTACTTCTCAGCACATAGTTTTGTAAATTTTTAAAGTCTAATTCAAAATTTATGTTTAATGAATTATGAAGTGGTAATTTGGATGCCATCCACTTTTAAACCTAACACCATCACATAAATGAGAATAAATCGTTAAACGAGTCGTTAGGAGTGTTGTGATACTGGGGCGTAAAGTGTTAGTTACACATCCATGTTATCAGTGCGCATACTGCAAAGTACCAGCAAACCCATAAGGAAACAAATTCGAAACGACAGCATCAGAAATTAGAGGCCCAATGTGTACTTTCCTAAGCTGTCACAACTGAATCAGACTTTTTTATCACATGCTTCCCGTAGGAGTGCAGCGGAAGGGGTATAACCACCCTAGCCACTGAGGACTGCTACACTATTAGGGATATCTGGAGACGTGACCTTGAAACTCGAAGTGTAGAACCACATGAGGTCCCAGTAGGTCACGGGTGGTACCGAGCCGGGCGACACTGGATTGCCGTCAACCCCCGAAGTGACCGGTGGTGGCGGGATTCCGACCGCTGACCTCCGAAGTGGTAAGCAAACGCTCTGAATCACCCAATCACCATCAACTGAAGGCGAAACCACTATCTAAGTACTTACATGCTAGATTGTCTCCATATAAGCGACGATATTCCCGTTCGAATTCACGCTCGATACGAGCAAAGTGCTTGTGCAACCTTTGACGAAATTCTCGCGGAAGAACGGATTCAACAGGTCCCGTATACTCAGTGACCGAGTCAGTGTTAGCATCCACATGACCGGAGAGTGCGGAAATGTTTTGATTAGATGGAGTAACCGGCAAATTCAATGTTTCCTGTCCCAACTCGCGTTCCGGCGCCACACGTGCAGCCGATGACATGATTCAAAACCGGAAAGGGGTGCACCTATAAATGGCCTAAAATATGGAAACTTTCATAAAGGCTTTTCATAGGACTGTACAGAAAGGAAAAAGACAAGATCTGCAGCAAATTTTATTTTTTGAAAATTTGGAGACTTCGGATGTAATTGTCCAAGGTGTCGATAAATAACTGGCTAGTAACTTTTTCCTCACCACTGCACAAAGGATTTTGGGAAACAAATTCCGTGTAGATTCGATAGACTGTTTCCAGTTCTTCATGCACCGGAGCACAGTTATTATCCGTATTTAAAACGATTTTCAGCATTGTAGGTGCTTCGTAAAAGTGCAGCCGATAATTGTTGGTCACATACGAGAATCGAGTAACATCACTCTCAGTTGGAGACAACTTGGAACAGAATGTCTTTAGCACCACCAACATCCCGTGCAAGAGTTTTAAATGATTTTTGGTAGGATCCTCCCCTTGTGCAGTCTTAGTCCATTCATGATAGTAAGTGCAATTGCCGTTTTTATCAAAAATGTATAGGTTGTAAACAGTCATGTGCAAAATATCACAGATAAATCTGAAAATAAAGACAAACGGGAATTTATGGTGTCAAACCAAGAAAATTGTAACAAAAGTAAAACATCTTAACGATTTTTACATGATCATCAATAGTTGGCCGTCAAACTATCTCATATGAAAAATAATCATAAGCATTTGGCTTCGAAATTTCTTTTGCAAAATGACTTGGTAGGTAAAATATCATTTTCCCTTGACCCATTTCAAAAGTAGTGTTAGCTATCTATTTCATCTGCTCTAAATCAGCCGTCAACGCGATTCGCCGAGAGAAAAGGTCATACGAATGCAAAATGGCGAAATCGGTTCGTCACCGGTGGAATTTGAGGTGGAAACTAATTCGGCTGTAACCCTGAAAGAATTGTTTGTGGACCACTTCAGTCTCTACAAAATCGACGATTGACGTACCTAATGTAGTGCAAACCTTATGACGTTCATATTACGCACCCTACACCGTACTATTTTCCATTTCAGCCGATGTACCCTTACTACTAGAACGGCAAGACGTACCATTCGGCCCCCAGATTCTTGTTTTTGTGGACACTGAAGCATCCGTCGATTACTAACGAAAACTTGCCTATCAGTGACTCGTTCAATTATACCATGGATCGTTATCTTCACCCAAGCGAATCTGATACCGACTTGAGCCCTAAAAAGGTTTCAAATTATCGAACCCACTGACTCCGAACTCGTTATGCTTTCTCCAACGGATGCAGTCAGCATTACCGGAACCCAGTGGAAATACTTGAATGATTCTTCGTGTCATCCTGAGGTGACTCGCATGCTCCACTATCTGCCCACCGAAAATTGGCCTCACTCTGTGAATGAAGTCGAAAACATGAGTTCCAGGTGTCCGGTCTGTGCAGAAATAAACTGCGGTTTTACGACCCATCCATCACCCAGGGTCACTAAATCCTTATATATATATATATATATATATATATATATATATATATATATATCGGAATTAAGCTAACCCCATGATAGTTACTACAGTCACTGCGTATTCCCTTCTTGAAGATGAGTACAATCAATGACTCACCACATAATAGCGGGATACGTTCCTCCTTCCAAACGTCACGGAGCAAGGTGGTAAGTGATTTTGTCAATGCTCCACCGCCCATTTTGAAAAAACTAGAGGGAGTCCGTCAGGACCGGCTACTTTCCCTCGCCTCAGTGATTGAATGCATGACTCTACCTCTACTTCCGATGGGGGTTCAAATGATATTCCCAAAGGAATCTCAGTTGTTGACGTCGGACTAACTACAGTAGCGCGAGGCCAGCTAAACTGCTCTTAGAAGTATTCAGCCCAGCGGTCGAGCCTTTGCTCTTCACCATGAATGGGCTCACCATTTCCATCGCATATCATTTCGCTGACTGGGGTTCGCCGTCCACCGGTGTCGCGAATATGTTTAAACTGTCTTTGACTGTTACCTGAAGCAGCTGCTATTTCCATTTCTTCAGCTACGTGGACCCACCAATTTTCGTGATCCTTCTTAAGGCTTTTTGTAACTTGCCTTTGTAGCTTTCTTCGTACCTTATTCATCTCCTTACAGTTCGAGAGCTGACTTTTTTCCCTCTTTAGACTGATCGACTCCCAACCTGGAGGACCAAGAGAGTGGACTTTGTTTGGCCTCGAGCTATCGACCTGTCAGCCATGATTGCATCTCCAGCTTAAAGAAGCCATCCTGTTTGGCTCTTTGGGTCATGGAGGCACGCAAGCCATCACAACACGTCAAGGTGCAGTCTCGTCGCGATGCGAGACCTGAGCGCAAAGAAATCCAGTTTTGCTTCCAATTGCGAACGTTGTAGATGTACTGGAGTCCTAATCCCCCAGCGTCCAATTTGACGGTACTAACTCGTGTTTTTTGCTGTCCTCCAAGGCGACACCGCCATCCTGGACATAGAATAGGAGGCACTGTTTTGATTTCTCTGTGTCTGGACCTCGTAAAACATGTCCAAACCACTGCAACCGTCGGCGTTGTAGGAGTCTTCATGAAAAGTTCCTGCGAAAAGGCCTTTTTCTGCGAAGGAGCTAGTTTTTCCCAACACTCGCCTGCGCACTTGATCACTGCTGACGCGTTGCTCCCACCAAACACGGGCAACGCTACGTGAGCAGCGGGTATCAAACACAGCCAGGTGACGGATATACTGAACTCGGAGGGGTCACGTTTCACAACTATACATCAGTACGGGGTGCACGGTGGTATTATAAATCCGGCTCTTCAAGAAAAGACTGATGTCGTGTCGGCGCCAAAGATGTTTCAGCTTCTAAAAAGCTAGTTTGGCCTTTGAAATACGCATAGGTATTTCCTCTTCTACGTCGCTATTTCCAGTAATACAGCGGTCCAGGTGAACAAAACTCAGTAATCCCGTCTTTCGTTGCCCAAGCAGAGCGCGGGTACACGCTCTTGCCAATCCTGGAGTAGCACCTTACACTTTGGCGCAAAGTACATTACATAGCGAGCCACCTGAGTTGTTAAAATGTTCAGTAGAAGTTTAGCTGCTGGGATGTTAGAAGCGAACAGAACGATGTCGTCGGCGTATTCCCGATCAGTAAGTCCGTGCCTTGGAGTGAATTCGACTTACCTACCTAGAAGGCCCTCCACCGATCGTCAGTTGCGAAGTAAAAGAAGAACAGAGAAATAGGGCAACCCTGTCGAACTCCACTGGAGATAACGAAGGGGGGCGAAAGCTTATTGTAAGCTCTTACTCGTCCTGGAGAACGGCAGTACAGGGAGCTGATGATTAATATACATTTTTCGGGTACACAGTTTCTCAACAAGCATTGTCACAGAGCAGTCCTGTCGAGTGAATCGAAGGCTGCTCTTATTCAAGAATACAGCGATGGTCGGTCTTCGGTAAATGTGCTGATACTCCAGCAGCTGACGGAGGGTGGATAACTGATCAATGCAGCCTCGGCCAAGGCAAAATCCCAGTTTCTCCTCATGAGTTTGCATCTCTCCGTGTGATGATAGTCTACGAAGAAAAACGGACGCCAAAATCTCGAATGCAATCTGGACTGAGATGATTTCTCTGTGACTGTCACAGATAATCCGTGATTTTTTCTTGAAGACAGGGACCACGATGGATTCCGTCCAACCCATGGGAGTTTAATCCTCTTCCCATACTTTAGAGGACACATGCGTTAGCTCTTCCACCATATCGTATCCCTTATCCTTGAATGCAGGTGGTCGCAGGTCGTCTGGGATTCGAGCCTTGTGGCGCTTGAGGAGTGCAAATTCCAGCCTCGCTGAGTGGATCTGAGGACATGGACCACTGAACACTTCGTTCATCAAAAGGTATGGCAGTTGGTGCAGAAGGCCAGTTGAACTGCAAGTTAAAGTGTTCAGCCCATCTTTCTAGGCGTCGACGGGGACTATGAATACGCGTTCCCTAGGCCTCAGAAACTGTCTCGTTGACACCGTATTTTTTGGTACCGGTGTTATGGATCATGTGAAACTTGAGCTTACAATGAGCTCAAATTTTAGGGTCAGACGGGCTTCGTTAGCAGCTACGTCCGCGGGGACTGAACTGCGGATATCCAGAAGCCCGAGGGATTTCGTCCTTATCCAATGATTGACAGGCCTGAAAACAATGCCATAACGAGCCAGACAAGCGGAATTCAGGGCCGATCTGACGAGAGCCCAACGCTGCTCTACGGGGCATGGTGGGATGGCGCCTAACCTATCTTTCACTTCACTCTGGAATTTGGCCAACATGGTAGCCTCCGATAGTCTGGAGACATAGACCCGAGATACTATTCTTATAGTTGCTCCACCAAAGCGCATAGATGGTGTGGCACACACTAATGCGTGATCAGAATCAAGACTAGTTCCCTAGTATGAACGGCAGTTCTGTATACAACCTCGCCATCTACAGCTAATTGTACTGTGATCAATCTGAGCCTAATCCTGAATTGACGAAGAAAGCCGCCAGGTAGCTGAACGATGTTTTGTGTTCTTGAAGCTGCTGCTGAACAGAAACAACAGATGAGTATGGGTTTAAAAGCCTTTCAACATTGTACGAGCGGTAGCAACTAAGAGGGTGTATGGGTTGTCTGAGAGGAGTAACACCTCTGAGATGGTTGACTGTCGTGTTCCTTGGAGCATCCTCCACCTCCTTGGTTTCCATCATTCACCCAGAACTTACCTGTGGCTCCACGAAGCTGCAGCATGCATCAGCGGCCACACCCCGGCAAACCGCTCGACAGGCGGACTAAACCAGGGTGAGGGTTACCGGTCTAGAAAAAACTTCGGCGAGACGGTGTTCGGCATGTGAAGGCAGATACTGCTGAATGGACGGACGAGATCTATTGATCCAACGGCTACAAAGGAAAACTGCCCAACTAACTGACCCGGAATTCCAGAAGAGGTGAATGAACCGTACAACGGGCCACCTGCTCCTCTGAAAACACTGTGCTGCCTTGCTGTCTGTACTTGGGTGTGCAAGGGCTAGAGGTGCAATCTCGAACAAAAAGGCCGAACGGTGCTGGGGACTCCGCTTCGCAATCTACTCCCGCGACTCTCCATGATTATTCGCGGGACCTCATGCACTCATCATGCTACGGCGTCCCCGGAAAGCGACGCGTCTCGTGTCCCGGCGGCCGAGGTGATAAGACAGCAAGCTGGGATTAGTAGCTGCAGGAGAAGAACACACATAGCTTGCTGGAAAGTCAGAACGTTTCTAGACGTCGGTAGTCAGTGTATCACAATGCAGACTCTACATGACTATGGCGTAAATATTGCTTGCCTCTCAGAAGTCCACCTGTCCAACTCAGGTAGCTGACAAATAAAAATCCCGGGAGTGGATACATTTTATGAGCTCTGTTACAATGCCCTGAAAGACAACTCCGGTCTCTACAGTGTCGCGTTTGCTCTGAACAAAGCAGCTAATGAAGTAATGATCTCTTGGGAGCCAGTCTCATCCAAACTCACCTTGGCACGCTTTAAACGTTACCCGAACGACCTGACAGTGATTGCGATCAATGCCCCAACGAATTCGGCTGATGACAAAACCAAAGACGAATTCTACAATAACTTGCAGGAGGTAAATAACCGGATTTCGAGTCGCGAGGTACTTCTCGTCGCAGGAGATTGGAACGTTCGCACTGGTACGACCGACGAATCCACCTGCATATTCTCGGGAAATTCAGTTTCGGTCAGCACTGCGAGATCAGTGACCGACGTCAACAGAATGGTTTTTTGCAGGACTCGATTTTAACACCATAAGAAGCACCAACTTGCATGGTACTCCAATGACGGTCACACTGCACACCAACTCGACCACATCCTGGTGAGAGCCCGTTGGACTTCGTCAGCGGAGTATTGCCGAGCGTACCGAGATGCGAAAACAGGCATTACAAACGGCATCGACCATGTACTCCTACGCGCGTGTTTCAAAGTTCATCTGTCTGTACGTGCTAGTCTCTGCACTCTGCCGGATAAACTTTTCTGCCCTAGAAAATCCAGAGGAGCAAGAGGCGTTGTCACGGGCAATCACAAATCGACTTATCACCGCAACCAACGCACAAGCAGACGGATTTCTGTGGAAGAGCAGTGGACTCGAATAAAGACGATAATTAAGGAAGCAACTTGGACGGTATTCGGGAGAAAAAGGCGGGCAAAAGATTGCACCTCCGAGAGCAAGCTGCAGCTGTCAACCAAAGCACATGAAGCCCGACTAGTAGGTAGTGCTGAACGCCGCGGACTGCAACGAGACCACACGCTGATCACAAAAGATACTGGATAGAAATAGCAGGAAAAATTGGACACCGGTCAGGAACTGATGATTTTGGAAAACTGTTCCACTTCATTTGCAACGCCTCGAATAGGTTCTGCAGACAAGGCTCGCTTCTTCGTGACCTGTCAGGAAACCTAATGCCCGAACAAAGTAAGGAAATGGACCGATGCGTTGAACACTGTGGTCAACTGCTCAACTGGCCTACAAGCCACCGGACGGGCCAACCAATATCAACCGTTCCAGTCCTGTACGAAATTAACTGTGACCCATCCAGTGCCGCGGAAATCACAGAAAAAATTAACAAACTGAAGGACAGAAAGAATGATGGGGAAGATAGCATCCCTCCAGAAGTATATGAAGCCTCTTCATCGTCACTGATTGACAGGTTGTGTACACTTTTTGGCTCTGTTTCGCGAGAGGAAGCATTTCCACCCGACTGAGGGATGTCCATTCTGCTGTCCATTCCGAAGACAGGTGATAAGTCAGCATGTGAGAACTACCGAGGGATTAGCTTGATCGATGTGACCGCAAAGATTTCCGGTGCGTTGTTACTAAACGGTTTCTCCCAGGCAAGAGTCCGGCGCACTCGCCCGAACCAAGGGGGTATCCGCCGTGACAAAGGCTGTGTGGATCAAATTTTTACACTGCGCCGAATACTGGAGCACCGCTACAATTTCCCCAGTCAACGGTAGCTTGCTTCATGGACTTCCGGGCCGCTTTCGATTCGGTTAACCACGAGTCTCCCTGGAGTATAATCCAATTCGATGGGATGGGATTGAAGGGGTACTACTCGACAACTGGTGCTAGGATTCCCATGTACGGAGAAGAATCGTTTGAGTTCGCACTCACTACCGGAGTTAAGCAGGGCTGTCCCCTCTCAACGATGCTTTTCAAATACGCCATCGATTGGACAATGAGTCACGCACTACGCGACTACCTTGGCGTTCAGCCTAGTCAAGAAATATACATCTCGGACCTGGAGTTCACGGATGCTACTGTCATGCTAGGAGACTCTCCCGCTACGCTCCAACCAATCCTCGACCGAATCAATTCTTTCGCGAGGTCTATCGGACTAGAAGTGAATTCAACCAAACAAAGCTTTCACAACCCATCTAGGCCCGACAATTCAACAACTGTTTATCAATGACCAACCAGTCGAATACGTCCCTTCATTCGAATACCTAGGCTCAACCCTGCTTTCGAACGGCCAGACAAAGGATGAAGTGGTATTACGTATCGACAGCGTAAGAAGAGCCTTTCTCCAACTAAGACGAACGCTGTGGACTCTCAGTGAAATCAGCCTAAGGATCAAAGTTCATGTTTACGGTGCCGTCATCCAACCCGTACTCATCTACGGCTGCGAAACCTAGCCGTTAAGAGTTGAGGATACCAGAAGGCTGGAGATTTTTGACCACTAATGCGTGCGGCAAATCCTCAAAGTCAACTGGCATCACAGGGTGTCCAACGAAGGGGTAAGGAGACGATGCTCTGATGTCGATGTTCTCGCCGTCCTCCTTCAACGTTGACGACTGCAGTGGTTCGGCCATTTCCTTCGGTGACCCGAGTCAGAGTCACCCTGCCGTACTCTTTGCCCTGGTTGGCGCTGTCGCCTTGCTAGGCAGCTCAGTACAATACACTAGAAAAAGACGTAGAGCTTCTAAGTCTTCGGTCGGTAGATAGAGCCCGGCGATGGAAAAAGGACTGGATCACGATCTGTACCGAACTCGCATCCGACCGCCGCGCCGGGTC
Organism: Fasciola hepatica; assembly: GCA_948099385.1. NCBI lineage: Eukaryota > Metazoa > Platyhelminthes > Trematoda > Plagiorchiida > Fasciolidae > Fasciola > Fasciola hepatica. Next base: position 15,149,274 of record CANUEZ040000019.1, read on the forward strand.
AGCAATGGTCCGTGATTTCCATGGAGCCGAATTATCCTCTCGCAGGAGCTAGTCGCGTGAAAGTAAGAGTAAGGAGGCAGTTTATACTTAAACGACCTCCTAGACGATGTTCACTGGGTGCAATACTAGCGACGCCGGCACTTAAGTATCCTGTTAGAACGACTTTGTCCGTTTTCTTGTGCTGTTCCTATTAGGTCGCGAAGATGTTGGTAGAACCTATCCTTCGCAGCATCCGGACCACAGTCTGTAGGGGCATGCGCAGAAGTCACAAACGGGCATCGCTTACAACCTTGTTTTCTGCTTATCATGCACGATCCTCTGACTGATACAGTGCACAGTTGACTATCAGCTGGAATCCAGTCTAGAAGACTAGCCTCGGCTCCATCATTCAGAACCACTCCAACGCTTGCTTGGTCAGAAGCCTCAGTTTCAGGTTCACCAGAACAGCGAAATTTTTTTCATTACACAAAGTGATTTACAGTAAAAGTCGTAAACCCCGTAGACAAAAGATACTGTAAAGAGGATGTGTGTAGGGAAAATTCAAGTAACATTCGGTTTGTTGACCTTGTTTTTGAAAACAGAAAGATTGTAAGTGACTGAAAATGTGGAAAGTGGGAGTGTCCTAAAGCTTTGCAGTTCGGGAAATAAAGGAGAACTGAAATAAAGAAGTTCGACATCTAGGGACAAGGACCTGATGCGGGTGACTGGCCACCTGCATACGAGATGAACGAAAGTCGTGGGAAGGGGAATTGCTGAAGCGAGTTCTAATAACGGTATAAAAGAGAGTGAAGCAATTTTCCCGCGATGGGCAAGTAAATGCAGAGTGGGGGTTAGGGAGGGAACATTGATTAATCAAACAGCTTTTCTTTGAACCCGATCAAGAAGAGAAACAACAGCAGACGAAGCTCCATTCCACACATGGCTGCAGTACTCAAGAGTCGGGCGGATTTGAGTCTTGAAGAGAAGGGGAGTGGGTGTACCAAAGCGTCTGGCGCGGAATAGAAATCCAGCTTTGTGCGCAGCGCGGAAGGCAAGTGCAGACGCAAGATGAGACTAACAAAGAAATGAATTTTTGGGTAAGGACAGTGACCCTGTGGAGCGAAGTGGGGTCGAGCCAAAATTCAGATGAGGAGAATAAGGGAGATGTTTAAGTGGAGCAAGGCAGAGAGTAGTTTTTGAGGCACTGAAACAGACATAGTTGGTAGGACCTCAAACTGAGTCTTAGATCATAATCAAGAGATGCACTAAGAACAGAACGATCGTGATCGATGTTGGTGGTAGCCTGGCGAGTAACAAAGTAAGAAGGAGAGCAATGGAAAGTGGCACCATCGGAAAAACAGTTAAGTAGGTTGTAGGTTGAAGACAGATCAATAATAAACAGAAGAAAGAGGGTAGGTACGACTATGGAACCTTGGGGAACAAAAGCATTCACAGGGAACGGCTGAGATAGAGTCCCATCGACTCGGACGGAGGTGGTTCGCTTACTGAGGGAACATGACATCCATGATACGAGAGCCGGCTGGAACCCGAAAAAAGACAGTTTCGACAGTAAACCTTCATACCAAACTCCGTCGAAAACTTTTGAGATGTCCAGCAAGACCAAATGAGTTTGCCCATGGTTACCGAGTGTGGTCCGCCAGGAGTGTGCGATGACAGCTAGTAGGTCGCTGGTAGGACGGGGGTGGAATCCATATTGACAATCACTCAGCACACCTTTACGTTCGAGGAACGGACGCAGCTGGTAGGAGATAACGGTTCCAAGTATTTTAGGAAGCACGGCACGGTGATGAGACGACAGCTGTTGGGATCGGAAGGGTCGCCGTGTTTGGGGATAGGAAATGTAGAGGCGTTCTTCTACGAAGAGGAAGAAGTTTCTCGATTGGGTGTGAAGGAAAAAGACGACGTAAAACGGGGGCTAACTCTAGAGCACATTTTAAGATGATAGGCGGAATACCGTCCGGGCCGGGTGGTTTGGGAACATTCAGATTAGGCAGAACCTGGAGAACCTCTCTGGCAGTTATTACAGGAAAAAAGGCGTGGCTGAGAACGTGAGGAAGGCAGAAAAGTAGGGCTGACAGATACAGTGGAACTGAGGGCAAAACGGTGGCAAAAACCCCGACCTTATACAGAGGGTCGGAGATCAAAAAACCAGGGGAATCGTAAATGGGAGGAAAGTTGGAAGAGCAGCAGTTACGAGAAACCGCCTTTGCAAGGGACTAGAATGAGCGGTTAACGGTATCGAATGCGCGTATTCGTTCAGCTTTGTAGCGTACGAAATATTCTTTAGCTCTCTGTATGGTGAGCGAGTGTTTGGTCCTAGCTTGCACAAAACGGTGTCGGCATGTTTGTCTGAGTGCGTTGTGCTACCGGTGGTACGCTGAGTTTTTTAAACGAACGGCACCGTTGCAAGTGTGATTAAACCACTCAAGGAATAGTGCGTTCCCGGGTTTAGAGAAATGAGGAATATAAAGATGCATACCTTGAAGAACAGTCTTAGTGAAATTAGAAACAGACACGGAAACACCAGACAAAACAAGTCGTTCCAAGGGTAACAGGCGAGAAAGTGGCGAAAATCATCCCAGTCAGCACAGTCGTAACGCTAAAAAAATGCGCCTAGAGTTTGGTGTTGGGACGGGATGAGAAAATTGAGTGGGAAATGGGGTGAGACAATGGTCCAGTGAGCCCAGGGGAGTAATATTAGAGAATGAAGAGGGAACGGATGTGTGAGGCTAAGAATGCCCGAACGGTCGCCCATAAGATAGGGAATGCGTGTAGGGAGATCCAAAAGTTGCCAAAAGTTGTTGACTAAAGCGAAAGCCTCGGATTCACGACTCACAGTTGAAGTGTTCGATGAGTGCAATAGCCAATTCTTGTGAGGGACGTTAAAATCACCAAAAATGGTAATATGGAAACTGGGGTCTGTTGAAGTCAGTGTCTCAATATTTAAAGATAATAACTCAAAAACCAGAGGGTCACTACTGTTGGGGGGGGGGGCGGCAAACAGTACAAAAATAATGAAGGGAGGGAGGAAAACGAACTTACAACCACATGAACTGAAAGTCCCGGATAAACGCGAAATTCCTGAGTAGGCGGTCGGCTGGTGGATGTGGGCGAAGACACCAGGTTTTGGGAAAAAAGCAGGAACGAAGTAAGCAGCTGGGAAACTGAAGATGACTGGTGTCTGACGAGGGAGAAATTTGGGTTTTAGTCAAAAATAAGGCAATGGGAGAGGAAGATTGAAGAATGTCGTGCCTAGAGTTATCACTTGGATTCAAACTACGAATGTTAATGAGGGCAGTGAGAACTTATTGCGAGTTCTGTGAGTGCACATAGTTGATTGGAAACTATTATTCATGTGATTTTCGAAATTAATTATTGAAGAGAGAACCAGTAACCCAAACCTGAGACTTGGAGTGAACAACCACATAAAGCCTGAGTAGCCTGGGCGTGGTAGTGAGCCGGACGACTGCCGAGTTGTCTATTATATATATATATATATATATATATATATATATATATATATATATATATATATATATATATATACTAATCAAACAGATGACAAACTATCGGAAATACCTAATCGGCAACGGCTGACACGTGCACACTTCCTACGCAATCGGGAAGCATGAATGAACATCTCACAAACTGCCAGTTTTAACTGATACATTATTAACCCCTCCCCTCCCCCCTCCCCCAAGCGAGAACAATATTGTCATGTTCATTCGCTATTTTCTATCTACCTTAGTTTGATTACTGCTGTCCTCCTGAATTCTCTCCTTCATTGATTTCAACTTCTTCCGCTCAGCTGTATCTCGGATAAAGCCTAAATTTCAGGTCTCTGTCTTCGGTCTGTCCTAACCACTCAGATTCCGTAGTCATATACGTATTAACTTATTCCACATACAAATCGTCTCAAAATGGAACGCTATCTACGTCCTGAACGATTCGACGCAGATCCAAACTCAGCTACTTCTTCGAAAATTTGGCGTCACTGGTTCTGCACGTTCGACAGATTTCTCGCCAAAATTGGCATACACGATTCTGAAAGACATGACTTTCTATACAGCTATATCTCTCCAACCATATACGATTATGTGGCTGAATGCACTTCATATAATGATGATATTCAAACCCTTGAAAAATTGTTTATCAAGCCGCTCAATAAAGCCTTTGCGTGCTATCTATTCGCAGCATGCGAACAGGAAACTGGGCAGGATTTCAACCAGTTCCTCCAAAAACTGAGATCCCTAGGTAATGATTGTAATTTCCAGACCGTGAAAGCCCAGCAAAATCAGAACGATGCTTTTCGGGATGCCTTCATGAGCGTGATGTAGTCGAACAATGTCTGACGGCGACATCTTGAAAATAAACCTCTGAACCCACCAAATCCATTGGGATTAGCCGAACCGATTGAATTAGCCCAAATGCAATTCCATGCTTTTCCGACACCATCACAACCGTATACGGCTTCAGCGTCAGCACCTACGGACTCAACTGATAATCATCCGTGATCACAACGTGGGTAAAAACTTACTCGCGTGAACCATGTCAGAAGCAGTTGGAACTAAATGCTACTTCTGAGGAAGCGACAGACATCATCGATTCAAATGTCCTGCTAATAATACGGTTTATAGTAACTGCGAAAAAAAGGACACTTCAAACGCGTCTGCCGATCACCTCCAGAGAAACGAATAACCTCTGCCACGACACCTGTACTCTCTACCATCATCACCGCTTCTTCTCCAGGTTGTCTCTCAAATGCGCTAACAATGATTACCGTGAACAAGATCCCAACGGAAGCTCTAAGAGGTACGGGAAGTCCCGGCAGTTACCTCTCCGAATTCGTCGTACAGTGTCACCGTCTTAAAATCACACAATCATCCAGCGTCATCGTCATGGCTTCTACAAGACTAATCAATCAAACAAAAGGTCACTGTTTTGTTAATATAAGTCTCAAGAATAATTCGTACAACAGCTCCACACTCTTCATGTTCTCTCACTTGTGTGACGATGTTGCACCGGGACAAGATTTTTTGAAATTTCACAAAGTAAATGAGATCCCACTCAGTGGAGGCAAACTAACCCTCTCTCATTGTGATGACAGCTTCATGTGTTGAGAACCCTTGTCTTTTCGGGAACTTGCTACAACATTGCAGGCCTATCGCAACTAAATCACGATCTCATATTCCTGTAGATGAGAAATTTATTCAGTCTGAAATTTAACGACTTCTGAGGGGCGGCACCATCCTGGAGCGCTCAAATCCTTGTTACAACAACCGAAAGACACAAAAGACGAATGGTAGTTGACTATCAATAGATACACATTGCTAGACGCATATCCAACTACCAGAATCGATGACATTGCACCTAAAATATCTCGACTTTATTTTCAGTGCGTTGGATCTGCGAAACGCATAACACCAAACCTCCATAGGAATCCAGACAGGTCACACCGCCCTTGAAGCCTGTGGTAATTTATATCAATTCTGCCGGATACCTTTCGGAGTGACCAGTGGTGCTGCTTGTTTTCAGGGCGCTATCGACAAAATTACTCGTGTGGAAAACTCAAAAGGAACCTTCGCCTATATCGATAATATAACCATGTGTGGTGTAAACGAAGATGATCAGGATAAGTATTGACGTTGAGAAAATACGAACTTACTGCTAACGAAGAGAACAGTATCACTAGTATCAAAGAACTTCAATTCCTGAGTTGTGAAGTTTCAAACGAACCGTTGAAGTCCGACCCCGAAAGATTACGACCCTTCCAGGAAATTCCTCCTCCAAAGGATAAGAAATCTCAACGACGAGCTATTCATTTATTTTCACACTATTTCCAATGGATTTCTCACTTCTCGGACAGGATTTATCCACTGGTCCATTACCACGTACTTCCTTTACTAGACGATGTCAGCGTCATTTGAAACATTCAAAAGCGAGCTCAAACGTGCCGTCGTCACCACTGTCGACCCCGAGGTACCACTGGTCGTTGAAACAGATGCCCCGGATATAGCTATCTCAGCCACACTCACAAAATCACAGGCCAGCCGCATTCTTTTCCCGGACTCTGTCGCAAAGCGAAAAGCATCATTCTTCTGCACAAAAGGAAGCTAACGCTAAGTTGGAGGCTATCCGGAAGTGGAGAGATTATTTGCTGGGCACACCTTTCCGACTTATCAAGGATAAAATATCGGTTGCTTTTATATTCGACTCTCGATGCCACGGAAAGATCGAAAGTGATAACACTCAAAGATGGCGAGTCGAATTATTGCGCCACCGCCCCAGCCATAAAAATGTCGCGGCCGACACACTGTCTCGCAGGTTCTGCTCCACGTCCACGTTACTCAAAGAACTACAACTCACTATGCCACCCGGGTATTGTCCGTATGCTTCATTTCGTCAGAACAAAGAATCTATAGCGGGAATCAACCTCGTTCAGCTGTTTAACATATTGCTTATCTGGACTTTTGCTGCCGAGCACGGTGGCCACTTGACCGTTGTCCGTGCACGCAACACGCACGCATTTGCAGTATACGTAAGCCACTCTTTCTCCATCGATAGTATTCTCCTCCTCATGGGCTGTGCAAACACTGCTCTGGTGATCGTGTGGCGTAGTGGGGAGTGCTTTTGTAACGGACAGGTAGCCCATGCATAGTAGGAAGGACTAGCGCACACGTGTAATAAGGGAACAGCCTGGTAAGGCTTACACGACCTTACAAATCTCTCATACTTAGTCGACGACGTGAAATCTGTTACTGGTGGTTGTACACTCTGTGACAAATGGAAACCACAGTCTTGCAAGTTACCTACCGGAAATTTCATTAAAGCTACTTCACCGTTTGAGAGCTTAAACAACGATTTTAAGGGATGGCTTTTCTCAGCAACCAAGAACCGGTACCTATTTCTCATCAAAGACGCGTTATCCAGGTTCCCGTTTGCTTATGCTTACTCACACTTGCCGACCGCCACAATCATTCGCTGCCTTTCCCAGTTTTTCTATATTTTCGGTATGCCGTCTTACTTCCTTTTCGGCAGGGGTTTTTCTTTCATGTCTGAAGAACTGAAGAACTTTCTCCACCATAAGGATATTGTAACTAGCAAAACGGTTTAAAATCCTCAGTCAAACGGACTATTCGAGAGACTTAATGGAACCCTATGGGGAACCACTGTTCTTGCAGCCTAGTCAAGGGGATTACCATGCACCCAGTGGGAGGATGTTCTTCCTGGCGCACTCAATTTCATTAGGTCATCGTTGTGCACTGCAATAAATGAGACTCCACATGAATGACTACCCATTTATCATCGTAAACCAACATCGGAGGTCTCAGTACGTACCTGGTTGAGTAGTCCAGGGTCGGTCTTGATGAGTCGTTCGGTGAGGTCAACAAAATACGATCCCTTAGTCGACGAAGTTTTACTGGTTGAGTGCAATCCGAAATATGCCTATGTCTGTTTCTCCGACGGACGAGAAGACACGGTCTCCAAACATCATTTGGTGCCTAAAATCCAAGCGTTAGAACAACCGACGGCCGCGGAATTTGCTGAAAATTAATTTCCGATGCTGAATGGTGACTCTCAGCTTTCACCTGACACCGTCTATAATCCCTCGGGTGAACAAGAATACACAGACACAATCTGCCCTCATACATCAACATGAGTCTGTCTGAACCACTCGGATTTCGCAATCATTTATGGATCAAATATGGCAAACCATTATTTTCTGGCCGCCGCGAACGTTGTTTACATTCCTGTGCGTTTTTTCCTTTTTCATACACAGTTCTCTTTTTTCAGCTGATGAAATCCATTCTTATTCCGACCCCGTCCTCTCAATCATACTGATCATGCCGATTCCTACGTGTCAAGTTTACACTACTGTGGATCTCAAAACAGTGTTTTGTAAATTTTCAAAAGCGGAATATGAAAAACCCTGCAAGGCGTTCGAAGTGGCAGACAATTTTTCAGGGCCTTCAGTTGTGCGGTGTTTTAGTGCCCAACTAATCAATCTAAGGAATCAAGAAATTCAATGGTACTATTCATATTAGCAATGTAACCATGTAAGTGGTTGGACTAGGGCTAACCACAACCGGAAACTTCAATGATTCCTGGGACCCATTGATAAATACAGGCTAACGCTGTGAAGTCAGTCACGGCTGCCACGGAATGTTTTTCTCGTTATATGATAAACCAATAACAGCAGAAGGGATAAATCCCAGTCTAAAGGTCAACTGTACAGTAGGGGATATATTTGTGAACAATCCTACCAACATTATTTTTGATTTTGTGCTTGAAAGTGTAAAGAACATTTCTGCAGTTCTTGCGAAAGCGAAGAGTTGAAATTAACGGTATTGTATGATGGGATAGTCCCTCCATACGGATGGCCGTTTGGCCGCACACGAGAGAAAGGATTGAAAACAAGAGAAACAATGACCACAAAAGAAACTCTAGTTACCACTTATCCCAAGGCATCATCGAACAGCTACAGCCACTTCGACGAATCAGAGCAATCGACTAATAGCCTTTTTCTCTCGTACAATGACTCCTTTCGAAAAGTACCACTCAGTCAACTATAAAGAACCTTACGCGATCGTAGAAGCTACCTGAGAATGGTGACACTTCCTCCTCAAGACTCATTTTTGGCTAATTATTGATCGGCGATGCATCTTCGTGTATATTAGAGAAAAAAGTAGAAAGGCGGTGGCTGGAGTTAATTGCTTACCATTAGGATATCATCCATAAGATCAACAAGGATAAGCAGAGGGATGATCTTTCTTGCTGTGCGTGTGCTTTCATTTTCGACGTAATTACTTCGAAAGATTTCTACGAATTATTATGACATTCTGGAATAACCCGTGTGGTATACTTCGTGCGTTTAAGAAACTTGCCACATTCGGTATAGGTCAAAAACTTGGTTTTCAATCGTACCCTCTGCGGCAATACTGAACCACTTACATGTCACCTTATTAACCTTAGTCAACCTTTTGAAAGACTCCGTATAGGCTTCAAAGTGGAATTGCCTTAATCGGCTCGCAATTAACATTTATTAACCCTTATCGATGAATACCAGTTTTTATTCCCATTTGCCTGCCCGGATGTCATCCTTAACAGTCACCTGTGGCCTATGTAACCTGTTTGCATTTTTTTGCTCTCGATCGAGGATTCCTTTTCAAATCAACCGAATCGTCTAAGCAACTAACAGAAAAAAAATAATAATCAGCCTGCCTGCTACCTGACTTAGATGGGGGTCACCCGTACGAAATTCAGAATCACAATAACCTACGAACATTATCCGGTACAAAATATCCAGATCATCCATTAGTACCAGAGGCCGATGACCATTTCACACACGATAAAGACAGTAAACCACCGCTTATCACTCCGATTCCGAATAACCCAAAAAACTGCTAGAGTGACGAAACGAACACGTCCATACTGTCAACGGAAACGAGAGGCTGAAATAAACGGTTGTACAAACCTTCGAAACTCCGTTACAGACGAACGTTTTATAAACACTAATTTTCCGCCCGGGTGAGTATCGTGCAAAGTTCCTCGCGTTAGCATACTCTGTCTGTGTCATGTACCTAATATTGTACCATTTTCTATTTCAGTTGGTGTACCTTCATCATTAGACAAATAAAGCCTGGTAGACAGTAATTCATTGTCATCCAGCAACTTTCTACACCCAATCACTCGGGGCCTTGTGGTCTCAGGGTCCGGTTGCCGGATATTCCTAATCGTCCAATGAGCCGTTGTGACTAGGAGGTTATAACCCTTCCACTGTCACGACGAGAATGCACCTTGGCATGGTGTGATGGCTTGCGTGCCTCCAAGACTCAAAGAGTTATGCAGGATGGCTTCCTTAAGCCGGAGATACAATTATGCCTGACAGGTCAATGGGTAGAGGCCAGACGAAGTCCAGTCTCAGAACCAGTTGATGGGCAACATCTGGTTCTAACCACTATGCGCCTACAGAGAACACTCCAACAAATAAACACGGAGAAACAGCTTGCCGGTGCAGAAACCCCCACTAAATGAACGTAGGAGTGGAGTATCTGGGGTTTCTGTCGACGGTGGTAGAAGTTACCGCACTTCATTGGGCAGCTATCGCCCGCCTAAGCTGGGCAGCTCTCAGCCCAAAGGATGCTGCCCCGTCCACATTCCGCTTGCTCCACGGGATGCATGGGGCTAAGGACTGAATCCGAAGAGCGGATCGACAACAAAGCATCAGCGGCGACGAGACAGAATGCTTGCAACAATCAGATCTCACGTGACAGACCTTCACCGGTGCTTCAGTCGCGTTCCCGTGCTGGGTTAACGCCCCACCGCCTTGTGGGTCAGACTTTTGAGTCAAAGGCTCCGGTTACGGTTCCCAAAGAAAAACCCCTTCTGCAATGTGGGCAGCCGCGAAGTATGATTCGCCTAGAAATTTCTAGCGGTCAATCGGGAAACATTCCTTATCTCTGTGCTCTTTATCCTTTACGTTCCTATTCTAAATGCGTACGAGTAGCCACAGCGAGTCGTGACTGTGAACTTGTAGCTCTCGGAAAGGGTAGCAAATTAGAGACAGGGGGAGAAAGAGAATCCATTCTCCAACCCAAGCATTCTCCTCACTTAGCTGTTTTCAACGTCCGCATACCTTGTCAATCGGGGCAACAGGCTGCCCTAGTTAGGACTCTTGAAACCTTTAACATAGACGCGTGCTGTGTCTCCGAAACACGCATACAAGACCCCGCTTTTCCCACTCTCCACACCCCGAGTACAAGCTCGGCTTCTAATTTCACTCTTCGCGTGTAGGGTGATTCGGTGTCTAGTGCTCGTGGTCATGCTGGCGTTGGCATCGCTCTGAGCTTGAAGGCTGAGCGTGCACTGCTCGACTAGATCCTAGTCAGTAGCCGTTTGTGTGCAGTTCGGTTGAATGGTTCTGTGCATGTCAACCGCATCAGACTGGAGCGCCGATGCCTGTTTGTCGTTTCTGTGTATGCCCCAACTGATTGTAGCTCTCCTGAGGCTAAAGACGAATTCTACCACGATTTGTCTCAACTGCTCCGCAGCGTGCGCTCTACGGACATCATGATTGTTGCTGGTGATTTCAGTGCTCAAGTCAGAAGCCTAGACGAGACGGAGAGCAATATGGGAGGCCAATTTGGCATTCCAGCCGATCGAACTAATGGTGATCGGCTCATTCAACTATGTTCCAACCATGGACTATCCCTAGCGAGCACAAATTTCTCGCACAGAAAGCGACACCGGCTAACCTGGCGTCCTCCTGCGCCTTCACAGCGTTCGATTCACATCGACCATATTGCTGTCGGTTATCGCTGGCGCGGATCAATTCAAGACTGTCGATCATTTTGGACCACACAACTGGTTGAGGGATCTTTTGGACTTTAACCACGCAGACGTGAGATAATTACTTTCCCAAAGTTTGCTGTACATTTTCTCATTCCTCGCTGCCACGTCATCTGTTGACCTGCATGTAGTTTCTTCCACTCCCGAAGAGGAACGGAGAACAGGGCACGGTACGGCAGACGAGTGTTCGCCACGTTGACGCCTCGCATAACGCGGACCCGATAATCAGATCACAGACTCCTACGAGCCATGAGAGGGAGAACACGGTTTACAGAGATGAAGTGATTAGGGTGTTTTGCGGGAGCGTGCGTGTTGCGTGTACGTGAAGAGCAGACGCATTGGGTCAATATTCTGGCAGTGTATACAGGGTAGATGATGGGGTACGAGTCGATTTCACGCTGGTGCACCCTCTTCCGTATTTAAACGATTTGAATCGTTCGGATGGAATCTAGTGTAAGTACCTAAAGGGATTAAATGTCCATAAGTCAGCGGGTCCAGATGGCATCCATCCAACTATCATCGAGCCGTTGGGGGGTATTATGGCTCCATCAGTGTGAACTGTACAGGTCTACGTTGGACCAGAGTAAGCTGCCTCAAGATGGGTAAAGCGCGGCCGTCGTGGCAATACATAAGAGTGGACCTGAGTCGGCTATGCATAACTACAAGCCTGTAAGCCTAATTAGCATCCTGTGTAAAGTCTTTGAGAAGATCATCCGTGCCCATATCTGCCAGCATCTACTAGAGCACTCCATGCTTAGCCCAACCCAACATCGATTCCTAAAAATAGATCTTGTCTGACCAATCTCTTGTGCTTCTTAGATGAAGTAACTCGACGACTGGACGGTGGTAAGCAAGTTGAGGTATGCTACCTCGACTTTAGAAAGGCGTTCGACTCCGTTAACCATCGTCTGTTGCTGTCCAAGATAGGTGCGTCAAAATATAGATGGCTGGCGGACTTCCTTTCCTGCGGGACGTTTTACGTCAAAGTAGGGGACAGGTGCCCTGATTTGGTGAACATCACCAGAAGCGTACCTCAAGGATCCGTCTTAGGTCTGTCACTATTTTTGTTGTTTATTACCGACCTGGCATCCGCCCATCAATCGCCTAGATTTGTTTCCGTGGATGACGTGAAAGTTGAAGGACCTGATGGTAGGGGTGATCTAGGCAAACATAGAAGAACCATGGTGGAGTGGGCATACAAATGGGACTTACCACCCAACGCTGAAAGAAGCCATTTTTTGTCAAGGATAACAGAAAGTCTAATTGTCGCTCATGATCAAGAGCTGTTCACCATAGAAGCAGTTAGTAGAGTTAAAAACCTCGGGGTCATCATAAAGAGTGACTTGAAATGGTCAGACCAGTGCAATGTTGCTGCGCAGAAGGCTCCTAGTGAGCTCTTCAGACTGCGATCAGCTTTGTATTGCAGGCGGCCGGGAACATTCGTACCTATTTGCATGGCTATAGTGCGACCTCATTCAGAGGTTGCGTGGAGGCTTGGTCACCCTTCTACAAAAAGATGTTGCCTGTTTGGAGAAATTTCAACGTCTTGCGAAGCGAATGGTTTAAAGGCAGAGCGATAAGACGTATGAACAGAGACTCTGTGGTCTCAGTCTTTCCTCACTGGAATGGAGGAGATTACGAGGCGATCTCATAGAGACATTTTAGGTAATAAAAGGCTTTTCTGGGCTTAGACCGGAGAGTCTATTCCATATGGCGGCAGACTGCTGAACAAGAGGTCACAGGATGATGCTGGCAGAAGTCCAATCTAGGGTGACTGCAACATCTTTAGCAACAGGGTGGTGAACTATTGGAATAGATTGCCAGAACAGGTAACAAAACTAGGGACCGTCCAGGCATTCAAGGGGGTTTTAGATCGCAAGTGGAACGAAATCATTTCTGACAGTGAGCTTTGATCATGTCGGACGGACGGTTGTAAACACTAGGGTTCGTCTGGTGTGTTTCGCTGTTGAACGTTTCCGCTTATCACATAATGACTCAGCAAAACATTCACTATGTGCAATGCCTCTCGCAGTTGATGTGCGGAGGTTTTACGTTTCCCATCTATTTTTAGTGGGGATTAGACGAAATAAACTGTGCAGTGGTGGGTGCCTAACTAGTGTGCATACCGCCCAAGGAATTCTGGACGCTCGATTGGCCGTGGCCATTACCTGTCCCATGCAAACTAAACTGAACTAAACCAAACAGCCAAATGGTCACCGCGCTTGGCACCAGGGGTTCAGATGAACAATAATGTGTGTTGAACAAATACGCAAGCGGCAAGTGCCTCCTCCTAGAAGTCCGATGAAGTTGGGCTTCGACTGTGGACGTGGACCGGGTGTATTGATATCTCAGGAATTCCGTGCATGTCGTTCATTGCATTATGGTGCGCCGACCGGGAATCGAACCTGAGCCGCCTGCGTAAGAGATGAGCATTTCAGCACTAAACCAACGGTTGGCTCCTATTACCCACTAGGTCGTCGCAATTATGGGAGATTGGTCGTATACCACCAAACTAGGGCACCTATAGATCCAATACTGTAGACCAGTTATTTAATACATGCTTACCTCATATGCAAAAAACTCCTAGGATACACGAAACACCCACGGCCAATAAAATCACTCCAGAATTTATTTAACGCAATTGGATGTTTCCCTTGTAGCACGCAGCCCGTTCGTACCATCAGTTTTTGGTCGGTTTTCGATCGATTCGTTTAGTAGTCATTTTACACGGATCAAAAATGAATTGATACGAAGGAAACGACGACCGAAGTAATGTGCAATGCGTAGTTGGCGTTCTATTTGAATATATCGGTTTATTTCATCGAAATGCCCCGAAATACCTCGATATAGATTGCTCTCTTTCATACCCTCGAAATGGGTAGAGTTAGGACAACTAGTCGAAAAATCCTAACCGATCGGTTTTTGGCCGGTTTTCGAGCGGTTTTTACTATTGCGCCGATCGGCCTCCGAGCGGTATCTGAGTGGTTTTGGAGCAGCTTTTGGCCGGTTTCTGAACGGTTTTCAAACGGTTTGTGCCAGTTGCTTGAAATACGTGAAATGCTTCGCTCATTTCTATCACTTCCCAAATTACGTTTTACGACGCTCATCTCTATCTCCTAAGTTAGGATTTTCCGACTAGTTGTCCTAACTCTACCCATTTCGAGGGTATGAAAGAGAGCAATCTATATCGAGGTATTTCGGGGCATTTCGATGAAATAAACCGATATATTCAAATAGAACGCCAACTACGCATTGCACATTACTTCGGTCGTCGTTTCCTTCGTATCAATTCATTTTTGATCCGTGTAAAATGGCTAGTAGCCTAACGGACCAAAAACCAACCGAAAACCGACCGGCGTAATAGTAAAAACCGGCCAAAAGCCGGTAAGTTTCGGAGCGGTTTTTTGCTACAGGGGTTTTTATAACCTTAGTATCCAGTTCGGTTCAGTTCAGTTCAGTTTGCACAGGACTTGGTGTGGCTAGAGCCAATCGTGTGTCCAGATAGTTGTGTTGTCGCCGCACTTCCGCAGTTCCCAACACTGTGTGAATTTCGTTTTTCTGAAAGGCAGAAACTTTGTGCAGTATCAGCCCTGGCAGAGAAAGGTGGAAACAATGAGTAATTTGCATCTGAATCTAAAAACTGCTTAACATAATTCGGGGTACACTGCCATCCAACACAGGTCTACTGGTTTCTGAAAAGTCTTCACTGCTGTGGTATTTATCACCTCCTTCGAGAGCTTATTCCAATAGGGCACCACTCTATTTGAGAAGTAAATCGCCCGAATTTTGAGTCTCGAGTGCTTTCTTTGTAATCTAAGGCTATGCCCCCTTGTGCCTCTCTCGGAAATCAGAGAGAAAAGGTCTTCTCGATTTATACCTGACAGTTCCTTCATTACCTTGAAGGTTTCTATCAAATCCTCCCGAACGCGCCGCCTTTTCATCGAGAACAGGTCTAGGGCACGGAGACGCTCTGTGTAGTTAAATCCCTTTAGCCAGTTACCATTCTAGTGGCTAGCCCCTGCACTTTCTCCGGACAGTCTGTAACTTTCTGGTAGTACGGTGCGCAGGCTTGCACGCAGTACTCCATGTGCGGCCTAACCATGGTTTGGTATATCAGAACGGGGATCTCCTGCTCTCTACACGACATACTGGATCTAACTCGAAAGATTTCTCTCCTGGCCATATTGGCTGCTGCGGTGCACTGCTCCGACGGCTTGAAGATGTTGTCCATTATAATGCCCAAGTCTTTGACCTGAGAGACCACTTGCAACGAACCCACACCATTCCCCTAACCCGCTGTACTTGTCGTCAGGCAATGACACTTGGTGAGGTTTTCTGGAAGGTCCCATTTGTGCGACCAGTTTTGTAGTGCAGATACGTCAAGTACTATATCTACTCCAGCTATCTTGACGCCATCGGCATTAGCGAATGGAGATAACCCTAGAAAGCCATCAAAAATCTTCGGAGCAGCAGATTGCATGTATTGGGCTGACAAGGAATATCACCGAAAAAACATGATTTATGTAACAACTGAAAGCGGGAAACACCGAAAGTAATACGGACGACAGGCGTCCAATTTATGGTTTAGTACTGTTCAGTTCACTTCAGTTCAGTTCAGTTCGGTTCAGTCCAGTTCAGTTCAGTTCAGCTCAGTCTGCACAGGACAGGTAATGGCCACGGCCAATCGAGCGTCCAGAATTCCCTCGATGGTATGCACACCAGTTATGCACCCACCACTGCCGAGTGTATCTCGTCGAATCCCCGCTAAAAACGAGAGGAAAACTGAAAACCTCTTCGTACATCATCTGCGAGAGACATTATGCAACGTGAGCGTTCACTGAGACTGTATGCAATGAGCGAAAAGGCCCATTAGAACATACTCCATAAGGACCACAGTGCTACCCGTCATCCATCTAGTTGATATACTCAACGCTCACTACGAGGAAATACCTCGTGCCACCCGCGATCTAGGGCACCTTTGAAGGATTAGATGGTCTGCGGATCCACCACTCCACCAGGCAGACCGTCCCAACTGTTCACAACCCTGTTGCTGAAGAAGTGCGATCTAGCCATCAACCTAGATCGGGCTTTTATCAACTTCTTTTCGTGCCCCCTTGTTCTGGAGTCTACGGCCACTTGAAATAGACTATCTGGTCTAAGGCCAGAAAAGCCCTTCATTACCTTGAACGTTTCTATGAGATCCCCTCGACTTCTCCTTCTTTCCAACGAGAAGAGATTCAGGTCACAGAGTCTCTGCTCGTAAGCCTTACCCCTCTACCCTTCAACCATTCGCGTGGCGAGACGTTGGACTTTCTCGAGGCAGGCGGCGCCCTTTTTGTAGAAGGGTGACCAAGCCTGCACGCCACCTTCTAAGTGAGGTCGTACTATAGCCATATAAGTAGATACGAATACCTCCGGCTTCCGGCAAGACAAAGCTGATCGCAGCCTTAAGAGCTCTCCACGAGCCTTATGTGCAGCAGCGTTGCACTGCTCCGACCATTTGAAGTCACTGTTCATGATGACCCCAAGGTCTTTAACCCTACTGGCTGTCTCTATGGTGAACAGCCCTTGATCATGGGCGACAGTTAGGCTCTCTGTTGCCCTTGACAACAAATGGCTTTTTTGAGCATTTAGAGGTAAGTCCCATTTGTATGCCCATTTCAGGACGGTACCTATTTCCCTGCCCAAGACCGCCCTACCCTTAGATCCAACAATTTTCACATCATCCGCAAAAATAAAGCTGGGCGATTGGAGAGTGGATGCTAGGTCATTAATAAATAACAAGAATAGGACCGGGCCTAGGACGGATCCCTGAGGTACACCACTGGTGACGTTCACCAAACTGGAGCACCTGCCCCCCACTTTGACGTAAAGCGTCCTGTGGGAGAGGAAGTCCTCCAGCCACCTATATACTGGCCCACCTATACCGAAAGTCTCCATCTTGCGTAGCAAAAGACGATGACTAACTGAGTCGAACGCCTTGCTAAAGTCGAGGTAGCATACCTCAACATGCTTACCGCCGTCCAGTCGACGAGTTACTTCATCTAAGAAGCACAAGAGATTGGTCAGGCAAGATCTATTTTTCAGGAATCCATGCTGCGCCGGGCTTAGCATGGAGTGCTGCAGTAAGTGCTGGCAGATATGGGCACGGATGATCTTTTCGAGGACTTTACAGAGAATGCTTGTTAGGCTTACCGGCCTGTAGTTCTGCACATCCGACTTAGGCCCACTCTTATGTACTGCCACGACTGCCGCGACTTTCCAGTCCTGAGGCAGCTTACCCTGGTCCAACGTGGATCTGTACAGTCTGCATACCGGTGGAGCTATGATATCCGCCAACGGCTTGATGATAGCTGGATGAATGCCATCTGGGCCCGCTGACTTGTGGCTGTTTAACTCCTGTAGGTACTTACGCACGCATTCCTCTGAGAGATCTGGCTCATTTAACTGAGGAGGATGCACCAGAGCCAGATCTACTCGTACCCCACTATCTATCCTATGTACACTACCAAAGTATTCCCTCAGGGCGTCTGCTTTGCCCTGGTCATCAGTGACAATACCATAGTCTCTAGTGGATAGCGGACCTACGGCATTTCTTTTTGAGCCTTTAGACTGTACATAGCTGTAGAACTTCTTCGGTTGTTGTCTTACAGACTGGGCCAATTTGAGCTCAAATTCCCGCTTAGAAGTTCTCAAAAGGCTTACAGTCTCGTTTCTCAGCTTCGTATAGCGGTTCCAGGCTAGCTGACTGCCGGAAGCCTTGTACTGGTTCCGAGAGCGGTTTCTACGTCTGATGGCCTTGGCTATTGCAGCCTTCCACCACATGGGTTTGCCTTCCCCACTCCTTCGTTTTAAGGGTGCAAACTCTTCCTGTAGGGCAGTCAGGGATCCCTTTATGGCCTGCCAGCGCTCCTCGACAGTAGCCTCCTCTGTCGTGTCCCAGGTCAAACCCATCGCCCTATTACGAAGCCTATCTATGTCCATACTACCAAAATTCCTGATCAGCCTTGAGGGTACCTTCGGTTGCCGCATGCATAGAACTAATTTGACACACACGTGGTCACTCTTTCCCAGAGGTGCACAATAATGCAGTCCAGCCACATCGTTGGGGAAGTTCGTTATAGCTAGATCCAGCAAGGATGGAACGCATCCAGTCCTATATCTGGTGTTCTCCCTAATATGCTGATGCAACGCATTATCATGCAGCCATTCTAAGTAGGTTTGCTCCTCCGATCCCGGCACGCAGACCTCAGCCACCCAGTCGATGTGCGGAAGATTGAAGTCACCCACTATGAGGGTCTTTTGTGCGTCCCTAACTAGTTCAGTCAAAGTCCGCAGCAAACAAACGTCCTCTTCGTGGTTTGTGCTTCGTGCCCTGTAGACGCAGACGACGTTAACCCTTCTGCCTGAAAGGACGATCGTAACGGCACATAGCTGGATATTGCGAGTGCGCATCTTGGTCTGGGACTCAAAGTGGTTTGCACCTGACCTAACGAGGACGGCTACTCCACCACCAAGGCGATCTTGTTCCCGATCCTGCCTGTAGACTGCAAAACCGTAACTTATTAGGCCTGGCACATGGTCTTCTTCAGAAAGCCACGTTTCCGTGACGGCAACTATTGACGCTTTCTGTTCGTCACCGGTTTTGGCAAGTTCTGCCCATTTGTTTCTAATACTACACGCGTTAGTATATAACACCAAGGCGTTTGCTCCGTCGCCTAGGTGTCTTTTGTTATTCATTACTGACTGTTTCTCAGGCGCAACGCCTGAGATGATGACACGTTTTTTGCTTCGGATGTCCCCACTGGGGTGCATGAAGCCGGCTGATGGTCCCGAATTTCCGACGACTCCCAATCCATCTCTATAGGAGTGGCCACAACATCCAGACTGGCAGGGGCCGCACTGTCATCTATCTTCGGACAGTACTGCCAATTCTCGTCTTCCAGCGCATCTTCAATTACAACTATTAGCGACCCCACTGACACCATTTTGTTAAGCTAGGGGCCAAAGGGGCTGTACTACACACCAGCGTTCGTTTTTTAGTTTTGTAGGAGCCCTCCTCCAGACCGAGGATCACTGCTCCATTGTAGTGACTTTTACCGGGAGGGCATTAGGGGTAGTGTTTACCTGTCCGAGGTTTCGAACAACATCAGTCTCTTCCTTTATGGTCACACCTCACGTGTTGCAGCGATTAGGCTGTGTGCGCTGCCAAAGACGTTTTAGTTTGCAGTGGCATCGTTTTAAAGTTTGGAAAACCGGTGGGACGGTAGGCATACTGAAGTTTGCCTGGTGAGCCTACGAAACTGGGTTTCAGTTTATCCTCATAGGTCAGCGAAAAAATTTGGATTTCACCATCATCCGCACGCCAGCTTCACCGCATGGTCCAAATCTTTTGTTTCCTGACAGAATCTTTTGTGCTGTAGCTTCAAGCACTAGGTATCCTGTTAATCAGTGGGTCACGACGCAGTCTGCGGTCCTACTCCAGCTCTCTAAGCAAGCTGTGCCAGTGGGGATCTAACTTTCTGTTAAAATCAGCGACGGTCTGGGCGTTAACCCCCAGGGCCGGAAGTTTGTTCCATCGATTTACTAATCCTTGGGAGAAGAAACTTGCCCTGACTACCGTATTGCAACGGCGTTTCACAAGCTTCACCTCGTGTCCCCTGGGCATATCGTCTGTGTTTCTTGAGAGCAACTGAAATACTCCCAAGTCTGAGAAGCCCCTTATAATCCTGAACACTTCAGTGAGATCTTTCATTGCCCTACTTCGTTCCAGCGAGGACTGCTTCAGTTCTCTAAACCTCTCTTTCATAGGACCTGTTTCGAAGTTCAGTAAACATTAGTGTGAATCTACTTTGCACTCGTTCCAGTGGTTGCCTGTCTCGAATAAGGCTTGGATGCGTGGCTTGGATGGCGTGCTCAAGAAGGGGCCTCAAGTGAGTTGTGTAGAAAGGTAGCAGTACCCAGGGATTCCGCGAGGCAACGGCCCTCAATAACCGTCACAGGGCATTATTACCCCTCCTAGCGACCTCCAAAAGTTTCCTCTGGGTTTTGGAATCAGCAGCCATACAACCCCCAGATCTTTGACAGTATCAGTACCTTCCAAAGACACCCTGGTACCTCCGTCCCCAGGTTCCCCCGGGCTGACCTGATGGTCGTTATCGGTGAGCTGCCTGCATTTAGCTGTGTTGAGCGGAAGCCCCCATTATGTGAGCCAACGGTACACCTTATCGAGACAGCCCTGCAAGGCATTTTCCCCAGAATCTCCCACTATCTTAACGTCTTCGGTAAGCATGAAGTGTGGACAATACAGCTCATAAGCTAAGTCGCCTATATATACCAGAAACAGCAGTGGCCCTGACACCGACCCCTAAGGGACTCCATTGACAACCTTACCCAGACTGGACCTGTGACCCTCCACATCTACGTGGAATTTCCTTTCTCTGAGGAACTCAGCTATCCAGTAACCCATCGGTGGGTTGATTCCACAGCTTGAAGCTTGTGCACTGGCAGCCTGTGATTCACTGAGTAGAAGGCTTTCCTGAAGTCCAATTAGAAGACTCCCACCCTTTCGTCATCGTCAAGTCTCCTCGAAACTTCATCCAGGAAGCACATGAGGTTCTTCGTGCACCATTTCTTCCCCATAAATCCATGTTGTTGCATACTTATCACCCCACTGGCGGATAGGAAGGCAACCTTTTGGTTTTGCAGAATCCTCCCCAGGACCTCCAATACCACAGATGTCAGGCTTACTAATCTGTAGTTGGAAGATTCCTCTCGACTTCCATTCTTGTGGATTGGCACCACCTGCTCCAGCTTCCAGTCTGTTGGCAGTTGACAGTTCCTCAGAGACTGGTTGAACAGCTGAAAAAGCAGTTCGGCGAACAGGTTGGCTAGTGGCTTCGACAGGGCTGGACATATTTCATCTGAGCCTGCTGCCCAACATAGTTCTAGTCTTGCTAGCTCCCGTGTAAATTCGTCCCCCTGAATTTGGACGAGTGGCATTCTTGTCCTACTGAATAGAGGGAGACTAGGCGTGCTCCTACCACTATTGTTGCTATGAGCTCCCCCAAAGCATTGGAGAAATACATTGGCCTTGCTTCCATTCGTCTCAGCGCTTTTGCCCCTCGAGCCCTCTACGTTACCAACTGCAACCCCTGGGGTTCACTTTGACCGGACCTAAATAACACATGCCTTTGGGTTAATTTTCGCCCCCAGCGTTAGCCTATCTCCGTACAGGCACACGCGCTCCAGTCGGATTCTCATAGCCTGGAGATTGATTAAGCACCAGCGGCTTCAAAGAAGACTATACTTAGCTGAACAAACATATAATTCTGTTTTGGGTGCTGGAAGAGGTGCACCCCAGAGGGCCATGATATCCACCAACGGCTCCTTGAGGTCTGAATGGATGCCATCTGGACCTGCTGACCTACGGACATTCAATTCCCTTGAGTCTTCACGCACGACCCAGTCTAAATGGTTCAAATCGTTTAACTATGGAGGAGGATGCACCAGCGTCAAATCAACCCGTACTCCACTACCTACCCTATGCACAGTAAAAATGTGTTCACTCAGGGCATCCGATTTCCTCTGGTCATCAGTTGCGATACCATGGTCCCCAATGGAGTGGGAACTTATCCCATTTTATGTTTGGCCTTTTGACTGTAAGCAACTATAGATCCTCTTCGGTTGCTTTCTTACGCATTTGGCCAAGCTGATCTCATAATCCCATGTAGAAGTTCTCAGAAGGCTAACCATCCCATACGAGGCTTACCAAGACAACCCCGTGCCAGCCGAATGCCGGAAGCTCTGTAAAGATTCCAACTACGTTCTCTATTTGATGGCCCGGGCCACAACAGCCTACCACCAAATTGGCTTGCGTTGCCTACCCCTATTTTCAAAGGCACTGCAATAGAAACGTCGGGTAGGTCGTACGATTTGTCGTATCAGCCTTGCAAAAGCAAACCGAAAACAGGAAGAACGTGGAGAAACGATCAATCTGGGAGATGGTACAACAATCCAAGGGAACTGATTCCGTGCCAAATTTCCAGATAGATCCTTATGTTGCTAAGTTTCGTCTTTTCGCCTTCAGCTGGCTTTTACAGAATTGGTGCCGAAGCCCGGGATGAAGGAAGCGGAAAAAGCCGGCCGAATCTGACAATCGGGAAGAGGCGATAGCCCACCCGCCATCGAAGGACCACCTGGGGAGTCCACTTGTCAACGAACTTCCACACTCATTGGTAGAGTGCAAAATAGTCAGAACTCAACTGGTGCCTACCCCGGGGGCGTCCGAGAAATTTTGCTTTAGTGGAAACTATGGGATGTAGGAAAGCCAGATGCGGTGATACCTTCGATTGTTCAACGAAGAGCGACGATGTTATCACGGCGCTGCTGGCACGAGGAGCCCCTGATGTCGTCAATGGAGGGGAAGTTTTTAACAGCCGTGACTTGGATTCCACCTTCAAGCAAACCCGAAGACTTTTGGATGCCCCCGGACACCCTTGGCAGTACCGGCAGGGGGTTTACGGAAGAAGGCAGCCGCCGGATGAAGACCTACGGTCCTTTGGTCGCGTGCTGTAACAGATGAGTCATCGGGCGTATCCCAATGAGGCCAAGGAGGAGCAGGAACGCCGAGTGTTAGAACAGTTAATTGACGGCGTCTGGAACCCAGTTGTGAAGCGAGTGCTATTACGAGAGAAGTCTGAGAATTCAGCACAGGCGTTGCCTGCAGGGGAAGCAGAGGAAAGCGTGGAACGGGCAGTCGCGGGGATGCAAGCTGAAGACGAGTTTTGCCTTCTACGCGAATGGCGATCGAGGACTCAACAGCCAACCCGTAATCCCACCAATTGGAGACGAAGCTGGAATCCGGGATGGCACGTTGGAGCACGTCGCCCCTCTTATAACAAGATCCAAGGCCGCAGCCCCAATAGGTGGTATACTGGTCCCCAAAACAGCCCTCAGGGCCATCGAACTCACAGCCAGTAGGGAGTCTGCCCTTGTACAGAAGGAGGCCACAAAAGCAGGAACAAGTTAGGTCCATCATTTCTGCCGTTTCGGTATGTTCCTCTTGCGCTCAACCACTCTCTGTTCGAGTGAAAGGTAATGGAACCGTTTTGTGTGGGCTGGTTGGTACGAGAGCTACGTGTAGTTTAATCGGTGCAAAATTGATGGCAGTAGTCGGAAAAGTAGGGTCAGTCTTGTATAGTATAGCCCTGACGACTGTGAAAGGGGAGAAGTTAAACGCCGGAGGGATCACCACTCCGAAGTTGGAACTGGGTGGCGTTGTAAGAAAGCAGCCTCCAATAGCGGTCGAAAAGATTTCCAATGGTGTGATAATCGGAGATGTCCTGGTGAATTTTGGATGCGTGATCGATATCCCACAGAATGGGTTATACCTGAGGAATGGAAACAGTAAAGCTTTCGGCCGGAACAAGATCAGCTTAAACAGTTGTGCAACGATACCGGCAACAGGAGACCACGTAAAGCAGTTTGATGAGTTTCTAGATGATAGTGGCAAGGCCAAAATAGTAAACCGTTGCCAGGCCTCTTTGAAAAGTTTTCCGACACGTTCTTTTGAGGGACGAGAGATTGAGTCGGACAGATTTAGTTAAACACCTAAATGACACAGGCACAAAAGACCCATTAAAATGCCCCTTAGACGAATCCAATGTGATTTTGATACATAAGGACCCTCTGGAGCTGGTGGGATTGAGGGCAATTCCTGCCTCACGTTCGATGTCGATCGTGAATGGGACTGCCACTGAGAATTCGGAAATAACGGAGCTGTGACTAGACTTACTGTCAAGAGGAGTATTTGTGGATATAAAAAGGAGCCTTCTTTGTCGATTGGCTGCCAATTCAAGCAGTTTAGTGCTGCCTAGATGCGGACGTTTTCTCTTGGCCTTGCTTATATTGCATCAACAAGCAGAATCTGGAAGATCCGAGAGCGCGAATCGTGATATGCTCGGAAGTTTCAGAAGCACTTTGGGAGTTAGAACAAGGAAGTCGTGAAACAAAACTACCCTACGCCGGGCGGACTTCTTTAGGATGGGTTGTTCTTGGACTGAGAGACTGGGAACCACCTTTTGTGGGATCGGAGTACCACATAACGGTGGAAATGTTTCCCTGAACAGAACAGGTCAGTCGACTTTGCAACACATATTTCTACGATCGGGACCCATCGAAAAACTGTTTTTCGTTGGAAGACAAACAGGCTGTTGATAAAGTTGCCAACGCCATTCCTTGTTGGACGGAAACCGCGAAGCTCCATGGAGGAATCCTGTGGTCAGACCCCCAGATAACTATATTGCGGCCAAAGAGAGATTGAATAGACGTTTTTAAAAAAAATTGCCCTTGATCTTGAATTCCTTGGTAAAAACCCCACTATAATAGAGGGGTATTAGTACAAGAGCCGCGCCCAGATAGTGTCCCGCATTCAGTTGAAGAATTTTGAGCCCAAGGGGCACCTGCCACAACAAGCAGTAACAAACCCCAAGAAGCCTAGCAGGTTAGGGGTAACAGCTGACTCCGTGGCTGCATTTCACGGGTGCTCCTTGAGTGATTACACGCCGTGGTTACCGGACATAACAGCAAACCTAGTTGGAGTGTAGCTTCTTTTTCGAAAAGAAAAACTGTTGTATTAGCTGCTTACACTGAAGAAATGTTTATTAAGGCTCGAGTGCTGGCAAGAGACAAGGGAGCCTTGAGGCTCCTTCGGTGGTAATCCGATCAAACATCAAATGAATGCTCTCCAATTTACTGCCCTTTCCTCAACGTTTTGTGCGGATTTTGCTTTACGTCGCGGGACAGACTGTTGGGGACGACATTGTGAGGATTGCCTCTCCAGAGCCGAGTATGATAACTTTTATGTAGAAGACTGATTGCTCTGAAGAATGCGATAGCTTTTGCAGTTCAGATGAGTGAATCACGTGGTGGCTTTCGGCTTTATAAGTGGATGTGTAATCGTTCGGAGGCGCTGGAAATTTTGCAGGAGTGTGAGCTGGTCCATCCCACCTTGGAACCATTTGATTACTCGAAAGTGCCGGGGAAAACTTCTGGATTGTAATGGAAAGTTCTCTTTTTAATCTACAATACACAAAATACCTCAAACAAGGCGCGGCCTGTTTTCTGTAGTGTCGTGTTCGAACTTCTGGGTTTAGTTTCTTCCATTTTGCCAGGCAATATGATGTTACAACCACTGCGTTGCCAAAATCTCCGTTAGGAATACCCAGTTGGAGAAAACTCTGCGCTGATGGAGTGAGTGACTTAGGAGTATGGGACGGCTTTGAGCGTTGATGATTCAGGGTTGTGTTCATAGAGGTGGCTTGCCGAACGAAGGTGCGCTGCTTCATGCTTTATGACGCTTCCGGAGTTGGCTGCAGAGCGAAAGAGTACTCCAGAATGACTTCAAGGGGCATGGCTGCTATTTTACCCAATTGTTCTTCATATCAGATAGCTTATCTGGAGACCGTAAAGGTTCCTGGGTTGGAGTTAGCCGCAGAAAGACTGAATGTTAGGGTCTGTCGGACTAATAAAGCAGAAACTCGGACCAAATTTGATAAGATCTACTACCGGACTAGCTGTGCAATAGTTTTGCCCAACATGAACAATACTAAAACGGTACTTGTTGCGTACGTTGTTAACCTTTCGGCCGAAATCCACCAGTGTTCTGAACACTGGCCATGAAGTCACCTCGGAACGAAGAGTGAAACTGCAAAATTGAGGATCGGTTCGAGAGTCGCCACAAGCGGCCCAGTGCTCTATAGCTTCATTTGCAGTGTCCAGAAAATTGCGTAAAGCCGGACAGTAGCTGTCAGATCGTATAGATACCGTAACACGTTTTGAGAATGCGTAGCCAAGTTCGCAACGGATTCCGAAATCAAAAGCCCATTATCCGTGATATTCTACGATACTAGGTTATTGAATGAACAATGACACCAAAAAGATTCAAACCTCAATAATTAGATCACAAGGACTCAACAAACGAGAAACTGAATTGCAGCGTGTGAGCAAGGAGCACGTGCGTCGCGCAGGTCCGGAACAAGGATATGACAAGGTAGCGCTCTGTGCGCGAACAAACAACAATTCGTACATAAAAACAAGCGTTTCGTAAAGACACGTCAATAGTGTAAGCAAGTGAGTGATGTTAAGAAAAACAATGAATAGCAAGGGTTTCAGGGGGATTTTCCACGACCGGTCGTTACACCGCCCACCAAAATCCTCCCGAATCCTTAACAGAATCATAGTTTTGGTATAAAGGTATTGATTCTCTCTACCTACATAGGCCCTGCTGTCAGTACGCGCGCCTAATGCTTGTAGTCAACGTCCTACTCATGGTCGCACCTAATCCGTTGGCCACATAGACTCTAGGCTATTCTACATATTCCACGAGAACAACTGACCGATGGCGGGCTTGAAGGGGGCACACAGAGGCTGTCCTTGGAAAGGCCGTCCTGCCCTGGCTATATGTGCTCGCGTGAGTGTGTGTATGTGTGTATGATGTAATCGCCGCTACCTCCACATATGTAAAAGACATTTCAGTAACGTCAACAAAAGCAAATTGCGGACACAGTCACATTTTTGATAGGGGTTGCAGGACATAACGTGCATCGGGTAAGTGCTTATGCGTCTGGATGTATAATGGAATCACAATCATAACCATACATCAAAGGGGGACTTTCTGCAACGTCAACGAAAGACTGTGAGAACTGTAACGTGTTTGACGGGGACTGCGCGGCATAAACGAGCAAAAGATAGGCATGTGTGCGTGACCTAAGCCCCGCTACTTCTACATGCAATGTCGTGTCGTGTGATAAACTAAGGTTTGAACAACTAACTCCATAGTAAATCATGAAAACCGCATGAAATTAAACACAAATATACTTCGAAGATGGTGTGAAGAGTTGGGTCCTACGGGGGAATCCATGAGGAATAAATAAATGAATTCAGCTTCATCTGGTATCAGCAAACGGGAGTTTAGCTTGGTCTGTAGCGTCGGCTTCGCCATCGCCTTTGTCACCTTCAAGCAGACATATTTTACGGATATCTCGCGATAAGTCTCCTTTGTTCGTTCTCACCACCACCGTGCGAACGAGACCATCGATTTCTGTACGACAATCCTTGATCACTCCAACCGGCCAATCGCCTTTATGTAAGTGGCTCTCCACGGGGATGACCACATCGCCATGTCTGAACGACCTCTTTTTGAAGATCCAATTTTGCCGAAGCTGCAGTGTCGGTAAGTACTCCCTCGTCCATCGTTTCCAGAAAGCCTGTGCCAGGTGGTTCACTTGTTTCTATCCAACAACGTACCTTCCAAGCAGGGTTTTCGGGGTGGTTACTCCTACTTTTGACCGAAGTATTAACAGGTCGTTGGGGGTGAGTGCCGGTTCGCCTTCCAGGTCTGGGACGATCGGCACCAGGGGTCTTTTGTTCAGTGAGCTTTCGACTTCTGTTAGTAAATTGGTCAGCGTCTCGTAATCGAGGGTTTGTTGTGAGGTCAGGGCTGTGAGTATTTTCCTAGTCGATCGTATCAGCCTTTTCCAAAAGCCACCACGATGATTGGCATAATGTGGGTTGAAGTGCCGTTCTATCCCCTTTGCAACGGTCTTGTTTTGTATTTTGGCGTGGTCCAGGTGGTTCCACCATTTCTCTAATTCTTTATGAGCCCCAGCGAAGCTGGAGCTACTGTTTGAATATACATTTTTGGGGACGCCCCGCTTCGCGATGAGTCTTTGAAAGGCCCTTAGAAACGAATCGGTGGTCATATTATGCACTACTTCAAGATGGAATGCTCTGCTTTGTAAATATGTTATCGGGCAGCCATACCTCTATTGGGTGCTCCTTTGCTGTCGTACAAGACACGGGCCAAAGCAGTCGACGCTGACTCCCACGGACGGCCACCATCTCGGTTGAACTTTCACGACTGGGAGGGGGGCCATCACTTGTTGGCTTGCTACCGCTCTCCGGCGACGACAAGTGAAGCAGTTGCCTATGGCTCGCTTGACCCTTGCTGGTCCCTTTGTCACCCAAAATCGTCGGCGTATATTGTTCAATAAGTGATTCAAACCTGCGTGTCCCTCTTCTCGATGTACATGGTCTATCAGGCATCTCGTTATGTAGTGGTCACCAGGGATTATTATAGGATGTTTTGTTTCGTACTCCAGATTTGAATTCGTCAGCCGCCCTCCAACTCTCAGTAGTCCTGCTTCCTTTGAAGTTATCATCTCTCCTGGCTAGCTCGCGGGCCTCGAACGGGAAATAGGCTAGTATCAGTAGGCGTAGAACGTCGAGTTCGGCCTGATTCAGCTCGCCCGGTAGTATCGTCCCCCCATTCAACCTGTTTTGTGGTCTTGCGCCTTTCATAATCAGTAGGAGTACTTTGTATCTTGTCCACCGGACCACGGCTCTTAAGATTTTTGTCCAGTTGGGAAATCGGCACAGTTTTTCTATTAGGCTTACGCGTCCCGTGAAGTTTGTAGCCAGTATCAGTCTTTTAGTTTCGATATCGCCATCATCAGCCTTAGGTATTAATAGCGTTGGCCACATCTCTTTAGCTGCGGTAAGGAAGCCCGGTCCTATTGTCCACATCCGCAGCCACTCTAGTGTTTTTAAGCCCCTTGAGCAGAAGTCGGCCGGGATACTGGCGGATTGTACATAGTGTAACGAACGTTTGAGTAATGCGTAGCCAAATTCGCAACGGATCCCTAAATCAAAAGACGATTATCCGTGATATTCTACGATACTAGATTATTACAATAAACAATGACATAAACAATATACAGACCTCAATAATACGATCACAAGGACTCAACAACGAGAAACCGAATAGCAGCGTGTGAGCAGACAGCACGTGCGTCACGCAGGTCCTGAACAAAGATGTGCCAAAGTAGCGCTCTGGGCGCGAACAAACAACAATTGGTCCAGAAAAACAACCAGTTCGTAAAGACAAGTCAATAGTGTATGGAAATGAGTGATGTTGGGAAAAACACTGAATCGCGAGGGAAAAGGGGGATTTTCCACGACCGGCTGTTACACATAGTGCCATTGATCAGCCTTAGTCCACTCGTGGATTACAGGGAGTCTGTTGGCCATGGAAGTGTTAAAGTGAGTGGTTATGTTGTTTATGTAATGTAGTAATAATAATAATAATAATGGTATATTTCTCGACCATGGTCGAGACGCATGCGCAAGCGCATGATCATGGTGTACAACGTTACTCAAAACAATGAACTATACACGAATTTCAAGAAAGCGAGTGGAGTCGTCAGAAGCAAAACAATATAGCTAGAGATAGTTTGAGTCGACCGAAATTATAAAGGTTTGCGCGGCAAATACGGTTTGGTTTCGGATTCGACCGGTTGGTAGTGGTCCGTGAAAATACAAAATATATCGTGAAAATATAGCGCTAGGGATGCGTTATAAGTCATAATAATGCAAGATGTGGGTAACTGAGGCCTATTGCGGGTTCTATGCACGGAGTAAGTAATGGACATGGAGAGGTTAAAGAAATGAATGGGAGTACAACCGTGAGCTTTGGTGAATATGAAGAGAGCGGCTCTCTATGGAGATGAAGTTGGCCCGGAATGATGGATATTCCCGATTCTAATAGAGGGAGTTCATCATGAAACGAGGGGACATGAGGAAACTTTGTGGAAATGGACAGGCAACGTTGATGAATGTGGAGGAAACAGCAATCCATATATAAGGTGAGTTTAGGTTCGGGATCAATAACCCTTATCATTCAGAAAAAAAAGGCAGCGCAACTTGAAGGCCTTTAACTGGTGAAGAGTCAATTTCAAGCTGGATACCGATCGAAAGAAAAATGAAATCTTGGAAGAGAAAACGGAGCGAAAAATCTCCTTGTAGGCTCGCGCCTTATTGTTCTGTTATGCTGACAAATATATTGACTTATTGATTCTCAGTGATCTTCGGCATCATTGTTGGGAACCAAGGATGTGAGGGACAAGTGGACTCGCGTTCGGATAACGTATCGAATTTTAATGAGAAAAAATTCCTGTGTTGCGTATTCTGGCTCTGTTATTGGATTGTTTCACATGAGACCAAGGTGATGTGCAGCATCCCGTGGGTATGGTTCATCAGGCGGGGTAAGGGACGTGTCAATCAATCAATAGAAGTTTGCTTGCGAACTGTTATTTCTGAAGCATCCAACAGTGACATCAGTAGTAGTGGTGTTGCGTTAGGAGACGTCTATCAATCTGCTTGTAAGCATTTGGGGGTGTTTTAGGTCGTGTGGCCCGATTGCAATCCCGTTTGGTATAAAAGATGCCATTAAGGTCTCTGTCGGTACAGTACCGTGACTGAGTCCGTCCAAAGGTTTCGGTTCCCAGTTTGTCCGGTCGACGCATCTCCTAATCAGCGTCGCGGCCTCCACGGCCTGTACTGCTGCCGTCAGTTCCAGCCTCGGAATGGACACCGTTTTCAGTAGACCCACTCCTGCCTTTGCGAATAGTATCTGGCTGTGCCGCCCACCATTTGCGTCCACCCAGCAGCCGTAAGCAACTATCCCGTAGCCTATTTCTGATGCATCAGAAAATAAGTGGAGTTAGGCGTCGTTCGTGCACTTGATTCCTGTTGAGCATCTTTGTATTTTTATCTCACCATGTTGCTCCAGGCTGTGCAGCCAGTCGCGCCATCGTTTATCGCCGTCATTCTGGAGAGGTTCGTCCCAACCCGTCCCTCTCTGGCACGGCAATTGCAGCAGGCACTTTCCCGGTAACAACCACGACGAAACGAAACCTAGGGGGTCATAGAGGCTTGAGACTGATGATAGGATTCCTCTGCGTGTGACCGGTCGTTCGGGTAGGTCCAGAGTGAAAATGAATTCGTCACCTCTGGGTTTCCACTGAAGACCAAGAGTGCGCTCTGTTTGTGAAGAGGATCCCAAAAGCTCTCTCGCACACTACATTTTCTCGGACTTCGGGATAACATCGAGCACTTGTTGGCTGTTTGTAGTCCATTTAGTGTGGTTGAATCCCCTGGCCTTTAGAGTGGCCATCAGTTCGGTCCTATATAGAATAGCAGTATTTGGTTGTCAGAGGAACACAAAAAACCGTCCACGTAGAAGTGGTCCATTGCTCTTCCTGGCAAATTGCTGGTTCCGCCGAAACGCTTAAGGGTTTCTCGGAGGGCAAACTTAGCACAGAAGGGGATGACATTGTCTTGAAGGGACGCACGGTCAGCCAGTACTCTTCTGGTGCACGATCTGCGTCGTTCTCAGACCACCAGAGAAGAGAAAAGGCGCCCCTTTCTTCAACGGGCGTCTTCACTTGTAGAAACATTTCACGTATGTCCGCAGAGGCGGCCACTTCTCCTGGCCGTAAACGACATAAAACCTTGACTAGTGGTGTTGTCCGGTCTGGGCCCTGTAGTATGTGGTCGTTGAGTGACACACCCTGACATTTCGCGGCACAGTCGAAAACCACTCTGACCTTCCCCGATTTCTTTGGGTTCACGACCGGGTGATGAGGTAGG
Organism: Fasciola hepatica; assembly: GCA_948099385.1. Lineage (NCBI taxonomy): Eukaryota > Metazoa > Platyhelminthes > Trematoda > Plagiorchiida > Fasciolidae > Fasciola > Fasciola hepatica. Next base: position 15,181,113 of record CANUEZ040000019.1, read on the forward strand.
TGCCACCTCAAATTTACGCTGATTGCCGCTGTATCCACTCTTTCTATATAACCCAAGTCGATGTTATGTTGCATGGCTCACGTGCATTCAATCCTTAATTGTGGTTCTCGAACTAGCTTGGAAGGAAGCATAATCTTTTCAGAGCCGTTTCTCGGCTGTTTGGCATAGGTTTCATGCTGGGTCACAACGGGACAAAAACCTCGAAACGATCTATTACAAACATAGCGTTCTTGGCTATCATTTCCAAATCTGACCTATCTTCTCGTGGTGGGGCATCTCTATCAATGGCCGGGTCGACCAATTCGGCGTTATACAGCTGTTGGAATGGCTGTTCAATGTTCGCCGTTTCCACCGAAGTGCTGTTGATTTGGACTTGTTTGCCGCATCCTCCATCTGTACTACCATATAAAGTCCAGCCGAATGTAGTGCATACTGCATAAGGTGCTTTGCGGCTTCCTATTCTTTGATCCAGGACCCAATGCGCTTCCGTTAAGTCAAAACCGATCAGCAGATCAACTTCGTTATTCTGCCACTTCTCGATCGTGACCCCGTTGAGATGCGGCCACTGAGTTAGAGTCGACTGCAATGACTGAGGTGCTCTCATCGGCAGATCCTTTATGATGAATGCTTCTAGAGTTCCTGCCCTATCTTCGCTGACCACGGTAACGAGTGGTGGGTGCAGTTTGGTCGGCTGGATGACTTCGGTGCCACTCACTGTGTTCACCGCTAATGAATATTGATTCCCTCTGATCCCATATCTCTCTGCAAACTCCTTTCTCACTAGCGTGGCATCCGAGTCACCATCAATGAAGGCCAAAGCTTTGACCACCCCAGTTGGGGTCACTGCTCCCACGGCAACTACGCCTAAAAGTAACGGTTTACTGGCAGACCGCGACGTTGAAAAAATAACACTAGTTTTGGCACTCGCCTCGGGTAAGGTTACTCTCGCCTGGTGCAGCAATCGATGTTGTCTGCCCGTAAAACCCTCGTAACCACGTCGGTTCCTTGTCCTACAAGCTGCCGCCCGGTGCGTGGTGTTGAGACAAACAAAACACGCTCCTGCCACCCTCGCTATTCCCCCCCCCCCGTTCGTCTATTGTGGCGTTGCCGAACTTGGGGCATTCTGGTAGGCCATGGCTAGCACCACAGGATCTGCAATTTGGTTGCGCCGTGGCATCGCGTGAAATGGCGTGTGCATTGGTCCAAGGTTGGTATTTTGGATGTTCCGGTGCAGGGGTTTGGACTTGGCTAGTACTGTGCTTGTTTACCCGGTAGCTGTCCCGGATGAGTCGGCCGAACCCGCTGTCGGCTATCTTCGTTTGCATGTCCAAGTATCCGGTCAGGTCTTCGAAGTTGGCCTCCCTGTCGCTTCGGCTTATCCGTTCCGCTTCTTCCACCCTCCGACCCTGTAGTTCGGGAGAGAGGTGACGGACTATGCCTTCCAAAGTGTGCATGGCGTCTAGGTCAGCCCCGAGACCGAAATGGTCGAGGGTGATTGAGCAGTTTTGCATCTTGATCACCAGGTGGGCCATTGTGTAGACGTCGCCCTTGGTTCTCCTTGCCTCTACCATCACGCCCTATATTAGGTTACGGGCTACTTTGAAAGGTTGGCCAAGCAAGTCCCTTAGAATCTTTCTTGCCCTTGTGTAGCCTTGTTCTGGGTCGAGCATGGTGCACCCGTCGATAGCTTTCCTTGCTCGGCCTCGACAGTAGTAAGTCAGTCAGAGAAGCCTTTGATCGGGGTCGGTTACCTTATTTTCGACGAACGTCTCGAACTGCTTGACAAACGTGCAGTAGTGTTCAGATCGCTCATCGAAAGCCGTTAGTTCCTCTCTTGGCAAATCGATCGATGGCGTTTTATAGTCGGCTACTGGCGTGGGGTTCCCTATATTAATTTACCCTGATCAATGGGGAGTATCGTAGTCGCTGGTCTCATGCCCACAATCTATCTGTATACACTTCTTTTCCACTTCCTGGGCCTGTTGTCTAGCGGATAAAAACTACTGTTTTAGGTCCCGTATTCTCAGCTTATATAGATCAACATCCTTACAATCCATATTGCCCTAAGTAACACACGAACTAGCACTGACAGGACTAGGCGATCTAACATTAACTAAAGAATCAAATGCACCCAAAACCTCTCCAGTGACCTGCAGTATTACTTCCTGTCCGGATTTCAATGTTTTCAATCCTTTTCTTGGCATTCTGGGTGTGTCTCCTCGTCCCAAATTGAACTACTGAGTATTGTAACACACGTTTGAGCAATACGTAGCCAAATTCGCAACGGATTCCGAAATCAAAAGCCCATTATCCGTGATATTCTACGATACTAGGTTATTGAATGAACAATGACACCAAAAAGATTCAAACCTCAATAACTAGATCACAAGGACTCAACAAACGAGAAACTGAATTGCAGCGTGTGAGCAAGGAGCACGTGCGTCACGCAGGTCCGGAACAAGGATATGACAAAGTAGCGCTCTGTGCGCGAACAAACAACAATTGGTCCATAAAACAAGCGGTTCGTAAAGACACGTCAATAGTGTAAGCAAGTGAGTGATGTTAAGAAAAACACTGAATAGCAAGGGTTTCAGGGGGATTTTCCACGACCTGGTCTTCACAGCTACTGCGCAGTCAAATTTTGATTGGTGAGCAGGTCACCTGCCAATTAATTCAAGCCTATTTCTGTGTATAAACGAGTCAGCACCAACCATATGTAACGGTATACTTTCTCGTTCTTCTTGTCTGGTTTTGCCCCTCCCCAATGCGCACATTTCGAGCCCGGGGTATTTCATTAGGCAAAGTTTTCCGCTTAAATGTCATGTCTATAACTTGGAAACGAGGAGCATAATACCACCCAGTGATACCTTTTGCTGGCTCGAAGGTCCCAACTGCTTGACGAACGACGATTTCTCATGGCCGACCAGTCCCAAGTTTACTGCAGCACTGCCCGGCGTAGAGCTCAAGCAGCCCTGGAGTATGATTTTCACCATGCTGCAAAATACATGGGCGGGCTCAGCGTTGGCTGGGTACTCCAGTTGGCTTCACTTGCTGAGATCGGTGGCATGGCTAATTCGTTTTGAATCGTGTATAGCAATCCTGCTGGGCGGTCGCACAGATCTACGATTGAAAACTGGTCCGCTGAAATAGTACAGTATTGCTAAGGCAGAGAAAAAATTCATTCTCATCAAGCAAGCGAAGGCTTATAGTGAAGAGTTAACAGGGGTACGAGGCAGGATTCATAACTCATGCGCTAACAGACCCTCGATGAACAAGAATTCATCGAAAATCTATCCAGCTTTACTAAACGGACCGATTTGAGGCGGAGGACGAATGAACTACTGTAACGAATTTCAGGGCATAAAACTTCCGGTGATACTACGTAAGGCTCACTCGAATACCAAATTAACAATCCAACAGTATCACACAACTGAAGGATAAGCAAGATCCTCCCAGGTACCTGCAGCACTTCGCAATGAATATGATGTTTTACGGGGTGCAGCCGCCGTCAAGCTCGTACTTGAAGGGCAGTGAAAGTGTCGAAAGTATTTGACGATGGTGGATAAACCGTTCGTGGCTCCTCTACCAGCTATTAGACTCCAACAACGTTGGCTTTCTTCCATGTATATCAAAAAGGATTATTTTGGCCCGTTTTCACTTAAGCTTGGTCACAGCATTGAGAAGCGACGTGGATGCTTCTTCGCCTGCTTTCAGATGCGTGCAGTACACAGGAGTTTCCATTCCCCAAGCAAGGATCCATCCAATATGAAGTTGCCACCTTTCACGTTGAGGATAGGTGCCTTGTCAGAGAATTTTAGTTATTAAAGTACGAACTTATTTGTAGCTCATAGGGTCCTGGGGAACCTAATAGGATGCTGGTCTAGCGATAGAGCTGCGAACAGACAGTTGCAACTGGTGTGCAGCGGAACTTCAGTCCCCCATGTTAGTCTCCTTGGTGGCATACGGGTGGTTATGGTGCTATCCGTTAGGGGGATAATAGTCTCAATTTGTAAAGAACAGCCGGTGACTGATGAAATATTACTGAACTTTCTTGCGGGGCGTGGGTCACCAGTGGGCAAACGACCACAAGTATGGGTGGAAAAAAGCAGAGCTTGAGCCTAGGAAAGCAGGAGTGGATGCGGTAGATGTCGCTTATCAACTGCTGAGGCCAGGCAAAATTGACACAGGAGGGATCACTGCCCCCTGTCTAGTCTTAAGTTCGCAGCGACGGAACGGCCGAATCGGAGGTAGTTAGCTGTAACTCGCTGCTCGCAACTAGAGTAAAGCGCAGCCAGACAACTGGATCTCATGGCAGGGCAGGATAGATTAAATAATTCGGCGGCGCTAGGCCGTTGAATTATATTGCATGAAAATATACAAACCAAAATTTTCTGGCGGAGGGATATTACTCACGAGAATCAGGTCTGACATTGAAGGAGTCCGACGAAGAATATAGCGTTAAGTCGACGGTTAGATAAATGTATAGAGAGTTTAAACAATCGGTTCAAACAAGCGGGATGAGATACATCGAACGACGTATAGTATATTATGACCAATGTGTAACTTCTGGTATTGTTCTTGAAGATACTCCGCTATAGATTTTCGATCTTCTTGACCTGTACCGGTTCTCATACGGAAAAGTAAAACGGGAGTAAAGGCATTCCACTTGTCGGGCTCAATGCGGAATCAATAGATTGTGTAGAGGCAACCGGCGGACCAAAATCATCAGTCGTTTGCGCACATCCTAATCAAACATTGAAAGTTCACGAAGACGGTTACTTGGGTTTTGTGCAACCAGCCAGATCACAATCAAAGTCAGTGACCCAGATTTTGTACAACCATTGTTTAATGGGGCACGCGAAGCAAAACACTTTATAACTGAAAGCAAAATAAACAATCAACTACCGTTTCTCAATTTGACTGCCACGAGAAAGGAGGATGGTCGGATCGAGCGAAATATGCATCGAAAACAAACGTGGAGTGACCAGTATGCCAACTTCAACAGTTTCGTCAGCATGCAACAGAAGCAAAACTCAGTAAAACTTTTGGCCTCCTGAGCGAGGTACTGGCTTTGTGACCCCTCCAACCTAGTGAGCTTTTCCAGCGGGAAAATCAATTGAGTGGGCCAAAAATTTAGTGGAAGCCTTTCATCTGGATTTCTGAAGGCCTTCAGTTAGGCCAACAAGTTGATGCTCCAGTGGCGATTCAAGAGCCTCCAAAGGGGCCAGGCACATATAAGGGCAGATTAGGCCTCCCGAGACTCTTCTCTCTACAGAGGTTTAGATGGTGGAGACCGAAACGAAACCTTTCTGCACTTGAAGGGTTTGTCAGTACTCATTCAACAAATGCTACGCCTTGACCTAAACGGAGTTCTTCAGCTGTATAAACAAAGTCTCATAGAGCAAGGTACTTATTGGATCATGAAAGCGAAATCATCTCGTTTTAGGGTTGTGAACGACTGGGATGGCTCACCGGAGATCGAGAAAGATGATAAAGATTCAATGATTAGTTAGACAAAAACTGGACCTTCCCATTTCCCGAATGAATTTAGTCCAAACATGCTACCCTCGCTTTTTATCTTCAATTACTATTGCATCTTGTCTCTAATCTACGATGCAACGTAAATTCTACCTAGCTGATCCACGCTAGAAACATTTCAGCTAGCTCTCACCCCTATTCTTCCCGTATAACTCATTTTGTTCTCCTCATTACAGCCACAACTTAAGCTCAAGTTTCCGCTCCTACAAAGCTGACTTTCTTCGGATACGCCTCGGGTCCAAACAAGAGAGGGTCGTTGGATGATCGAGTCAAGGGCCGGTGAGGCTGTTATTTCTTCCGATAGCAGGCTTGATAGGCCCCATGATTCTCCAGAAGTGAATTCTCCAACAAGTTACTATGTACAACGGGTTGTAAGTTGTTGAAGCCCAGAGTGACCCCCCCCCGAGACCCGCTGGAATAAGAAACTGGACTCAACTCACAGACATCGGCCGTCAGTGTTAAAACCTGTTTACTCACATAGTGAACTTTGGCTATCCTGGTTATCATTTCTTCTACGTCTTTTAGACCTTGCCTAAGCAATTCACAAAAAAAGGGGCTGCTTTATGCAAACAACTAAAGGTTCATCAACGGACTACCGTAAAACTCAAAGCCCCAAAACTGGAGCCTCCCCAGCTGTTTGATTATCCAGCGTCCAGCTTGCTGGTATTTCAGAATGGAAGATGTCGTCAAGAACATCTCTTAAACCTCTCCCGCTGTTCAGTAGCTTACCCACTTCATTGACGACTTTAGGGGAACGAGGTTAACACTAGGTTCCGAAAAGTTGGTTTCAATCCGCTTAGCTGTGAACAACTTCAAGATTTTGAAACATTGCTAATGGATTACAGAGCCAGGGACCCGCTTTTAGCACGGACGGGGGGATCTTTTTTCTCATGGGAGGAGATACCGCACTGCGCCAGATGTCTCAAGAACAGGAATGGCTGCGCGTGAATCAAATTAGGATAATGTCAACGATTTCGCGCAAACAAGTGGGCGTCTTACCCCTGTGGAAATCATTACCAAGTCCCTCCTTCGAGTGACGTGTGTGGACTTGAGCACTTTTTCCCAAAAAGATGCTATCCGCATCGGAAGATCCCAGGGACTGGTTACCAGAACGGTGAATGGTCGGTGAGGAAAAACATACGGCCAGAGGACGCAGGATATGGAGCTGTTTTCCCTAGAAAGAAGAAAATTTGGAGGGACCACAAAGAAGCATTTAAAACTTTGCAAGTTTCAAAGAGGATGGACTCTTCGTATTAGCTTAGAAGGTATTCGACGGACGACCCGGAGGGAACGCCACAAGACCCCGGAAGTGGCGATCAAGGCTGCTTCCAGGCCAGTTTCCTCAGCAATAGAGTAGTTTGGTTTTGGAACCGGCTGACCGAAGAGCTAGTGGTTTTAAAAAATACGGGATCCTTTAAAATGTCTCACAGTAGGTGGGGGAAACGTTCCCTTGCTTAGGTTCTGTAGCCGAAAGGGGAAAACCGGGAAATGAAGTGTGGCAGGTGTCCCGTGGACCAAAACCGAGGCTCGAGGAAAACTGCGCCTTCTTAATCATCAAAGAAAGTTCACACAGCGGTTGCATCTCGCTTGAAGGCGAGAATCTTCCTTTCTTTTTCTGTTCAGCAATATCAGGCCACCCGAAGATTTTGAGAGACTGAACGGACAAACAAAGCTCGCAAAATTCGTATTTGCTGGTCCCGACCCCGATGCATACCACCAGAGGAAATCTCGAATGTCGATTCGCCTCTGCTACTACCTGCTCTGTGCAAAGCGAGTGCTCTGGGTCGTTACTTTGATATTGTGCACTGAACAGATCGGACAAAAATAAGTCTTGAGGCGGCGACTGCTTCATCGGTCCCCAACAATTCGAACCTAACACAGAAAATCGCGATTGTGAATGGGTAATGCTTAGATATCCACTAGCCTGCTAGACCCGGTAGTATCCTACCTGCAACCATTAGGCAGCTGATAGATATCTTATCTCCGGCAGTATACGATTACCTAAGGCCACAATGGATCAGGTAAAGGTTGTCACAAGACAAGAAAAAAGGAGCACGATTGGTTACGCACGAAGATTGACCCTGTTCTGAAAAGCAAATCTATAGAAAGGATAGGCTAACAAAAGTCTCAAGCAAATCGCTAGAAAAGAGTAATCGGGTGCTAGTCTGAGAGCTTCTACTAGATAACTCTATGCGTTGCACAGCTCAGCGTGATTATCTGCGCTTCCATCAGTACGTCGGACCGCCCCCAAGGTGCTATTCAGCTGATTTATCGGGAATTGCAGATCAACACGTTTTCTCTGTTTGAAAGTCTCTGATATATGTCCCGAGCAGCCTCGCCACTGTGTCGCCATCACATGTCACGCTTGTCAAAGTGGCCCATGGAATCGGTACACTTACCGTCCACCAACAATACCATCGCCTTCCTTACTTCCTTACTCGGGCGGACTCCCACACTTCAGATGTGCCAACCGTAAGCTTTATAGAAGGAGATGACTCCTTTTCAAGCCCCTTGACTCTTCCACCATCTTCGAAGGCTGATATATTTTATTCCATAGCGGTTGATCGGCAGCAGCCCTCGGCGATACATGTTATGCAGCCTTATTCATCTGCCGTTTTTACGTGGTAGGCGTTACACAGATTTCATCCAACAATGCTCACTTACCTTTCATCTAATCTACCCTCTCTTTTGCAAAAAATAAGCACCACTGTAATTGCTTTAGCTACGCGGCCACTATTGATTTATCCTGCATTTTCGCTTTGATATTTCTTGGCCAACCTTATATAGAGTTAACAGTTCGCTGTACGTTTACCTGCTCTACTCCGGCCTTTTTTTCCTCTCTCTCTCTCTCCATCGAGAGGTGTCAAATGTTTGTGGTATGTTTGATTTCGCCGTCATCCAGCCGCCACTTTGTATCGCCATCTCCGCTGATTGGTGCACTTCCATGATGACTCCCCTTGAAATGGAAGCTACCTGCAAAAATTGAACCATTCGCTAAACCTTCGTTTCAAGTACATCGACGGGCCTTCAGCCATTTACCCTTCGCATTCTGCAGAATGCAGGTAATTCTTTATTTTGCTTGCCGAACTGTTGTTTTATCAAAGCCCAGCAACGCATCCTTCGAAGGTGTTCAAACTTCCGGCAGCTGTTATTATTTCTGGTGTTATTTATGTATACACTCAAGACTTTCAACCGACCATCTTACTTTGAGTTTTCAATTCTCCGGGCGTTATTATCACTTTAGTCTGTTTCAAAGTTCTTTTATACTCCTCCGTAGGCATTTATTTTATCCTATTGTAAACTCGGGTTCCGTCGTCACTCGTTTCGCCCGAACATACCCCACAACCAGAGTCGGGACCATCCGAAACACACCACTATTACCACTATCACTATAATAAATCGCTTGGTTAAGTTAACCTGAAGATCCATCCCGATTACTTTCTACATCGCCATGCAAACACTCTACCTCCTGCGCATTACGGCAGTCATCGTTCCACTAAATTCAAGTCAAGCCAGCCTAGCCATAGCCAGTTGGGAAATCGAAAACCACCCAAATGAAATCGGTTCACAGGATAAAGGCGGAGGCCCGCCAGGTTTGCCCAGGTTCGTGCACCTTGGGCCCATTGGATCACTCGGCGCTGCGACAAGTGGAAGAACTGAGTCTTCTTAGGTGGTTTGGTGAGGACTAATGGAAGGGGGGATCTTCCTTCGCTGTGCCCCAAACTAAGGGGGCTGACATGATCGCAGAGTAAATTGTTTCCACCGTGCTTTATTTAAACTCTTCCCAGATTTTTCCGCCCTTGCTAAAAGTGTGACTCCGCCATGAAGATTTGTGAACGTTTTATCTTGTTGAGTAACAACGCAAGCTCAGGTCATGCCGTCGTGCGTGCTTCTAGGCCAATGTCGGATGTCATCGCCCTCACCGGGACATGTTTGCAGCCAGCAGGAAAAACTGATGGCGAATCTCCGAAACAATAGATAGCCCATGGCGTCGATAGGGATGACGGTTAGCAGGAGGTGGGGTTTTCGCACTCGTGACAGATAACCATAAAACCTGCGAAGTTAGACGGCTTGTCTCGTCAAACGTGATATTCAGAGAGGGAGTCGTCATGACTGCGAGACCCTAAATCTCCATAGGCTGCGTGTACCGAAGTCTACAGTCCTGCCACGAGGACGACGAATAACAGTTATCTTGTGTTAGCCAGATGGTAAGCCGAAAATAAACCGCCACGTTACTTGACTTTGAAGCATTTGAAATAGACCGAGAAAACAAAACGGCCCCAGAGTGAACTTGCGGCTGGAGGATGAGGGATTTTATTGGAATGCAGTCTCAGTTTCAGCAAGGGCAGGAGGTAACTAGGTGGCGATATGGTCAGACACCGTGACTCCTCGACCTGGCGCTCACAAGGACTTCTAACGGTCTAGAAAAGCTGGAAGTGGCGAATCCGGTCGAAAACAGCAACCACGGTATCCTGATTAAGAGCGCCGGATGAATGAATGAGGGACTTCCAACGAAAAAGAAAAGAAGGCTACGGGAACCCGCACTCCAGGTCTAGTGGCTAGTGCAGAGAGGCTAAGACTACGTGGAAAAGCAGCGGCGGCAAGTCAGGGAAAACTGTTGGAAACCATCAGTGAGGAAGACCTCCTAGGGAAGGTAGGGAAAGGCAACTTGCAATGGTGGAGCCGTCGAGTAAAAAGGCTATCAAGGCGGGCAGGCGGCCTGGCACATGCAAGCCGGCGCAAGTGGGCGCCGGGACCTTAAGCAGTAGATGGAGGTCGCACGGAGGTTGTAGTGATCACAATGGGCTGGACTGACGGGACGTATTGAAATTGCCCCCACGCAGAGCTACGCGAATAAAAGTAACAAGAAGAATGAGGCTGCCAAATAGCACCTTAAGTTCACCGCAGGACTGGTTTATATTAACAAGTTGAATCAGAGGAAATATTTGATGGACTAGAAAATGACCAATCACAGGGAAGCTTGTCGTACATGTCTGCGGAGACGCTCGTTGGTTAAGGCTCATCGGAATGAGTGGCCACGAAACTGTACCTGGCCGTATCATGTGTGACAACTGCTGAATTGCCACAACCTTTCCCCTTCTAAGACCCCTCGTCCATTTGGCTCGCCCGTAACAGTGACCTTCAAACTGGAGCGGCTAGCTGTGACTCGGCCACTGGGATAGCCATTTCAGTAGGCGGAAAAGGTGGACCACTGTCATAAATGCGGCCGCCGTCCCGATCCTTGGTCGTCTCAGCCGTGTGCTCGGGCACATCGTCGAAATGGATCTGGCTGAGGTGGCGCCGATGCACCGGTGCATCATCCGTGTCCGTAATTTCGATCATGAATTGATAACTGATAATTGTATATTTCTTGACCGTGGTCAAGGCACATACACAAGGCAAGATCAGAGAATACAGCAGTGCTTAACAATGTGAGGTATTCACAATTTGGAAATTTAAGAATCACACTGCAACCGAAATGGGACAGTAAAATCGTGTTTTTTGATTGAACTAAAGTTGTAAGTCGAATCTCGCAAATCGAGCAACGCGTAGCCAATTCAAACGAATCCCAAAACCAGAACAAGATTGATTCGTAGTTTCTACGTTACTAAATTGAAATGCACAAAGGATACAAATATATACGAACCTCAAGTATGCGGCCAAATAGACTTCACAGTAAAACCCAAAGGTCCAAAGCCCCGTGGCTCAAGCACGACAGTCAGAAACGGTTCAAGGCCAAATTCAAATGTCTCACATGCATAAACAAACGTGAAAATGTGTGGTGTATGAGCGAGCTTTCCAAGATAATGTTAAATATAGTCAAATTCACAAAGCACGTTGAACATTTAGAAGGATTTTCAGTATTCGTTCGTTACACCGCCGGCCAAAATCCTTCCGCGAAAATGGTTGTCTAAGGTTCAGGAAGGGGTCATGATTCTCACCCTATCTACCTTTAACTTATTGTCAGTGCCTGTGGATACTAACTTCCTGTGTTATCTGAACGTGAAACAGGTTTTTGCCGTAGTCATCATCGCACAATCCATAAGGAATCAATTCCAAATCCCGCTGCACAACTTGAGATTGACATATTCATCAGGAAACCGGCGCATATAGTCAGACGCACGATGAAGATGAAGGCTTCGCAGAGTGAAGTGTTTCGCCGCACGAAATAAGTCTAAGCATCACAAGCAGTAACCCATTGCAGCAACTGGTTAGACTAATTTTGTTTACAAGCTTGAGCGCAGAAGTTGAACGCAGGTGCAACGCCTAATGAGATATCGCGTAAAATTGACAGGTCACGAACCAGTGGAACTACATAAAATTAACGCACCAAGTCTTCCGAAAGAAATGAAAACCGGTTTCTGATTATGAATAAATTTCGAAAACAAGTGTACGGCGGACAGTATCGAAATACACATGAACACGGAGATTGATCGAATACTGGCATCTATCAGAGTATTTCAAAGTTTTTCTGTGCACAAAATATGTGACAATCAATATTGTAAAAAATGTAAATAAATGTTCTTCTTTAAAGATAATAATAGTTTCACAATGTGCTCGCAGCTAGTATGCCTCACCTGAACTGTTCAAGTGAAATACTGGTGAATTTCTCCTCTTCACCTATGTGCACGCTAGATAGAAACTGGAACTAAGTACATTTGCAACCTTTCAGAATAAATGGGTCCAGTTGATTAGTTGTAGGGCATGAAATGCAATAAAGTGCTGAGTAACTCGGAGCGAGGCGATCTGCGAGCTACTTTGTCTTTTGTATGTGATTTCGAGCTCGAATCATCAACGTTTTCCTCGCTGTTTCCTGCTACGAGTGGATTAACTCTCTGATGTCTCGAACACGTTCTTCGTTTCTTCCGTTTCCTGTAATGTAACACAACTGTAGGATCTGTCCAATAGGCAAGGCTCAGTTCGGCGGTGGTGCAGTTCTCTTTTAGCATTCGTGCTACCTTAAAACCCAATACCAGTGCAGTCGTTTTGAGCTCGTTTAGGGATACTGACTTCAGCTCAGCAATTTTTGTTTTGGCAAAGGGTACTTTGTTTCGCCGCCGGCCATGCAGTTCCACCCAGGTACCGTACACTGTCACTGGGTCGGCAAATTTCAAGCTGCTTTGGGTGACCTGCTGGTGTCCTTTTTTGAGATATTTCAAAAGCCTCCGGGCAACTTCTCCTTTTCTCAATAAGTGACTTGACGGTGGTCTCTCGGGTATAGCATCTTCATGTTGCCCACTGTGAAGTCCCGTCTTTGAATTCGCCACCGAAAGCGCCGACTGATCCTTCGAGTGAACTTCGCTTTCCTGAGATGGACCGTTGGATTCAATATCAAAAGGCTGATCGTGTTCTACAGAGGCACTTCTCTCAGCAACATTTGAGCAATTTATTGATGCCGATTGTTGAAGTTCGCTCGTCAGGGGTCCGAGAAGTGTCCAGCCTAGTATCGTTCGCGTAGCGAATGGTTCTTTTCGATTGCTTATGCTCTGTTCAAGCACCCAGTGAGCCTCTGGTACATTGCATCCAATTAGTATGTCGACGTGGGGGCTAGAAACTTCTTCGAACTCTATGTCCCTGAGATGAGACCATCTCTTGGCGATCGATCTAACAGAGTCGACTGGTCTCATTGGCAAGCTGTCTATTGCAAAAGCTTCCGGAATTTCTACGGTCCCCTCATCAGATAAAGACGTTAACTGCAGGGTCAGCCTCTTAGAATTGCTAACATGACCCCCTGCAATCGTGCTGATAGTGAGCGAGGTAGGCTCGCCTACTAGTTCACAGCTTTCTACAAGCTCGCGAGTAATCAACGAGGTATCCGACCCCGTGTCCAAAAATGCATTGACCCTCCTCAGTCCTTTAGGTGTCACGATACCGACAGGTACGATGCCTAATCTTGCCGGTTTGAAATCATCATGTCCCGTTGAACAGACAATTTTGGGTTCATCTGGCTGAATAGGTCTATTGTTGAGAAGGCCATGCAGTAACGAGTGATGATTACCCAAGCATCCGTCTTGGTTGCATTTCACTCTTAAGCTGCATTCAGAGGCTCGATGAGAATTGTTCAAACACATAAAGCATGAGCCAATCCTTTTTACTGCGCACCACCGATCGGGTACACTCATCCCATGAAAGGTCGGACAATCTGGTAACCGATGCAGGGAGTTACATAGCTTGCATTCAGCTGACCTCTCGGGTTCTTGACTTATCATGTGCATGTTAGCCAAAGACTGGGTTTGGTTACAGTCCTTCTCCATAATTCGAGATGTTGGTTCCCTTCGCGCCAGTCTGCAACTTTCGCGTACGATTTGTCCAAATCGGCTGTTGGCGATACGGGATTGACGACCTATGAACTCCGTCAAATCGTTGAACGTAGATTCCCGCTCAAGCATATTTATTTTTTCAGCTTCCTCTGCCCATCGGCTCTGTAAATCAATAGATAGACATCGAACAATGCATTCCTGTGTGTGCAATGCATTCAGATCAGACTGGTATCCTAAGTGCTCCAGTGCTGTACTGCAATTCTGCATTTTTATCACCAAACTCGACAGTGATTCAGCCTTGCCCTCAGTCCTTTTCGCCTCCAATAAAACACTATCAATTAGGCTTCTAGCCACCTTGAATGGTTGTCCAAACAAATCTTTCAGGATTCTGCGCGCCCTGATGTACCCCATCGGTGGATCAAGCATCGCGCAGCCTTCGATAGCACTTTTGGCTCTCCCACGACAGTAATGTAATAAATACAAAAACCTTTGACCAGGATCTGCAACTTTGCACTCAACAAAATTTTCGAACTGTTTCATGAATATACAGTATTGCTCGGGGTGCCCGTCGAAGTGGGACAGCTCCACTCTCGGCAGGTCAAGAGCCAAAACCTCGGTAGTTTCAGGCTGTCTCAAGGGTTTATATTCGTCGATCACAGTGCCTTTTCGATGTTGACATTGTGAACTACGTGGACTCCTTGCTGGCTCTCTGAGACCAGTTCCTTGTGTAAGGGGCTCTGCTTCCTTTCTGGTTAACCGCAGCTCGTTTTCTAATTCTATTACTCTCATTCTATAAGTACTAATATCGTCAAACGCATCGCGGTTAGAAATATATGACCTGGCACTGACAGAGCTAGTAAACTTAGTATTATCTAGAGAATCAATAACACCCGAACCATCCCCAGAGACTTGCCGAGTTATTTCTTGTTGTCTCAAAATGTCCTTGCTTCCTCGTCTGGGCATTTCCAATGAGTTTTCTTGTCCGAGTCCACTTGAGTACTGTAAGTCGAATCTCGCAAATCGAGCAACGCGTAGCCAATTCAAACGAATCCCAAAACCAGAACAAGATTGATTCGTAGTTTCTACGTTACTAAATTGAAATGCACAAAGGATACAAATATATACGAACCTCAAGTATGCGGCCAAATAGACTTCACAGTAAAACCCAAAGGTCCAAAGCCCCGTGGCTCAAGCACGACAGTCAGAAACGGTTCAAGGCCAAATTCAAATGTCTCACATGCATAAACAAACGTGAAAATGTGTGGTGTATGAGCGAGCTTTCCAAGATAATGTTAAATATAGTCAAATTCACAAAGCACGTTGAACATTTAGAAGGATTTTCAGTATTCGTTCGTTACAAAAGTGGTGATGGTTGAAGTGGGAATTGTAAATCGGTTTTGAATTCGGAGAGGGCGGTGTGGATGGCTGGACGAACGTGGGGATGCTGATATGAGCGACAATGGAGAATGTTCAAAAGTGCAGTGGTCCCAAGGACCAGAAAAAAGTAGTCATCGGGCATTGTAAGTCGAATCTCGCAAATCGAGCAACGCGTAGCCAATTCAAACGAATCCCAAAACCAGAACAAGATTGATTCGTAGTTTTTACGGTACTAAATTGAAATGCACAAAGGATACAAATATATACGAACCTCAAGTATGCGGCCAAATAGACTTCACAGTAAAACCCAAAGGTTCAAAGCCCCGTGGCTCAAGCACGACAGTCAGAAACGGTTCAAGGCCAAATTCAAATGTCTCACATGCATAAACAAACGTGAAAATGTGTGGTGTATGAGCGAGCTTTCCAAGATAATGTTAAATATAGTCAAATTCACAAAGCACGTTGAACATTTAGAAGGATTTTCAGTATTCGTTCGTTACAGGCATCACAACATTGACAGCAAGTTTAGGCAGGAATAATACACGATATGCCTTTTGGGTGCCGAAAACTGGCTGCGACGGGTCACCGCGTCCAGAAAAGTATGCCGGGGTGTACCAACTGGATAACTGGACGGCCACTAACGAGTAACCGGGCGGGAGAGCTACCAAAAAACAAGAATAAAGGTAAAGTCTGCATGGGGCTATCAAAGTGCAGTCGGAGATGCTAGCGAAATACAAAACATCGATCAAGCATTGGGTAACTCATTGTGAAGGGAGCTAGTGAAATGAGTGCAAGCCAGTCAAATGTGATGATAAGATAGATTTTTGTGCAGGTGATTTCAGTGTCATATGTAAATTCACGTGAAGGCGAAGAATTCACAAGAAATGCAGTGTACTTTTGAAGAGCATGAATGGTGTATGGACGCAGAACGGAATTTCAAAGTGGAGCCCTCGAAGAAGCGGACGAGTGGGGGCAGATGCTACTTATGCAGCCAGGCAGAAGTTGGAGGAGTGTAAAGACAAAAACGTTTGTATTTGTGATAAAAGAATTATTAGCCAAGTTTTATTTGGCTACAGACGGCTGGTATTTTGTTTCACAAAGACCTTGGTTGCAGTGATGTCAGGTAGAATGGTGAAGGTAGTGGGCAAAAAGAGGCTGGTTTGACGAAGTGGGCAGAACAGATAGGGAAAGCAACGACGAGGGCTGGGTTCCGGTCATTGGTTTCGTACCGCTGTAGTTACCTTGATCGTTTCGAGAAAATGACTGTTTTCTGGGCACCATTTCGGATCTGTTTTCTCTACGATCTTTTCTGAAGTTTGGCATCGACCTTATAGTGTTCTCCGGTTGCGTACGTTTTACTGGACTGGATTCCGGTTGGAATGGGGCCTTAACTCACCATGAGCTTATGCGCAGAGAAGTGAGGCGCGGTTACTAAGGGATGGTAGTCTGTGTGGCAAGACTCCAGTATACAAGGAAGGCGCAAGAAAAGCTGGGTGGGACGGTTGTGTTCTAGCCTGAGGCAGAGGAATTAAGTGAAGGCGAGCACATATCACCAAAAGACAAAACGGTTTTTTAAGTGATCTTGTGTCAGTAGACATTTTGGATGGGTAGGTGAATCAACAAAGCTGCTTGGTGATGGCTCCGCGAATTGTTTGAGGTTCCTTGCCGCGGGAGCATGTAACATCGCTGCAATCTAGACTTTTCAGCGATGACCGTAGGCTTCTGGGCTTGAACAGAAGGCCTGAACTCTTCTTGGTGGTTGTGTGCACTGCGTTTAGGTACCGCAAAAAAATTGTCGGTGGAAGCTTCCAAGTCGGGGAATGTTCTCGAGCTCGCCGATGCTATTGCACTTTTCTCAGAATACACCTAGCTTTTAGCTACGTGGCTAGAAAGTGAGTGGCTTGGCGCAGTACGCAGGTGATGACGTCGGGTTCCACTGAGTCAGTTTTTCGGCTCGATAGCACAGACTTTTCATCGAATATCGGTGACTAGAACTTGAAGGATTCCTTCTCCGCTGAATCATTTCCGTAACACCTGGATTACGAACGAGGTGTTTGGTGGACTTGTCAGGAACACTGCCAACCATTTGAAGTGCGAGCTTATCATTACAATGGTGTGATACCGGTTCAAAATGGGCCACGAAAGTCAGCATAAATTCTTTCCCATGGAATGTATCTTTCGGGCCATGGATTCCCGGTGTTTGGCCTCGATTGAGCTTTGTGCGGACGTGCATGGCAGTTGTTTGCCCTAATGCAAATATCCTCATTCAATTCCGGTCAGCAATAAATCCGCCGAGTCAGTGACTTCATTATTCCCAAGCCCAAGTGGCTTTTGTGCAGTTCATTCGAAACCGACCTGAGCGACGTAGGTGGAATGACAAGCCGGTCACCATGACAAAGGATGGTGTTCGATTGGGCGCCGAATTCCTCTTGCAGTGCATAGAACTGAGGAAACGCCCGCTCCACTTCGGGCTGGCTTCTCTTCCCGACCGCCAAGGCCACAGATGAGTAATATCGTTTTTTCTGCCTGCTTGATTCTTCCCTCGACACAGGCGCAGCAGGTGAAGTGAAATGGCTTTGATCCGCCGCTGCTAATCGTGGGTATCAAGACAAGAGGCTAGATTGCGAGGTTGTCTTACCAGGCCCATTTGAGAGGTTCGCCATGGGCTGCTTAGGCAAGCCCCATCGTTGAATCACACCAGCCGTGGAGTTGGCGACGGACTTATCTGGATTATTTAGGATCTGAAGAGTTTGTTGGTCGGTGAAAACTGCAAGCCTCAGACCAAAAAGCTGCTTGTGTAGTCATCTGGCCGCCCAGAAAAAGTCCAAATCTTCCTCCCGAGCCTACGGATAACCCTTCTGTACAGTACTGGGAAGACGTGGGAGCAGACGATTCAACACCGATTTAGTTCCAGAATTGCCCTTTTCCCCACTTCGGAAGATTCAGTGACCAAAGTGATCGGCTTAGATGGATCAAAATGGGCTAGTATCGGTTGGTCACTGATATTGTGAATAAGACCGCCTAGTATCTTTCCCCACTGTTCTTTGCATTGCCGCACATCCGACGGCTGAGCCAGAAATAATGGCTGGGCTCTTGTTATAAAGTTCGGAACAAAAGTGGAGTAGTACTGCAGGCATCCAAGAATTGCTCGTTAGTGCGCCTGATATTTCGGTGATTCGACGCCAGTCAGGATTTTGAAAAGATCTGGATACGGTCGGTCTCCGTTTGCACTGACAGTGAAACCAAGGAAGTCTAATTTGGTGGTATCGAGTCGGCACTTACGGGCTTTGACCGATAAGTTTCTTCCCATGAAAAGCTCCGTCGGCCCTTGCAGTCTGTGTTCGTGTTCTTTCTTCACGGATAGGATAATGAGCACACAGACTTGCTATGCAATCGCCCCGTCCATATAATGAATCACCTCATCCATCGCAGCTCGGATAATCCAGGATGACAAGTGCAGACCGAGAGGTGAGAAATTATATTGGAAGTTGCCCCATGGGTTGATAATGGCAGTAAGTGGTTTGGAATCCGTGTGCAGTGGAATTAGTAAGTGAGCATTAGCCAGGTCGATTTTTGCGATGCGCTTGTTCCTGAGCATGCACTTCACGAGGCCCTCCTGATTACCTCGTAGTTGTCGCGCATTCCTGTAACCGGGAGTTCAGAGTCAACTGGTAATCACAGCAAATCCAGGCCGTCAGACCGTCGTTCTTCATTGCCACCACAGTCGGTGTAGCTCAAGTGGATGGAGTCGATCGCGCGATGAAACTTTGCTCCACTTTTTTAAGCTCCTTCAGGAAGCTTTCTCCTTGGCCGCACGACAATAATGGGCCTTTCGGTGGTCTATCAGTGGTCTATCAGTGGTCTATCTTCCAGCCCGCCGGGAGCACCAGAAGCAAGACTATCGCGCTTTGCATTTTGACCCGTTTCCCTTTTTCCCATTGCCCCATTATCCTGCAAACTATCTTCCAGCTCACTGGTGAGGTCGGAATAACAAGACAATCAGAAAATTCGGAAACATTTCGGCTTTAGCCACGTACCCGGGTTCTACTTCAAGACTTCAACCCCAGACACCCTCTCTTATGTCACCACCACCCCTCAAGTTGACACCGCCTTCTATGAGGACACCGCCTCTAAATACCACAAACCCCTTCCTTCCAGAATTTCTTCTGTTATTAGTGAGTAGGTACCACAATGCTTTTATACAAACTGTTTCATTCTACCAAACAAGGTGTTGGGGTCGAGACAATTAGCAACCGACAAGAAATCCCACATCGTTGCCATCATGGAAACCTGGCTCACACCAGACCACCAAGGTGGTGAGGTAAGGATGCTGGGTTACTCCCTTCTTGGTCATGATTCGGGAAGAGGACGTACTGGTGCAGTAGCTCTCTACATTAGCAATCTCCTACTCCCGGACGTCTACTCTCGATATGTCTCTTCGGCTATGAAGGACTCCTTATGAGTAATTTTTCACTTCCGCCACTCCACTAATTTTCTTCAAGGTGCGAACTTCGGCTCCTCTTCAACATCATAGGCAGATTCACTCTTGAAGTCAAAGCTCCTGAAAATCCTCAAAAGGTTGCACTCCCTCAGTCACCTTCTTATGGGGGACTTCAACGCCTCTGGAGTGGATAAGAAAAGCCCGAGCACTGACAGCTAGTATGGCAAGGCTTTAGCAGATCTACTGGCCGAGCGATCCTGGGGACAGCACCTGGCTGTCCCCCCAGGTTTAGAAGGGGTCAAAGCTCATCACTTCTGGATCTGGTGGTAACAAATTCCAAGCAAAACGTAGAAGTTGCCAATATTCTACCACCACTAGGCTAGGGCGACCGCGCAGTCCTCTCTTTCGACTACGCATTGAAGTGGCCAGCTACATCCCTCTCATAGAGACTTTCCCGCTCTTTGAGGCGAACAGACTTCCAAATAATGAGGTCCTGCATCAGAAGCGAACCAAGCGACATAGCAGACAACGTAGACACAGATGAACAAAACAGACTGCCAGAGCGATGTGTTTGAGAGGCAGATATTCTATATGTGCCCAGAATCCAGCAGATTCCAAAGAGTAAGTCACATCGGCCGCCATCAGCAAACGCTCTCATCCGTTCTTCAAGTACGGAGCCACATCCCTTCCGGAGGATCCTGAAGCTTTCACATGGGTCCGGAACCTTTTAAATCCAAGATTAGGGAACACTTCAAGAAAATACAGAAGGGAATCTCGGACCGGGGGCATACGAACCTCTCTTTCCCCATAAACACCTGCACCGGAATCGTGAATCAGGGTCCTCAGGGCTCGCTATGTCGCCCTCTATTGGCTCTCCTGTTACCTCCCCTTCAGAGGTAGCAGAAGTTTCCGAATCCCATTTCAAGTCGGTTTCCAGCACAACAGTAGTGCTTGCATGTGAAAAACCATCTCTCCAGCTAAAACGGATGGTCTCCTCGTTGGAGCACTTCTTGTTGTCTCGCGTAGAAGTGGAAGGGGGGCTTAACAATCTTAACCCTTTCAGCCCGATGGAACCGGACGAAGTTCATCCTCGCATTCTTAGGTACTCCCCCCCATTCTTGCAGAATCATGCTCTACACACTCCCAACGGTGTAAAGACAGTGGAAGGTTTCCAAATTCATGTTAGCATGCTGTAATTGTCCCAATTTATAAGAAAGGAGATGGGCATCTTCCCGGAAGTTATAGGTCAGTAAGCATCACCATGGTCCCTAGCAAGGTCTTCTAGCATAAAGTAAAACGCGAAATCTCGACGCTCCTGAGGGGCAACAGTTTGCTGTCTCCAGCGCAAAGTGGCTTCCTTCATGGCGTCACCAATAAGCTGACTGTTATGGATGGCCTGACACATGCCCACGATGGCAAGGCATCCCATGCCATACTCACCGATTTTGCCAAGGCCTTCGATAATATCCCGCATATTCCGCTTCTGTACAAACTCAGGATGAACGGCATCTCGGGGCATCTACTGTCCCTGGTTGGAAGCTTTTAAAAAACCAAACCTTCTCGGTTGGTGTGTGTACGTCTCGGTCTCAACCTGCACCAGCTGATATAGGAGTCCCTCAGGGCTCTGTACTCGGTCCCCTCCTATTCCTCATTTACATCAGCGGCTTCGCTGATACGGTTCCGATCAGCGTAGTGATGTAGGCAGATGACGACACAATCTAGGACACGGAAGCAAACGAAGGGCAGTCAGCCATTGACTAGGTCAAACGTTGGTCAGCTGGCTGGAGCCTCCCAATGAATGGTGACACATGTGCGAGCATGTCATTTGGAAACGCTCCGGCTCATACCTTCAAGGTAAGTGAGACCACACAAATCCAAATAGTGGATCAATACAAGATACTTGGTTTCTGGCTGCGCAGTAACCCCTCGTTCTCCTCCCGTCAAGAGGAAGCTAGTAAAACTGCCTTCCGGGTTCCCGACCCTACTAGATGTGCTTTTCCGATGATCTCCAGGGAGGAATCCATCTTGTATATGTAACCTGTATTCGACTTCTTTTAGAATACGGCGGCCTGATAGAGCACACTAGCTTCGTCAGAGAGCGGCACACCTGAGGGCGGATTCAACGGAAAGCGACCAAAATGGTACATGGCTTACGTCTTACTCTCTACCCAGTCCGTCCAACATTACTTAATCTTAACCCTCTTGAGACAAGTCGTATTAGGAGAGATCTATCTCCGATATATGATCTGTTCTCAAGAGGCCTAGTAGACCAGTTTTTCACCCACCGCAATTGTAGGCCCTGCGGACACGAGGAAATTCCTCAAACCCCATCCAAGTACCTTCATTAGAAGACATTGCTTCTCTTCTCGGATGATATTTATAGGATAGCCTTCCACATGAGGTAGTGAGTGCCCCCTCAAAAGAGGTATTTAAGGACAAACTAGGAAACTGTTTAGGACTGACGCCAATTTCAGTCAATTCTCTGATCGCCCTCACGTGGATTAATCTCCCCCATGTTTTCACACATCTCCTTCAATCCTACATACTTTCACGTGTACGAAATTATAAATTGAACCATTGTCCTCCCTCTTACGAATCTATACGCAAACAGCTCTCCTGTGTGAATCCTTAAACAAGCTAGTGACCTATTGATGTATCCACTCTCATAATGTCAGACTCATGTACTGCATGGGAAACCTTTATGCTTATTCTTATGTCGCTCTTGCAAAAAGGATGCATTCTTGTTGTCGAGTTTTGCCATCCCAGCTCAGTGGCACCGGAGAAAAAATGTACATACAAGAACCGGGAAGATTTGGGCTCAAGCCTTTCACCCGTGAACTACTTCAAGACTTCAAGACAACCTAACCTTGGAAACTTGGATCAGCCCTTGCGGACAAAATATCCGGACTGCAAAATATGGCAAACAATAGAGACGGTGAATTAAAAAATTGAGGGACCAAACGGCTACTATGGCGTAAAAGCTGACGAAGTTTGAACACACGGCAGAAATCGCCACCGGTAGGCAAATAAATGTCGTCATGAAGGGGAAATCCGAGCCGTCCTTCTCGTCAGCCAAGCCCGTAGCCCAGTAGACGGTCATCATGGATGAAGTGGGGTTGAACTGGCGCTGAGCTGTCTGAAAGGCAATAAGGCTGTGGGGCCGGATGGTGTTCAGCCCACCATTCTAAGAGCCCTGGCCGGTGTACTGGCCGAACCGCTAGCACAACTGTTCAGCCTATCTTTAGACACCGGGGAGCATCCGGACGATTGGAGACTGGCGCAAGTTGCCCACGTTCACAAAGGAGGCAAACGGGAGGCGGTCCCTAACCACTGTCTAATGAGATTACTACCAATAGCCCTCAAAGTACTAGAGAGACGGGTCAGAGAGTGACTAATAACTCCTACGGACTCACCAGCTGATTGCTAATCAGCAACACGGGTTTGTTAGAAGGGGGTCCTGCTTCACTAACCTGCTATCGTCCCTCGACGAGGCAGCTTTCAGATTAGACCGAAAGGAATGTGTAGAGGTATGCCACCCAGACTTCCAAGAGGCCTTCGATTCAGTAAACCACCGTTTCTTGCTGAGCAAACTGAACTCGCCCGGAGTTGCCCCACAGATTGCGAGGTGGATTGAGGGTTGCCTAAGTAACAGGGCTTTTTTCGTACATGTCGAGGATGCCAGGTCTACACTGGCCGAGGCACGCAGTGGTGTGCAGCAAACTTCAGAGCTGGGACCACTGTTGTTCCCGGTATACGTGAGTGACCTGGCAACTACACTAGACTGCCCGGGGTTCCTGTTCGCAGACGATATCATAATAGTGGATGAACCAACCTCAAGGCGACGGCAAACTGATCTAGATAGGATTGGTGCGTGAGCCGAAAAGTTGGACCTGCCACTGAATGTTTCCAAAAGCAAACACTTGCTGGCAGGCAGGGGGAGCAGCGAAGACAAGTGCCTAGGACTGTCCGTCCCAGTCAGGATTGAGTCCGCTGCTGAGGTAGGAGACCTAGGTGTGCTTGTGCACGAGAGCTTCAAACCCGCCGGGCTGTGCTTGTCAGCAGTCGTCAGAGAAACAGGTTGCTTTTCAACTAAGGACGAAAGTTGCTGTCTAGAGAGGTCGCAGTAATACTACTTATGTACAAGGTGACCGTAAGGCTTCACTTGGAGACTTCTGTTCAAGCTTGGGCACCGAGCCTAGTGAGGGACAAAAAGGTGTTAGGGGACTTTCAAGGGGGATTTACTAGGATGATAAGTGGGATGCAAGGGAAGCCGTATCAGGAAAGACTGAAAGCCCTAAATCTATTCTCCCTGGATCGTCGTAGGCAATGGGGGATCTGATAGAATGCCATAAGTTATATAAAGGATTCACTACGACCGATAGAGCACTACTGACTCGTTGTCACATTGTTGCACTCAGGGGATACGAGCATAAACTGGACGAACCGAGGGCTAGTAGGAGAATAAGGGCATGTTTCTTTTCCCACCGTGTCATAAACGAGTGGAATAAGTTGCCTCCACAAGCAGTGACGGCAGGACCGGTCATTACCTTTAAGCACAAACCAAATGCGTGCTGGGCAGAAGTATTCCCAGACTGTTACTAACCATCCGAGGAAGTTTTTCTTTTTTCTCACTATCCGTTCTTTCTCCCCTCCGGCTAACTATCTTATACTGCGTCTCACCACTCTAGTGTTTTCTAACTGCACATATCTCCGTCACGGCCTTCATATCACCCTACTCATCACCATTCTATATTAACATCTTTATATTATTCGAGGACTCGGGGTGTGTCTCACATGGGGGCAGCAGCGAGTCGAGGCGCCGAACCTATGTTAGAGAGAAGTTGCTGCTCCCGAGGGCGAGCCTGTCTCTTTTCCTTCCTCTCAGCTACTTCAAATATCAAATTGTATTGGATCCTGGAATTCGCAGCACGGCGCGAACTGGTTGGGCTCGTAGTGCAAGAAACTGGACTTTTACTGGCTCAAGCAGCAGGTCCTGTGACCTGACCTGACAGGTGCTCCAGTTTGGTGAACTTCACCAGTGGTGTACCTCAGGGATCCGTCCTAGGCTCGGTCCTATTCTTGTTATTTATTAATAACCTGGCTTCCGCTCTTCAATCGCCCAGCTTTATTTTTGCGGATGATTTGAAGATTGTTGGATCTGAGGGTAGAGTGGACTTGGACAGGGAAATAGGTGTCGCCGTGGACTAGGAATACAAATGGGACTTGCCTCTGAACGCTGAAAAAGCCATCCGTTGTCGAGGCCAAAAGAAAGCCTAATTGTCGCTCATGATCAAGGGCTGTTCACCATAAAGACAGCCAGTAAGGTTAAAGACCTTGGGGTCATCATGAACAGTGACTTCAAATGATCGGAGCAGTGCAACGCTGCTGCACATAAGGCTCGTGGAGAGCTCTTAAGGCTGCGATCAGCTTTGTCTTGCCGGAAGCCGGAGGTATTCGTATCTACTTATATGGCTATAGTACGACCTCACTTAGAAGGTGGCGTGCAGGCTTGGTCACCCTTCTACAAAAAGGGCGCCGCCTGCCTCGAGAAAGTCCAACGTCTCGCCACGCGAATGGTTGAAGGGTAGAGGGGTAAGGCTTACGAGCAGAGACTCTGTGACCTGAATCTCTTCTCGTTGGAAAGAAGGAGAAGTCGAGGGGATCTCATAGAAACGTTCAAGGTAATGAAGGGCTTTTCTGGCCTTAGACCAGATAGTCTATTTCAAGTGGCCGTAGACTCCAGAACAAGGGGGCACGAAAAGAAGTTGATAAAAGCCCGATCTAGGTTGATGGCTAGATCGCACTTCTTCAGCAACAGGGTTGTGAACAGTTGGGACGGTCTGCCTGGTGGAGTGGTGGATCCGCAGACCATCTAATCCTTCAAAGGTACCCTAGATCGCGGGTGGCACGAGGTATTTCCTCGTAGTGAGCGTTGAGTATATCAACTAGATGGATGACGGGTAGCACTGTGGTCCTTATGGAGTATGTTCTAATGGGCCTTTTCGCTCATTGCATACAGTCTCAGTGAACGCTCTCGTTGCATAATGTCTCTCGCAGATGATGTACGAAGAGGTTTTCAGTTTTTCTCTCGTTTTTAGCGGGGATTCGACGAGATACACTCGACAGTGGTGGGTGCATAACTGGTGTGCATACCATCGAGGGAATTCTGGACGCTCGATTGGCCGTAGCCATTACCTGTCCTGTGCAAACTGAACTCTCGTTTCAGCTCGGTGAATCCGACAGAAGATCAAAGATTCCCTCAAGAACCGGGACAATTGAGCTCAAAGCCTCGAGCCAGTGTAGTACTTCGAGACTTCAAGACATCTGAACTGAACTGAACTGGACTGAACTGGCGAACTGGAGGTGAGCTTAAGACTAGCAACGCTCACAAGGATGAGCATATCTGGTAGGTCGCATTCTCTCAGTTCTTGTCAGCATTTTAAATACTTAAGTCCTCCTGGATCAGTCAGTATTCAGAACCGTGTGAGTATTTTGATAATCTTCCTTTATTTGAACTGGCGTTCGTGGCGCAGTAAGTACCCAATTAGTAAACATATTTTTACCAAACGCACGGTAATGTTTTAATGCACACGACCAGAGACTATATAGAGTAGCTTTTATTTGAGAGCACAGTACATTAGCTCCTACAGTCAACGAGGACAGATGGCGAAGTGTCAACTGGGAGTACTTTCACAAGAGCCAAACTATCGGGATCCGGTTTAGTACAGAACAGGACGGTGTTCTAGGACGAGAGTGGGCGCGAGCCTAACTTACGCCCGACTACTTGCATCGGTAGGGTATGGAAAACTCCCCCGAAGCTGCAACCTCGGGTTTTGGTGTAGTTTGGTTCCAGCTTGCGTTGCTGAAAAATCTTTTCTTGCCTTCAACAGGACAGAAGAATAAATAGATTACCATACGCTTCACTATATATATATATATATATATATATATATATATATATATAAACAATGAATGGCTGTTTGAGGGTGTTGTACTAGTATGATGTGGCGACAGATGTCAGAGCCGCTGGTTTGTTGAGCCTCTGGTAGTTGCTATTTTTTATTGTCTATTTGTTCCCTTTGAAGGCTGTCGTGATGGTGTTCGCGTGAAAGATTTTTGAGATTTTCTAGTTCCCTAGTGCATTTACTGGGAGGATCGCTGGGGTGGTAAAATCGAGAAAGAAAACAGGAGTATAAACGTAGAAAGGAAAGAGAGGAAGGAAGCACAAAAATCAGTCGGTAGTTGAGTGGAAGGTGAAATAGTAGTGGAAACTACAATGAATCTGGCTTCGTCGGTCGGAATGAGAAAGTTAGCTGGAAAGACAGTTCACCGTGCTATGGCACCACCTGCATCGCGAGACGAAAACCAACCGTTGTTACATATTTGGCGTGAATCCAACCAGGTTGAGAACCGGTGGTGCGTTTGGCGCTTGTGAGTTTTATGTGGTAATGCTGTGCCGTATGGTGATAGGGAGGCATGTCCCCTGAACCCTTTTGCTCAGGAGCTGACTTGACTTTTTTTCTTTTTTCCCTCTTTCTTTGTCTTTGTGGTTCAGGCGCTTGGTTCCTCTAATGTTCTCCAGGGCTCTTTTAACCAGTTAATTTTCGGCAGTCCAGTATCGCACCTCACTTTTTTCATCGGCTTCCGCGGCCAGGGCTCAAAGGCATCATTATTTTGTGAAGCATTTTTACTGCATATTTATAAGGGCCAACTGGAGCGTACTACACGTAAGCCTTTCTTGGCTATTTTAGGAACTTCTCGCCGGGCCAATTGTCATTTGCTCTTTTTTCGTTTTTTTGACAATAAAGGTAGTATCTGTTTGCCTTAATGTAGAAATGTGGCACCGATTTCACGCCTCACGTGCTGTAGAAATGCTTGGTTCTGTGTGTAGCCATAGGCGGTGTGATATCATAGTGGTGTCGTCAAAAGTATTGAAATGAAGGTTTGAAGGTGCAGAGATCAAATGGTATGTGAAGGGCCTAACGAGGAGGGAATTTTCAAATATTTTTGCCGAAGGAGAGGGGCAGGAGCTAGAAACTCAATATCGCCCGCACTAAGCCATCACTGAACAGCCTGTTTTATTGACACTCTGGAAACAGCTCTGGCCACACTGGGTCCAGCCTGCGCTTGAAATTAGGAATGGTATTATATAAGATGACTGTCGGTGGCAGCTTATTCCAGAAGTTTACTACCCGGTTTGTGAAGAACTGATCTTACATTTAGTCTGGATTTTTCTTTCTTTAGCCTAAGTTCATGACCTCTCAGGCCGTCCATGGGCGCAGGGTAGAAAACCGTGCGGTGATTGACCGCGTTGATGCCCTTCATAAACTTAAAAGTTTCAATGAAGTCACCTCTCAGCCTTCTCCTTTTCATGGAGAATAGATTGAGATAGGCTGGTCTTTCTTCATATAACTTGTACCTTTGGCCCTCTTCCATTTTGGTGGCAATACGTTGTACTCGTTCCATGCAGTTTATGTTTCTCTGCAGGTATGGTGACCAAGCTTGGACACATTGCTTCATGTGGGGTCAAACCACCGTTTGGTATAGTTGCACAAAGATTTGGGGTCTGGTAGATGTGAGAGCTCGTCTGAGTTGGAAGAGTTTTCTGTGCGCGACTCCGGTTGCCTTCAGGCGCTGGGCAGGTGGTGTACAATCGTGGGTGGTATTTATTCCTAATGCTCGCGTCATCTTTGTTGGTCTAATCTCTAGTGAACATTGGGGAGTGTCAATTGAAAGTGGGACCGAAGAGGCTGTCAGTAGTTGGCATTTTGAGATGTTTAGTGGGAGGTCCCGTTTCGTGGTCCAGTGTATCACTGCTTGGATATCCGCTGCCATGTCGCTTCTGTTTCCGTTTCCTCTCTCGTCGGCCGCGAATATACAACACGGATTCTTTAGATGGTTTGTGTGATCGTTGATGAGCAGCAAAAACAGAAGTGGGGCTAGAGCGGATCCCTGTGGAACTCCACTGACCACCTCTCTCGGGCTGGATAGGTCGTCATCAACCTTAACTCGGAAGGTTCTGCCTCCAAGCAAGTCAGAGATCCAACTTTTCATCGGGCCACCGATACCAGAGTCAGACAGTTTCTCTGCCAACAGTCTATGTTTTACGGCATCAAAAGCTTTGCTGAAGTCCAAGTAGCAGACTTGTCCTAGTCCTTCGTCAAGATAGCGGGTGACATCGCCCAGGAAGCAAATTAGGTTTGTGAGGCAGGAGCGGCCTTTCAAAAACCATGTTGCACATCATTTAACATGCCATTTTCGATGACGTGCAACAATGCGTTCTTTAATCAGCCTCTTTGTGCATTTGCCTATTACACTGGTCAGGCTGATTGGTCTATAGTTTTTCGAGTCGGTTCGGGGGTCATTTTTGTGGATGGCTACAACTAAGGCTTTTTTCCAGTCTGTGAGGACCTGCCTTTACGGATGGAGGCGATGAACAGCATTTTGATTGGGTGACAGATTACTTTTGCTAGGAGTTTCACCAGTGCCGGGTGAATTTCATCTGACCCTGCTGCATTATGTAGGTTTATTCCCTCCAGGATCTTTGAGACTACCTGTGGGATGACCTCTACGTTCTCTAGTTTGGGTACATGCCGAGATAGAAACGCAAAATCTGTGCTGTTGTCGATCCGGTACACATTTGGAAAATATTTCAGTAGAATATTTGCTTTTTCGCCGTTGCTCGTTGCCCTTCTGCCATCCTCAAGGTCTAGTTCTCCAACTCTTCCCCTGAGGGCAGCCTTTGATTGTATATAGCTGTAGCGTCTCTTCGGGTTTGACTTTATTTGCGAGGCTAGTTTTAGTTCAGATTTGTATTTCGCTGAGCGTTGGATCTTGTTTGGCGTTGTTCCGTTTTTGTTTGTATTTCTCCCATGAGTGGTGTCTGTGAGACCGTAGGTATCTCTGCCAGCAACAGTTCCGTTGTTGTAAAGCCCATTTAATCGTAGGTGTCCACCAAGAGAGTTTAATATGGTTCTTCACGCTTCTCGCAGGAGCGAATTCGTCCGTAAGTGCTAATAAACCGCCTTTGATGATTTACCAGCTCTCTTCTAGTGTCGGGTTTTCGCTCTGTGGCAGCCAGTTCATCTCTCGGGCTCTCTGTGAGAGGGTTGCTCTATCTATTCTTCCAAAATTTCTGAAGAGTTTTGTGCGTTTAGGTTTTTTTAGACTCTTCATTTGTAAGGCGCAACGGTCGGTTTGTCTTAGCGGTACCTGGGTTGTCATTTCACAGATATCATGTTCGCTAGTGGTAAAGGTGAGGTGTAGAAGGAATGGTACTTGACCTGTGCGATGTCTGGTAGGTTCGTTGACATGTTGCCATAGATTGCATAGCTCTGACCAGTCCATGGGCGCCCTATCAAATTCGGTAGTGGCTCCGTTATGCTCCACCCAGCTAATGCTGGGTGCGTTGAAATCCCCCATCGACACTAGGTCTGGAACGGTCTATTTGACTCGAGACAAAAAACTAAGGAGTTCCCATTTCCTTCTGGCGTCATGTGGACTGCGATAGACACAGGTGATCACGTGGTTTCTGTTCCCTGTTCGTAGAACACATGCAACAGCCTGAATACCGTCAGTGCATACAGAGTCCGAGTGCTCCCATTGGTCGTATTCAGGCCTTACTAGAAGCAGAACACCTCCCTGTCGTCCATTTTGCCGGTTTACTTGGTAGATGACGTGGTTACTAAGCGGTGGACAGTTCATAGGCTATGCTGCAGTCAACCAGGTTTCAGTCACTGCAATGACATCGATGTGGTGGCATCTGTCAGCAAGTTCCTCCCACTTTGTCCGAAGGCTGCAGGCATTGGTATACCATACTTTTGGCTTGGAGCCCTGCAGCTTCTCACAATTATATAGCTTTAGGCCCGAGGGCCCCTCGGGCGCAGAATCCGAGGGGTCAGACCATTTTTGACGCATTTGTATCTGGCGCATGCAGCTTACCCAGGGTGCCGTTTTGTTGATTAGTGCCTTGCAGAGTTACATCGTTTGTGATATGTTTTCTCGCGAATCCCTATGTTTTTGTGCGTGATGGTCCTGTAGTGATAAGTGTAGTGGGGTTCGGCCGTATACTCAGTCTCTTGGTCTTTGCTCTGGATGCTGTTGGTGGTAAGGATTTGATGTTTTCATCTTCGTTAGAACCGATTTTCTGTCGTATATGTTTGGACTTGGTCCTTGCAGTATGCAGCTCTACCAGAGAGTGTTTGCCTTTTGCGATTTCTTTCATGACATTCGCTTCCTTAACAGATGCTTTGACAGAGGTTCCTACTTTGTGTTCAACAAACAGTGTAGGAACTATCAATTTTGGGTCGCGGAGAAGTATCTCATCAGGTTTTGTAGTTTTCCAAGGTCTCACTGAGGAGTGTGTCTAGTGTAACTCGGTATTTGCCATTACTCCGGTCAATTTTCTCCGCCCTAGTTATGAGCTCACCCCTGTAGAGAGGGTTGGCGAATTCGACCGTTATGGGTCTAGATTGGTTTGCGAGTGATATCTCTTTCCATTGGCCTATTCCATGTATTCTTTTAATGCCCACATGGCCGGGAACCTCGGCCAGTCGCAGGATATCTCGCACTGTTGTTTCATTTAGGTTCCTCTTGGCCCTGCCGTCATTTATTTCTGGCTCTCCATTATTATGTATTAGGACATTTTGGTGTCTTCCAAGAGCTATATCAACACTTTCTACGGTACCCTTGATTATGGATTCCAGCCCCAGTACCTTGTTTTGCAGGAGAAAAATAACTTCATTTTGCTTCTGCACAGTCTCCTGAGTTTCTATGAACTTTCGAGAGAGCTCCTCGGCTAATGGTGTTCCCTTAGATGCCTTTGGGACACTTTCCTGCAGGACCCCCCCCCCCCAATTTACCGTTCAGGACTCGGAAGCAGATATCCGCAAGGCAACTGCAATGGAAACAGATCCATTTGAGAGCGCGGTTTTGCTGGTATACCTCAAGTTCTGCTTTGCTCAGTCTGGAACAATCTTGATGATACCACCGCAAACAGCGGTCACATTGTACACCCTCTTCCACCATATTGCCGCACACCGATTCTCCGTATTTTGAGTTACTCGACATAATATGTTCTTTTAGAACCAAGAGCAGGTGGGTGCGGGTTGGACTAAAATCGTGAGCTGTTGAAGCGTAGTGCTGTGAGATCTGCGGAGGCAGCTTCAGGAGAAAAGAACCTAGGACAACCCCGGTAATAGTTTAGGAACAGATACTACACTCCATAGTCTCCACTACGATAAAATAGTAATAAAGATTTCCGCGCCATTAACACTAGAAAAAAAACACAAACAAAAACGAAAACGGGACAACCCGGATTCCACGTCGCATTGTAGCGAGATTCAATCGTTGCGAACAAAATAACCGAGGAATTAAAGAGATGAAAACACTTGAATGAATTAATGGCAACATTAAACCTAAAGAGTTGTTGCAATAACGAATTTAATCCCTCATCACGAATTGTTTTTATGGGCCCACTGCATCGTCCTGGTAACATTTAATACCAGCTAATCGTTTAGCAAAAAGTTTCATCACATTGGAAAATGACTGGGGAAAAATTCTGTCCAAGCTTCGAAAAGCTATATAAACACAAACCAAAATGCGTGTTGATTATAGTTAACCCACGAAATCCTGATTCCAATCAGGCTGAAGAGGATGGAGAGGAATCTGTAAATGAGCATCTTTAAGATCCAAACGAGAGAAGAAACTTAGACCATTGGCCTGGAATAGTATATCACTAGGCTGTTCTGTGGTGTGTGTTTGTTGACGAAGTTTGCCGATAAGAGTGATACGGTAATCACCCCAAATCCCCAGAGACCTGCCATCTGATCCCAGAGATGTAACGATGGGCGTGGTCCAGCGGTGAACTGACAGGTTCGAAAGCATGATTAGAAACTAAAGGGTCTAACACCTTTTTCGGGGGTTCTCGCAAGCCGTAAGACAAAACAACGCTTTACAAAAACAGGATTGCCATCTACTTCGAGCATCACAAAACAAGTTTTCATATTATCCGTGGCTTCGGAACATCTCAAGATAAGATCAGTTAAAGGCATGCAATCATAAAACAGGAAAGAAGTGAAAATACTGATGTTTTTCATGGGCTTTAGTCCTAGTGTGAAGGGTCCTGAAGGGGTGACAAGAAAACCACACTTGTAGTAATTGTCATCAGAATCTGAGACGGAAAGTATACAGGCACCCAAAATTGACAACGTATGTCCGGTAATACCCTTTACAACAGTGTCAGTATGATGAAGTTCCAAATCTGGAATGGCTTTTCGCACCACGTTCTCAGGAATAAATGATTCAGCATTACCAGTGTCAAGTATAAAATCATGCTAAATCTTCAGGAGGATTCACTAGGATTCACTGGGATTCACTAGGATCGAGGGACCTGGTAGCCGCAGTTTTCGAATGGCCCGAGTTCTGTTGTCAGTTGATTGCTCAGTGTTGGACAACTCCTCGGGAGTTGCTATATGTTTTTGATTCTGGTGCCAATGTTGATACTGTCTGGTATCCAGATTTGGCTGAGACTTCTGTGTTTTCTGTTGTGTTCGCAAAAATCTGTAGGGAAAACAAGGCTAGGAAATGTAGCACTCCGATTTCTGTTGCATAGTGCAACAACATTAACGTTATAAGCTGGCATTCTACCCATTACTGGCTTCATCCATAAGTGGGGATGATACCCAGAAGCACATGTAGTGACTATCATCAATTCCCCGGGCCGCCGATAGGTCTTTCGCTAGCACCTGCCTTACACTTTACCTATGATGTATTTTATTCCACGCAAACAACTCAGACACCCTTTGCATACAATCCACCTGTGGACGCCATCTAAAGAAAGCAAATAATGGAAGGTCCTATCTGCACCACATCACAACTTGTCTTTTACTACGTAATCGACTTTAAACCATCAAGTTGGGAACCAGTGGCATGTTCGAGTCTGTATGTTGTTGACGCGCGTATGGATGTACAGGAGTAGGTGCTCATCAAATGATGTTGGGGAAGTAGACTCCCCGTGCCTGGTGATTCATGTTTTTTTTGTTTGACCGGGTTTACGAGAGATGCGACTATCGATTCTTCGTTTTTTTCGTCCAGCCCCATCGTCGGCTTACGCAGCTTGGGCTCCTGCCCATTTCCCACTTTTTTCTTCCTTCTCGTCTGCTGAGTTCTTTTTTCTCTCCCCCCTTTATCCTTCACGATTTTCTTGCACTCCTTCCTCTCCTGGACTTACTTTTGTTTCCCCACACCCTTTCACTGGTTTTCAATACCATTTTTGTTCTCCGCCTATACGACTGTGTCATCGGTCAGAGGGAGAAAAGATGGGAACTAAGGAAACCGGACAACTTCACCCCAACATTTCACCATACTCGAACAACACCCGATCCTCAAATAAGCTGCAAAAAAACTTATTTATGTCGGCATCACGCCAAACCAAGCAATCTGTAATCACCACAACAACGCTGCGCCAGTGGCATTATTCCGAATGCTGTAACTGAAATTTCGAATGGAGCACCTGGGTACTGTTCGGCTACATACTTGTCGAGTTGCCTTCTGAACGACTGTTTCCAAGTCGCCTCAACTACGGGCGCTGACAGTAAGTTCCACGGACAGCAGACACGTACCGAACAGCAGTGTTCCCTGGCCCTCAATCGTGGACGTTGCCGCTCCATCTTTAGGGAGTGACGACACAGCGATGAAGTGGATGCCAGTGTAAGCAGTTGCCGATTGGGTTGTCTCTCGGAACATATAATGTCCTTCAGGAGAATCAGGTCCGCTCTAGTCTTTCGATATTCCATACTGTATAGATTTAGACAGCATAGTCTGTCGGGATGTCATGCTGAATAACCCTCGAACGCACTTTGTGGCCCTCCGCTGAACCCTTTCGATAGTGTTGATGTCTCGTTGGAATACTGGATGTTTATTTTGGAGTGCGGTCTGGCCATTATGGCAAAATGTTTCGGGAAAGTTTCAGGCGTGAACTTTCCTAAGAGTCTGCTGAGTTGGCTAAGTCTGAATATGGCTCTGCGAGCCAGGATGTTTGCAGTTTATAGTCTAAGACATCTGCAATTATCGTGCCAAGATCTTCTTCCTGTGTAACCCGCTGCAGTATGAAGTACTTGTTCGCCCGATGCCCCCTACATTCACGACCTTGCATTTGGCCGAATTAAATGGCAGATCATTGCAGATTGACCATTGGAACAGACTGTCAAGATCAGCCTGCAAAGCATCTCTGTCCATTTCCGTCCGAATCTCTCGGCAGGTCTTCACGTCGTCGGCGTACAGTAGCATATTTGACTGTACCGTAGGAGGGAGATCGTTTAGAAAGACAGTGAATAACATGGGTCTGAGTATAGACCCCTGAGGTACTCTGCCCGGTGCCCGGTGGGTATCGGATAGTGTTCCGTTTACCTTGACCCTGAATATTTGTTCGGTCAGATAATCGGACACCCGAATAACCGGAGACTCAAGGAAACGAAATCTTGCCAGTTTCTCTAGGAGTGAATGGCAAATACGATCGAAAGCCTTCGAGAAGTCTAAGAGTACGACGTCCATTTGTACTCCTTTGTCTAGTGCTTTGGTGTACCACTCCATTGCTTTTAGTAGGTTGGTTTGGCAAGATCTACGGCCTCAGAAGCCGTGCCGAGCATCATCCAACATGCTGCCATCATCAATGAACCGGCGGATGATCTCACCGATCAGCCCTTCCTTGATCTTGGAGACTATGGGGAGCAGTTCCACAGGGCGGTAGTTTTACGGTACTGTCCTTTTCCTTGTCCCAAAAATCGGTGACACCACATAGGCTTTCCACTCATCAGGTACCTTCCGAACTTGCCAGTGACTGGAAAAAAACGCAAAATGTTTCTCAGTTGGAGCGCTCATAGCAAGGGAACAAGTGAAAGGTTCATCCGAGGACAAGTTATGTGTTGAGTTGGTATAGTACATCCGGGAATTCCGACAGACTGATTGAATGGGCCCGACTTAGCGTGACGAAAACGATACGTGGATTGAGAATGTAGCTTTCCGCACGAAACACATTGACAAAGTGTAGTCTTCAACTTAAGTGCATAATGCGGGTTCTTCTGTGAGTAGGACTGACAGGTATTTTGTCTGAGTTGGCGGGGAGCCATTAAATAGCCTTTAGCTGGCTCAGAACTGCGATTACGCAACATGATGTGGGATGTGGATTCAGTAAGACCTCACATCTTGATATTGTTCAAACTTCGCGAACACGCTGAACAGCAGGATCAGGTAGTAGGAGCAGTTTTTGTTGCATATGTTTGTTGATACCAACAACCAGACGGTCACGAAGTTGTTTCTAATTTATCTCCAAAACTGAAACGTGTAGCTTGCTTCTACGGCTGAAGAATGAACTCAAAAATATCCTATGAATCTTCCCGTCGAAGTTGGTGGGATTTGGCCCGTCCAGCAATTTCGAAGGTAATCGGTTGGGTATGACGGAGCACAAGATTCTTAGTTTATTCATATTTCTGACAAACAGGCCTCTGTGGGATTGATAAGTTGTTAATAACATAATGTGCTAGTTTTCCGATAATACTCGAGGAAACAGCGGTTTTTCGTTCATCAGAAAATTTTCTCCAGCAATACACCACAATTCGAATCTTTCGAAATAATCCTGAATCTCTCACACAGGAGAATTTCAATCTAGAAATTCCATCCTGCTTGATTACTATAAAATGCCTCGAAACCAAGTGTGAAATGTTGTGCCATGTATTCAATAGAAATAGTAATCCCAAATCAAAATGGAGTATGGAAACAATTGATTTTGAAGCACGGATGGGAGCTATTTATTTTTGCAACTTAAGGTCAGTGATATCGTATATAATCAGTTATTTAACAAGTACGGTTCACGCAGTCACCACAGGCCTAAGTATGAAAACCGCATGATGGCTTGCGCCGAGTAAGTTTGTCAAAATTAGCGTTTGGGATTGCCGCATGCGTGAAGCGTACAGTCAAACAAGTGGTGAACGAGAGAGGAATGTCTGCGAACAGCAGGCTGGATTCCGCCCAGGTCGAGGATGCATGGACCAGATTTTTACTCTTCGCCGACTACTTGAAACGCGTCACACGCACCGCCGACCGACGATAATGCTTTTCTTAGACCTGAAAGGCGCTTTCGATTCAGTTGATCGAACATCGCTTTTCAGTGTTCTTCATCGAAAAGGTATGCCCCAGAAGTTTGTGAACCTAATGAGATCATTGTATTCTCATACTTCTGGTCGCGTTAGGGTTTACGGTGAACTATCCGGTCGGTTCGAAACGACCAGTGGTGTTCGACAGGGATGCCCTTTGTCTCCATTCCTGTTCAACTTCGTCATGGACGAAATAATGGAGAGTGCGCTGCAAAATCTTTAGGATGTAGGAGTTGAACTAGGAAATAGTGAAAAGCTATGTGACCTAGATTACGCGGACGACGTTGTCTGCTTGCTCAGCGTGCACTAGATAATCTCGCAAGAGCTGTAGCTCCATTCGGCATGCGCTTTGCACCTTCAAAGTGTAAGGTGATGTTACAAGACTGAACGTCAACAATTCCGAGCTTGATGCTCGATGGAGAGATGTTGTCAGTTGTCGACCACTTCACCTACCTGGGTAGCAGCTGGACGACGGATGGGAGCACTGTAGTAGATGTGAGTACGCGGATATCCAAGGCTCGAGCGGCGTACGCTGGACTGAAGCACTTGTGGCGCCGACCTGATATTTCACTGGAGTTGAAAGGCTGTGTATACTGTGCTGCAGTGCGTTCAGTTTTGTTGTATGGTTGCGAAACTTGGAGTCTGCGTGCTGAAGATATTCGTCGTCTTGAGGTTTTCGACCATCGATGTTTACGTAGTATCGCTAGGATTGGGTGGAATAGCCGAGTAAGCAACGATGAGGTCAGAAAGCGAGTATTGGGTACTAATTCAGAGAACGTTCTGTCAGCATATCCAGCTTAGTAGACTTCGTTGGTTGGGACACGTGTTACATATGGCAAGCACACGTCTACCATACCGTGTCCTATTCTCCGTTCCTCCTAGGGAGTGGAAGAGACCACGTGGAGGTCAACAGATGACTTGGCAGCGAGGAATGAGAAAATGTACAGCGAACTTAGGAAAAGTAGGTGCTTCACGTCTTCGTGGTTGGGGTCCAAAAGATCCGTCTACCAGTTGGCTGGAGACACTGAAGGATATGGCAGCGAACCGCGAACATTGACGATCGTATTGTCACTTTCTATCGAATCAGAATGACTGATCGATGTTTGTTTGTACAGTTAGACTGTGTATTCCGTGTGTTGGCTACTAGGGCATTCTTTCCTTTTCCCACCCATGTAGGTCCAGTCCCTGTCCATCTTGTATATTCATAATTTCTAACTCAGCGTGCAACATGGTGAGAAAGGCAGTGGTCAATGGGGCTTGCCCTACTGTTTAACGCTGTACGATGATGATGATGATGATGATGGTGAACGAGGAATGATTGATTGGTCGCTACACCTGAGACTAGCGGAGCGGCGTCTGGTAAAATATTTAAAAGAACTAATCACAGACCTGAAACTGTGACACGTGACTCGCTGCAATGTGGGCAAACAAATAATACAATATAACTTCAGTTTGGTAATGCACTGGTCATTAGTACAAGTTCTTCAGATTAACCTGAGTTTGTCCACATTCGCATAGGTCGTCCTCCGTCGCCGGTGGATCACGTCCTGTATAAGACCTCACCGCCAATAACAAGGGCGCACGGGATCTTCGGGGACATAATGTCATCTCCCATAAAAAACCAAAGTTCATATGGGAAGCATCCGCTTCGGCCTGGAGTATCCTTAGTGTGATTCGCCATTACTTTCTAAAACTTTCCTACGACAGGTTCCGGTGCGTGTTCTCAACTAAGGTACGGTGGTGTTTCCGCCTATACGAGCACGACTGCCAAATCGGCCAGCCTACGGGGGTTGTAGAGAGCTGCTCCTCCTCTTATCGTGGGACTGCTTGGGACCCGTTGAAGAGATCGTCTACAAACAACTAACGTTGAGACAGACCATCAACAGAATCGGCAAAACCAGTATGATTGAGAAGTTGGATTCGGGATGAGAAGTGCTTTACTGGCCTAATGAATGGAGTACATCAATTAAAATGTACAAAGAGAGCTGTTCATGAGATTTTATGTAAAACAAAAAGAGTAAGTGTACGATAATTTAAACTACATTCGCCCCGGCCAGA
The DNA here is from genome assembly GCA_948099385.1 of Fasciola hepatica. Lineage (NCBI taxonomy): Eukaryota > Metazoa > Platyhelminthes > Trematoda > Plagiorchiida > Fasciolidae > Fasciola > Fasciola hepatica. Next base: position 15,219,938 of record CANUEZ040000019.1, read on the forward strand.
AAAAAATCGTTTGTCATAATGTTCTTTAAGGGGGTGGGGATAGTAGTGGGTCATATAAAGCTAACATTCTGTAGTGTTTACTCACGCTTCTGGATTATGTAGGCAGTATGAACGTGTACGCTGCTGCCGACTAAGTATTTCGGATGAGTGTGCATCAATGGTACGTATTTTAAGACTATCACTACCATCAGCACTTGTTGACTGATCCTGTGGTAGGTCATTAGGTGGTGTTATTAACGGGGATTCATTAGTGGATTGTACGGGTGTATCGCCTCGGGGAGCAGGTTGGCGGATAGAAAAGTTTTCTGTTCTTCCATCCCTCAGTTTCACAAGGGCACAGCGGATTACAACTGGTGAGATCTACTTCCTCCACCAGAGGATCATACTTCGAGGAAAGACCCATGCGCTTCAGTAACACGGAGCCAAGAATTGTCAACCACGTAGGCACCGAAATCCCATTAGTCGAGCGCCGAGCACAGCAGAACAATCGCTCATATGGAGTAATGTTTGTGGCAATGCAGAGTAATGAACGAATTGAGTGGAGTGAGTCTGGAAGCACTGACTCCTATTGCGAAATTGGGAGGATTTTGTTTTTAGGGCCAGGGAGATTACTTTTCACGGGGTACCATTCAAACGTTCCGTGTGGTCATTGGCTCGAGGATTGTATGCTGTCGTGTGACTCAGCGTCACCCCCTTAGCTTGTAGAAATTGTGTTAGCGGAGTGTATTTAGATGGGCATGCCGAACAAAACAAATAGTTGACACAAGTACTTTATCAACGTGGTCGCCGATGCATCTGGGCAAGCGAATGCAAACGGGAAACGAAGATACCCATCAGTAAACAAACCTCTTATTGGTAGGGGAAGCTTTATCTGAAGTAGATAAGTTTTGTTACCTGGGCAGTTACATCTCACCAGGTGGCAGATATCAGATGAAGTGTGATCGCGTATACAGAAGGCGCGTTTGGCTTTTGTCAACCTCCGTCATCTGTGGCGCCGGCGTGACATCCGATTGTCTGTTGAGGGCAGAGTGTGCAGGGCGGCGGTTAGGTCCGTTCTTTTATACGGTTCAGAAACATGGCCATTAAGGGTAGAAGATAGACGAAGACTGTCGGTGTTCGAGCATCGATGTCTCCGTAGCATTTTCCGAGTATGGTGGGAACACCGTATCAGCAATACTGAGGTCAGACGTAACGTTTGTTGGGAACCAGAGATCAGTCTGTAGATCAAGTACTGAATCTAAAGAGGTTAAGGTGGTTGGGACATTCGTTACGCATGCCCACCGATAGACTTCCTCGGCGTATGCCGTTCTCTGAGGCAGGTGGCGGTTGGAAGGTAAGTCGAGGTGGTCAGTCCATGACATGGCAAAAAGGTATGAAGACCTTGACCAGTGAACTTTGCCACATCGGTTGTGTTAGACTTCCTGGTTGGGATCCATGTAATCGGCCTACCAAATGATTGGAGCAATAAATGACATGGCTAGGTGTCGCAGCCATTGGCATAGTTGCATTCGGACTCTTTCTTTGTCCTAATGATGTCCGCCTATTACTTTGGTTTTTTTAATCTTTATCGCTATGGCTTTATTATTTTCCCCCCACTGGACGATGCTGGAAGGTAGCAACCTAAACCAGAGCACAAGTGCGAGGTTAGTGGTTGTGTAAGCTGAAACCCTAAACTGAATTGGTCTGTGTGTTTGTACAGTTACACTGTGTATTCCATTTATTGGCTACTAGGGCGTTCCTTCTTCTTCCCATTCCTGTGGGTCCACTATCCGTCTACGTTGTGTGTATTCATTGTTTGTATTTCTACATGCAACATGGAGAGGAAGGCTGTGGTCAATGGGGCTAGCCCTGTTATGTGACGCTTTACGACGCGGATGGTGATGATGACACACTCACAAGTTCGAATTTTAGACGTAGTGGTCCTGCGTTCGCATCCTGCCGCTGATCACTTCTCTGTTGGACATCATCTAATCGGTAGCGACCCCATGTTTGAAACATTATACCGGTAATATATAATACATTAAAGCAAAACAGTAATAATAGCTATATCTCACGATTATTTGTGTGTAGTGTAGCCAAGCAATGCCGATCAAAATATTAATAATAACTGACGACCATGCCATTAGACGAAACTGATATACTGTTGTCGTGTTGTGATTGCAACCCAGTAGCTTAGGGAATTCTCGAAACAACGTCAATTAACTGGTAGATCAAAGATAGAAACCCGGTACTGCACTAATGTCTTTTTAGTGTTCTCAGCTGACGTATCGGAAATGGAATGATATGTAGAACGATCGACGGCCGTCAATGTGCGTGTGTGTGTATCTGGTGGTAGCAATGGCACAACAAGATCAACATAGATATGCATAAAACGAACATCAGGAATAGAAACGTACCGGGAGGTGACAACGTGCGGCGTTGGAATTTTTCGCTGACACTGTAAACACTGTTTGGTCCGAATTGTAATTTCTGGGCTCATATCAGGCCAAACGAGACGTGTAGAAACAAGTTTTTGTGGTGCGTAGATGGAAATGTGTGTGTGTGTGTGTGTGTGTGTGTGTGTGTGTGTATGAGTATGAAGAAGCTTAGAACAACAGTGTGGAGGTTGCCGATAGACCAGCGAGAGTTGATGCCGGTGCGGCGGGTCGGAGTGAGTGTTTCAGTTTCAAGTTGGATGGACTTGTGTCAGTTAGACAGCAGTGCCGTGTTTCAGTTTAGCGAGTGCGACGAGACAAAATGTGGTTGATGTTGGGTTGGGATAAGGCGTCAACCGTGATATTACCAAATCCACAAACGCAGTTTTGTTTGTCGTGACCTGTGGAATGTAATCCGGATGACACACTTCTCTGGGAGAGTAACGGTCTTTCCTTCATGAAGGTTTAGTTTGATATCTTCGACGCTTTGTTCGAAGGTCTGCCCTTTCAGCCGAATTATCTGTCGGTCGTAGCATAGCGGGAACCACCGCAGCGCACAAGTGCAAGAGTAAACGTACCTCGACCGGTAGTCCTATAAACCGACCATTTGTAACAAAGGATACTACACTTTTCGAGTTTTTTTGAGATCTTTACGGTAATAGAACGCCTCAATACAAACAAGAATTCAAGAGAAAAGTCACCATTATCTGGTGCTAGAAAACAAAATATTAGAGGAGAACTGTCGTCGGTCTTCGATCGTGTTTTGTATTTGATCTGGAAGCGATATACTGACGAAATTTCCCCAGTCAATTGGAAAGATCGGGCTCTTTCTGGTAGTCGGATGCAACAAGTGTATTGCTGGAACAGTGATATTTAGTACCAATACGACCAATACACGAGTGACGAACCACAGCCAACCTCTAGTGTGTACCAGCAGAGCGCGCGTGGAAAGCTAAAACTGGAGATGAAGCAACGCAGAAGTTTAACTATATGTCTGAGAGGGCAGAAAGTTTAATTGTTGTTTTCCTTACCGCAGTTTCAAGCCCACGACGAAGATTAGCCCTAAAGCGTTTATATTTACAAAAAAATGCATGCGCGATGTTTGACTTCATATTTGGACTACTCATTAGTACAACAATTGTTGTTTCATAAGCACGATGTGCATTATGTCGTCCCTTGTCTGAAATATGAACGTATTTGACTGATGGTAAGTGGTGAACAATTTTACATTCATCTACTAATATGACAGGAAAACAGAGATGAGTTACGTGCTTCGAGGTGCGTAAACATGGTAGTAGTAACACCCCAATACCTGTGTGCGAACAGCCGAAGCCGAAGCCGGAGTTTGCGAAAACACCGCTAAGAGAAGGCAGTGTGTAGGACTTCCTCAGCAGAAGCTATATGGGACGCACATTTATTTGGGAGCATTTCGAGAGGCGTTCAGGGCGAGTAGCCAACTTAGAGCCTGGGACACCCACCCTCGTCCATTCCGAGGCATTTTGGAGGCACTATTGTCGCGACTCACAATGTGAAGGCAACCGGCAACCATGATCCTGAGGCTTAAAGTGACAAATCACATAAGGCATCAATAAATCAGGCGTGATAGTGAGCGACAGTGGAGCTGTCCATGATAAACTCACCACACTCGTTCGCAAGAGCAAAGCTTCTGATATTGAAGTATTTGGTGGTGATGATAATGCACAAGTTGGCAAACGTGTTGCGTCAGCGGCTTGTTTAGGTAGGTGTTTTGGGTTACTCACACAGCGTACAAAGAACGGAGATAGACTCCTCCAGTTTTGTGCAGACAATCGGTTATTCCTATCTTGTACGAATTTCCGACACAGTACGCGTTTCACAGCGACATGGCACTCCAATTGTACAGGTACTCTCAGTCAGATTGATCACGCCGCACCACGCCTCTGTATGCTGTACCGGATTATCAGTGAACACTATATATATATAAATATATATATATATATATATATATATATATATATATATACCGCAGTAAGCTACCATTGATCCTACTGGTGCACATGCATAGTCGGGTCGGGCATTAGTTTCAGTGCGATTTGCGTTCCAGCCCCATGGTTATCGACGCAAACTGCGAACCCAGTTAGCCATACAAATTTAGTCCGACCCAGAAGTTTGCACCAGTTATCCACGAATACTGCCACGTAAGCTAGGAACTACGACAAACAGTACTGTTGAGAGACATATAAGTTATATCAACGGGCGATGCGCGTGGCAGCAGGTTTCGCCTGTGGTCTTAGATCCGATATTCATCAGAGACACTGGGTTTCTCAGGAGTCGTTGAGTGTAATGGAGCAAAAGCGTCAGCTCTCGAACTGTAAGAAAATGAATAGAATACGGAGAAATCTACAAAGGGAAGTTACAAAAAGCCTTAAGAAGGATCACGAAAACTGGTGGGTCAGGGTAGCCGAAGAAATGGAGGTGGTGGGGGCTCCGTGTAACAGTCAAAGACTGTTTAGACTTATTCGCAACACCGGAGGACGGCAAACTTCGGTCAGCGAAGCGAAATGCGATAGAATTGAAGAACCTGTTCACGGCAAACAGCAAAAGCTTGACCTTTGGGCCGAATACTTCAAGGGGCAATTTAGTTGGTCTCGCGCTAATGTAGTTACCCCTGTGTCAACAGCTGCGATTCCTTGGGCGGTATCACTTGAGCCTCCATCGGAAGTAGAAGGTAGAGTCATGCATCCGATCACTGAGGCGAGGAAAAGGTGCCGGTCCTGACGAACTCTCTCCAGTTCTTTTCGAAGTGGGTGGTGATCTTTGATAAAATCACTTACCACTTTGCTCCGTGACGTTTGGAAGGAGGAACGTATCCCGCTATTATGGGGTGAGTCATTGATTGTACTCATTTTTAAGAAGGAATACGCAATGACTGTAGTAATCATCGTGGGGTTAGCTTAATTCCGATAATCATCAAGGTATTAGCCTTGATTTCGCTGCGTCGTCTGACAGCGGCTCGCGAGAGGAGCACCCGCGAACAGCAGGCGGGATTCCGCTGAGGTTGAGGATGCATCGATCAGATTTTTACTCTTTGTCAATTACTTGAAACGCGTCACACACACAATCACACCGTCGACCGACAATAATGGTTTTCCTCTCATTGAAAGGCGCCTTCGATTCAGTTGACCGGACGGCACTATTAAATGCTTTTCATCGAAAAGTTATGCCACAGAAGTTCGTCAATCTACTGAGATCGTTGTGTTCTATATGTGGCCGCGTAAGGGTTTAAGGTGGACAGGTCCACCGAAACCGAGCAGCGGTGTTCGACAAGGATGTTCCCTTTCTCCATTCTTGTCTAACTTTGTCATGGACGCGATAATGGAGAATGCCACACGTGATCTCCAAGCGTCGAACTGGCATATATTCGACAACTGACCCCGCACTTCTGTGCTCTGGTTTCGTTTGTTACCTTCCAGCATCGTCGAGTTCAGGGCATAAGGAATAGAACCATAAAGTGAAAGATATCCAAAAATCAAAGTGATAAGCGGAACTCAAGAGGACAATGAGAGTCCGAATGCAACTACGCCAATGGCTGCAACGCCTAGCTATATCACTTAATTGCTCCAGTCATTTGGTAGGCGGATTACGTGGACCCCAACCCGGAAGTCTAACACATCCGATGTGGCAAAGTTCACTGGTCAAGGTTTTCATACCTTTTTGCCATGTCATGAACTGACCACCTCGGTGCTTGTCTGTAGGCAAAATATTATAAATGACACAAAGTGAAGTACGCCCCATATGTAACATTTGGGAGCTGCAAGTCGCATACACATTGAAAATATATTATATGAGGCATATAAGAGGGTGGGCGACTGGCGCAAACCACGGAAAACGTGCTTAGCTCTGTTCGGTATCCAAATTCAGTCCGCTTGTTGTCGAAAGCCTGAAAGTCAAAAGGATCATGGGACAGACAGGTCTTGGCTGAAGGCTGGGTGACTGAGTGAGCGCATCTGCTTGCGTGCGCATGTGTGCTCAATCTAGGAACAACAGCGAAATGCAGTTCGGTCAATTATCAACCGTAATGGGGTTATTGATTACAGGCATGTGTATGGGACAAAAAAAATCAGCGGTTCTGGATCGCAGCGATACTGAGCGTTGGTTTGTCGAGTGGGTCAGGGATTTTGATTACCACACTTGAGGTCCGAGGTTCGAATCCCCGCCATTAGTGATGACTTTGGTAGCAGACAGTAATCCACCCGTTACCACGTCTGCCCTACTCGGATCCTATGTGGTTCTCCACTCCTGTTTCAGGGTCTGGTTGCACTCATTGCACGAGCGTGTAATAAAATAGGAGAATAATCGTAATGCAATGGAAGCTGCAATTTTTTGAGTCGGCGGTATCCCGAGAGAACGTTGATAACTACATCAGCTGTGCGCAAATTAATGAAGAAAATCGAAGAAACGGGATCGGCTGAGAACAGGAAGAAATACTGTCGTTCGATTTCGCTTGATCATTTTAATCGCAGAGTATACATGTATCTACTATCTGGTTTGGTGTTGGTCTGTTTACACTTGATGATATTCGAAGCACTAACTAACCTTTATCCAATTGGTTGGTCAAGACGAATGTTAGTATTTCATTTATGCTCCTCAATCACCTAGGTAAACAGTGCGAAACTTATACAAATGTTCTTTGCAACTACGATAAACGGAAATTGTGCATTGAATTTATACCATAAGGAACCACAGTTATCTCCCCGATAAGCAGACTGACCGTGTCAGTAACTTCCGCTGACAAAAACGGGGCTACTCAGTCTGATTAGCTCAGCTTCGTTGGGTTTTAACGGCTTTGAATTGCGAATAATCAGCAAACGTTCGAAAGATGAAATTGGACCAGCTTTCTTTGGCTATCATCAGAGGTTCCATTATGACCCTGGATTTTGGTTAGGGTAACCTCTGGGAAGTATTTTTGCCATGGGTTTTATCAACGACTGAGGAATATGTTCTGAAATCCGTCATGAGAGTCGTTGGTTTGTTCCACCGATACAGATGCCCCCGCAACTGCAGATGAATTGATGCGCTATATGTGAAGCAGAATTACGCGGTTACAATGGAGCAAATGTATCCTAGTTTCAACCCGTGTTCACCGTTGCCTCGTTGTGACGAAAAATTACCTTGGTATTACGAATAATGGACTGCAGTGCGGCCCGGTCTATGAGTAGCAGCTGGGCCACACTTCGGATGTCAAAATGTTAGCCTCGAAGTCAGTCTTTGATCGCGTTGTGATTTTACCTGCTTTGTCCACTTCGTTCACTTGGAACGCGTAAGGCTGTCTGAGAGGCCTGTCTCTGTCTGCTGGTCTTGTTTGTGATTGCTTCTGGACCACCTGATTCGGTCACATGATAGTTACTGATCCTCTTAGCTCTGGTCAAGACAAAGTCGGGTCCACATACGTAATTGTGGTTGCATATTACGATACGATGCACAGACAACGAGCGCACGGTGTGACCACCTGCGCGAAATATGCAAGGATGATTGATGCGCCGGTCTTCAGACCAATCAGATGGAAATCTCAGACAGCCAGTTGGATGGCTTTTCTGAATAATTTTGACCTACCTCCGAATAATTGTGAATTATTACCGAAATAATGCGGAAAACGGTATAGGCAAGCGGACCGAACCAGATGATGCTTATCTGAGGAATTTCAGTTTTGATGAGACTGCTGTTGGAGCTTGCGAACCTAGCTTCATTTCAGTGGACAGCAGGGATCCGATGGTCATGAAGGTAATACTATCCGCAGACCCTCGGATATCTGCTGAATCTCACGCCGGTCGCTCGCCACCGTGAGCTTACCAATCTGTTTCTCCACTTCAGGGATTCCAACGGAAATTTGTGTAAGGATCACGAAACCTAATAGTGTAGAGGTGCACCAAACATGAAATGTACAACCGCTGTGGGAAACTAAATAACTTTTTCTAATCTCCGATAGGAAAGTTAAACAATCTGCACCTTTGACAGTACAGTCATAACCAGCAATAGTGGCTCCTTGAACGGCGGGTGACTCATACTGCAGCAGTCGACTGTCGCCTGATTTGTTACCGTGCCTGACCTATTGGGACTTTATTTCCCACCCGTTTAGGCCCACTCCCTGCCCGTCTTATATATTCACACTTTCTTATTCAACGTGCAACATGATGAGAAAGGCAGTCATCAGCGTAGCTTGCTCTACTGTTTAACGCTGTACGATGATGATGATGGTGATGGAAAGAGTAAGAACAGGACTACCAGAAAAACCACTAACACACTTCCCATGGTGTACCTCGTGTTTTGCAAATGCCTGTCCGCCGTCTACCTTTCCGTGCTCCATCCGCACTTGCCGGGCAAGGCTGGGAGGAGCGACGCGGCGCTCAAGCCACAACTTGGCGTACCGGTGTGAAGAAGCCAGCACCAGCGTTGGTTTTGGTTGACCCTTCACGCCTCCCTGCTTTGAACCCAAGGGACAAGGATTGTCTTGGGTTAGAGATACCTCAGAATAGAAGTCAGTGACCCGAATGCCGTGCGGTCTGTGCGCCAAACTCTGGCGCCCGGTTATCACAAAAATGTCATTCTTACGAACAAATCGTAAAAAGGACATCAACAAGTAAACGGTGAAAAAAGAAAAAAAACCCACATCATTTCATCATTTTACTAACTGTTTCTTTTATTGTCCTATTCGCCCTCTCCTATTTTCGTAATTGTCGATGCTGCGATGGCATCATGCTTGATCTCAAGCCAGTATATATATATATGTATATATATATATATATATATTGATAGCAAGTAGTATGTAGACGTGTGGACAAAATTTCCCCGGAAGCACACGACCGGTTTCGCGGTTGTTGCCGCTCATCAGGTATGCGTGCCCGGTACTCCTCTGCCCACTCGTCCTCATACTTGTACACTCCGATGTTATATGTTCACTAGAATGTAATTTGAATCGTCTGGAGTGTGACTGGATACTCTTCATTACGACGCGCCGACCCACACTCACAGATTTTTAACCACTGCGCAGAGACAGGTCACGAGGTCAAAATCGATAGCGCAAGGGTAGTCGCCCGAGCAAAGAAGTAGGGGGAGCGCCTGATCCTCGAAGCTCTCCATTCGATCGACTCGTTCAACCGACACGTCGAGGTTGATGAACATTACGTCACTCTGGCAAAACCGATGGCGAAAAATCGAGAAACGGACAGACGAGCAACACACCAAAAACGTGTGGAACCAGCCGTCCCATTCACACACTCATTCACTCACGTTTGACAACGAGTCCTAGTTTGGATCGAAACGTCACAATAAACGTTTTACAACTCAGCGTACGCCTTGACTTCTCTATAATATATATATATATATATATATATATATATATATATATATATATATATATATATATATGGATAGAAGGCGTATCGATTATTATTCCCATCTCAAAAAAGACAATGATTTGTTTTAAAAAGATAAGGACGTGCACCATGAGTAGGTCATCAACAAGATGTTGTGTATAGTCCAACTGTTCCAGACCAACATGTGATGTACTCGCTTGTTACATATGAATCACTGACGGTTTCTATCGGGAACAAAACATACGTTCAGTGCGGCATTGACTCTGTGTGAAGAATCATTGTCATAATTCTCATTCACATTTCTTGGGCCCGCTAGTTAATTAGCACATTCCGGACAATAGTTAGTCATATCTTCCTGGTGACTGGGATTTCGGGCAGTTACTTTTTCAATAAATACTGATTGATTTTGTGAGTGAAAGGTTGAGTGTTGATACTATCACGGACCAACAGAAGCTCAGGATGTTGAATAATGTACTTCCCAAACATCTCTACACGCTTATCGGAGCCTACCAAGACAACTGAAATGTAATAAGCAATCCATATACAAACATTTTCTTATATTTTCCTCCATTGTTTCATTGCCCAATTGTATTCAGGCGACAGAAACTTTGAACTTTCCGAAGTTATGGACTCCGCATCGTCGGAATACTCGTATTCTAGTTCTTTACACGGTGGTTCTGCGAAACCAACGAGGCGGCCGTATAAACGAGCAGCAGTGCACGTGAGAATCACGTCGGAATATACTGATAAACGATCTCGAAACAATACTGCTGTTCAGAAGTTTCGAAGTCGATCGAAAGGAAGCCTGAAAGCTATGGAGGAAGACATCAGCACGTATGCTTCACTCACACACATGTTCAAAGACGAAAGTTGTCGAATTGAAGAGTCTACAAAAGTAAGCAGTGATCAGTCGAATCCAAAAATGTAGGCAATTTGTTCTTTAATTCCTGCTAATACGTCGAACTGTCACTGATCGTCTAGTCCGTGTGTGGTTCGTGTTTATGAAGAACCACAAATAGGATGAATTGTTGTTCATAAACATACCTGCCTGTGTGTCCTGGAATCAGACGAATGGGTAGCACGAAGGTGGGTCCGAATGTAGACCGTTCAGTGGATTTCCTTCAGCAAACAATCGATGCATGAGAGTGTAAAATGTAAATAACAGAGTGACAGTTAGGGGAAATATAAAGGTATCGTTTTTGCAGTACTCATGAGTCGTATGCTAGTCATGCGTATTATTCGTCATGCCGATCACTGATTACAAATCAGTGAATATTCTGTTTTTCACTTTCGGTGTCATTTTTACATTTTTCTGAGGATGGTTATAGTTGTGGAAGTTTCAAGCGAGACTGCACCTTGACGTGGTGTGATGGCTTGCGTGCCTCTATGACCCACAGAGCTATACAGAATGGCATTCTTAAGCCGGAGATTCAATCACACGTGAAAGATCAGTGGGTAGAGGCCGGACGAAGTCCAGTCTCCTGGTCCTCCAGGTTGGGGATCGATCCGAGCTGGCGACTCAGTCGGTAAAATCAGTGGAAGAATGATTGGTCCAAGTAAATGGGCTTCCACCCGGCCACCCCGCTGCCTTGCAGACAGGTTCTCGTTAGAACTAAAGGCTTTGGTTGAGAACCCTAATCGTTCTCCCGTTTTGCTGCTGGACACTCTAGCAGTACCCGTCCAACGTCTTCCATGAACTGCTCGACTACAGAGAATTCCATACTGCATCAGTCGTCGCGCAGGATAATCAGGACCGCGCTGCCCATTGCATCGAGCGGGGTGGATAGTAATAAGTGGGCTACTGCTCAGACTTCCCTCTCTTTTATTCAGCCTTTTTCTTCTGTCTCCAACCACGTCTCTTTGCTCCCTCTATTCACCCATAATGCTCCCACTGACAATACGGCCGATACTCGCAATGATTCATTGTCAAATAGCGTGAATAATCCTATGTCTTGTAGTTCACATTTTCTCCAGCCTCATGAGCCTCTGAACCTTGGCTCCTTCAACGTGCGTACACTCATGCAGGCTGGTCTGCAGGCATGCCTAGCCCTCACAATGAACCCTCTGAAGATTGATGTCTGCTGCGTAAGTGGAACGCGTGTCCAGGATTCGAGCAGTGTGGTTCAACTAACTGCTCCTGGTATCTCATCGAGGTATTTTCAGCGCACTTTAGGAGATGAAGTTGGTGGAGCTGCGGGTCAACGTGGTGTAGGAATAGTCTTGACTGACAAGGCTGAGGCTGCCCTTTTAGACGGAATCCCGATTAACAGTCGTTTATGTGCAGTTAGACTCCAGGGGTCACTTGGCGCTCGAAAAGATAATTGTCTTATGCGCAATTTGTTTGTAATCTCGGCATACGCTCCAACAGGCTCCTGCTATGAAATACAGAAGGATGATGATGAACTTACCACTCTTGTTCGCAAGAGCAAAGATTCTGACATTGAAGTGCTAGCTGGTGATTTTATTGCACAAGTCGGCAAACTTATTGCATCAGAAGCTTGTTTAGATGGCCGTTGTGCCTTAACCGCTGAGCGTACAGATAACGGTGATAGGCTTCTCCAATTTTGTGCAAACAATCGGTTACTCCAATCTGGTACGAATTTCCGACACAGCTCACGTTGCACAGCGACATGGCACTCTAACTCTACAGATACCTTGAGTCAGATCGATCATATCGCCGTAAGCTACCGGTGGTGCGTTCTGTTTGAAACTGTAGGTCTTACTGGTCCACGTACGTAGAGTCGGAGCATGCGTTAGTTTTAATGCGACTATCTGCCCAGCTTCGTGGTCATCGACGCAAACCGCAAACCCGGTTAGCCGTGCAGCATTTGTCTGATCCAGAAGTTCACACCTGTTATGAACAGAAGTTAGCACATGAGCTAGGATCCACGACGAACAGTAATGTAGACGAGCATTGGGTCCACATCCAGCAGGCAATGCACATGGCAGCAGGTTTCGCCTGTGGTCTTAGATCCGATATTCATCAGAGACACTGGGTTTCTCAGGAGTCGTTGAGTGTAATGGAGCAAAAGCGTCAGCTCTCGAACTGTAAGAAAATGAATAGAATACGGAGAAATCTACAAAGGGAAGTTACAAAAAGCCTTGAGAAGGATCACGAAAATTGGTGGGTCAGGGTAGCCGAAGAAATGGAGGTGGTGGGGGCTCCGTGTAACAGTCAAAGACTGTTTAGACTTATTCGCAACACCGGAGGACGGCAAACTTCGGTCAGCGAAGCGAAATGCGATAGAATTGAAGAACCTGTTCACGGCAAACAGCAAAAGCTTGACCTTTGGGCCGAATACTTCAAGGGGCAATTTAGTTGGTCTCGCGCTAATGTAGTTACTCCTGTGTCAACAGCTGCGATTCCTTGGGCGGTATCACTTGAGCCTCCATCGGAAGTAGAAGGTAGAGTCATGCATCCGATCACTGAGGCGAGGAAAAGGTGCCGGTCCTGACGAACTCTCTCCAGTTCTTTTCGAAGTGGGTGGTGATCTTTGATAAAATCACTTACCACTTTGCTCCGTGACGTTTGGAAGGAGGAACGTATCCCGCTATTATGGGGTGAGTCATTGATTGTACTCATTTTTAAGAAGGAATACGCAATGACTGTAGTAATCATCGTGGGGTTAGCTTAATTCCGATAATCATCAAGGTATTAGCCTTGATTTCGCTGCGTCGTCTGACAGCGGCTCGCGAGAGGAGCACCCGCGAACAGCAGGCGGGATTCCGCTGAGGTTGAGGATGCATCGATCAGATTTTTACTCTTTGTCAATTACTTGAAACGCGTCACACACACAATCACACCGTCGACCGACAATAATGGTTTTCCTCTCATTGAAAGGCGCCTTCGATTCAGTTGACCGGACGGCACTATTAAATGCTTTTCATCGAAAAGTTATGCCTCAGAATTTCGTGATTCTACTGGGGTCGTCATACTCTTTTGCTTCTGGTCGCGTAAGGGTTTACGGCGAATTATCCAGTTGGTTCGAAACGGCCAGCGGTGTTCGACAGGGATGTCCAGTTCCTTCATTCCTGTTTAACTTCGTCATGGACTAAATGATGAAGAATGCCTTTGGAGATCTGCACGATGTGGGCATCGAACTAGGAAATAGTGAGAAGCTGTATGACCTAGCTTGCGCAGGCGACAAAGTCTGCTTGTTCGCATGATCGGAACATGCTCACTGTGCACTAGATAATCTCGCAAGGGCCGTAGCTCCATTCGACATGCACTTTGCACCTTCAAAGTGTAAAGTGATGTTGCAAGACCGGACGTCAACGATTCCGAGCTTGATGCTCGATGGGGAGGAACTAACAATTGTTGACCGCTTTAGCAGCTGGACGACGGATGGGGCGCAGTAGTAAAGGTAAACACGCGTATATCCAAGGCTCAAGGGGCGTACGCTGGTCTGAAGCGCTTGTGGCGCTGATCTGATGTTTCACTAAAATTGAAAGGTCATGTGTATTGTGCCGCAGTGCGTTCAGTTTTATTGTTTAGTTGCGAGACTTGGAGTCTGCGTGCTGAAGATATTCGTCTTATCTAGATTTTCGACCACCGGTGCTTGTGTAGTATCGCTAAGATTGGATGAAATGACCGAGTGACCATTACTGAGGTCAGAAACCGAGTATTGGGTACTAGTTCAGAGAATGTTCTGTCACAGCATATCCAGCTCAGTAGAGTTCGTTGGTTGGGGCACGTGTTACGTGTGGCAAACACACGTCTACCGTACCGTGCTTGTTTTCCGTTCCTCCTCAGAAGTGGAAGAAACCACCTGGAGGTCAACAAATGACTTGACAGCGAGGAATGAAGAAATGTGCAGCGAAATTAGGAAACGTAGGTGCCTCACTTCTTCGTGGTTGGAGTCCAAAAGATGCCTCGACCAGTTGGCTGGGGACACTGAAGGATATGGCAGCGAACCGCGAACGGTGGCAATTGTTTTCACTTTCTGTCGAGTCAGAATGATTGATCGATGTGCGTTTTTAAAGTTAGACTGTATATTCCGTTTGTTTGCTGTTAGGGCGTTCTTTGCTTTCCCTCCCGTGTAGGTGGACTCCCTGTCCTTCTCTCTGATATTCATACTTTCTAATTTATCGTGCAAGATGGTCAGAAAGGCAGTGGTCAGTGGGGCTTGCCCTACTGTTCAGCGCTATGCGATGATGAGTCGTGGTAATTTGCGGTTTATCTTATGGTTATTCAGTTAGTACATCAGAAATCAGTTTGTATACATACTGCTTTTTTAATTTCAGGTTCTCCAAGATCTGCTTGAAAAACACTATCACGGTGTTTCGGTTGCAGATGAAATTCAACGGGTTATCCGTTCTGAGGCCCAGAGGCGCGATTGCTTTACCAAGGCTGTTGACACATTGGAAGCTTCTCTCAACGATACCGTTTCGGGGTCTCACCGGAAGCCTCAGTAGAACTTCCTACGATAATCGGGAAGTTTTCCACATTCCGAAACGCAATGTATAACGGTCAGTGGTTTCCAGGAGGAAGAATTACTAAGGAGGTGGTTGCCTCCGATAATAAATTGTGAAATCGGTGCGGATTCAAACGGCGTGATCGTGGGGAAGTGCTCAGAGCAGTCATAAACGCTTACTGAAAGTTTTTCGCCTTTCCACGTGTACAGATCTGCAAAATGTTTGTGTTACTTTCCATGAGCGACCATGTTTATTTCATTTTTCATCTTGCATTGGCAATGTTACGCTGTCGATGAGTGCATATCTTACAAATTGGGGACTTGTTTACCTACAGACCAGACTGTGCCCCATCTAGTTCATTTTAATGTTCCCTCATTTCGTTTGTTTACTAAAACGCGCGTAGAAGTATCGGATGTCGTTTATATATATATATATATATATATATATATATATATATATATATATATATATATATATATATATATATATCATGGTGGGCTTTCTCCTGCCACACTCAACACTCGTTATGGCGTTCGACTCTGTGTGCTGTAGTGTTGTCCTAGCCCGGGCCTGTCTGATGCAGTTTGCTCGTTAAAGGAGCTGCACACTGCCCGTGGTGCGGTGTTCATGCGCACTGAATTTCGATTCGTCCCTTAAAGACGATAAATAAGTTCCGGTAGGCTACTGTCCCGAAAACACTGCCCGGTTTATTTGTAGATGAAAGTGTTTCGAAGAAGTTTGCTTTTTTGCATCAACGATCATTGGTTCAGGAACGTTTTTCGGTTGTGTTGAATTTTCTTGTCAAATGCCTACGAGTTTCTGAGGTTTTATTTTGCCACAACAGCTTTTCCTCGGATGAAGCAGTTTAATGACCTCCCAAGTCGCGACCGCAAAGTTGTTGTTGTTGTGGTGAGCAATGAGCCGCTCTTGCTTTTTAAAACGAAAGCAGGTTCTCAGCTGTAATGGCTTATTGTCCTTAGACATGGAAAGATTTTCTCGATATTCTTAAAGTTCAACGACTGTTCTTGACCTTCCCCGTTAGCAGCAGTTAAAAACAACAACGACAACAGCGGTCAGTTCGATAGGCCGTCATTGCATTGGGTAAAACTGTCCCGGTTTCGTAGAAAATCAAACAAGTGAAAGCAAAAGCTGTGAAGTCGGTTGATGTTGGGACACGTTTTCGTTAGCTTCTTTGCAGTTAAGCCATCTACCGCGACTTGTCTTCGTTGCCTGCTCGTGTTTTGATGTGATACAACCGTCTATTGTCTAATTAATTTTGTAATCTCATTGTACGCCGGATTTGTCATTGAGTCGGTGCTTAGAAATGAGTTATTATTTTGGTTTTCATCGCAAGTCCACTCATTACTCGCATTTAGATGTCCACGCAGTGGGTTGAATGAGATCCGTGAGATCGTGTTTCATTGGTGATGCACCCACATGCTGTGCACTTAGGGTTCTCTACCATGATAGTTCGACCGTTAGACCTACTATATTTGGTTCCTTTCCCTATCATAGACCTTTGAATGTGATTACGCTGGCAGATTTTCAACAACACTTGTTTAACTCCTCGTACTCGTTGGAGCCGTTCGAATTTGATGTCCTCTACTGTCCTGTTCATCTGATTCGACTAGACTACTAGCATTTTGGTCGCCATTTTTTTTAAACAGAACTGAATGGGAGAGCATACGAACGGTTGCCTACTGATGAGAGGAAATATTTTCCCAACACATGGTTACAAACCTAATTTGGCACGTTGTATTCTGCACAGGGCGAAACATGTATGCACTCCAGACACTGGAGTACGAGCTATCGCAAGTAAGGAAAACACTACTTACTATGCAACGGTTATCTCGATAGATTTATCGAAAGCAACTGGGCTGAACGGATCAAACCAGTGAGAATCCCACAGTTAGAAAAAGCCACTATTCCCCTGACTCCCTTCAGAGACATCGCAGCTGACAGAATTTTGAGTGCCGCAGTAAGGGCCACTTCCAATGCCGCCAAGATCGGTTGCGTGTTCTTTACGCCACCGAGAATCCCTTGTGAAAATAAAGACAAGCTTCCCTCGCTAACCTCATCCATGATCATTTACCAATTCAGGTGCGCCTGCAGTGCTATTTACGTGGATCGAACAAAAGGCAACTATCAAAATATATCAAAGAACAACGCCATGATGGCTTAAATATAGAGGCAATGAAGCGGTATCAAGTTCAGTCATTGTGCGCTTGGTAGAAACCAAGCACTCGATTGATATTCGTTGTGCCTCCAAAGTTATCTACCGGGTCCCACAACATGCATCAGGAGTAATTAAGGTTCCGTAATAACAAATTCCGGGGCAATTATCACCCGCCTCTCGAAGTCTGAGTTTTCGCGCTGCGAAAATTAGTCCAAGCACTCCAACGGTCACCAATATCACACGTGAGCTAATTATTGCCCGTTACAGAATACGGCCGCCCGCGCATGTTTCTTAGTTGAAGTTGGCTCATCCATTCTCTCTCTCTCACTTGTCTGTTCATACCGACTTGAACAGACATTTTTCCCACTCTCATCAGTTCGTTTTCATATAAATATAATTTTAATGGCTTGGGAATGAAATCGATGAAAGGATATGTACGCTAGCAACTCGTGTTCGAAAATAGAAACTTGGCAAAGCACCAATCATCGGCGGTGGTTAAGCGGTGATCGAGGTGAGTTTCTGTGCCGGGAGTCTGAATCCTCGCACCGTCGCCAGTCTCCTCCAAAATTGGCAGCCTTTAATTAGCCGTAACCCTGTTTTTAAAATGTTTTTAGTATTATATGATAAAAAGGAAGTGAATAAAAGAAAAACAGAAAAGAACTCTTTGGTATACCCTAGCAGAGGGATGCTGCGGTCGAATTTTGATCTAATTAGGTATCCCGATGGGCTTATCAAGGAAAGATTTATCAATTGAAACGATAAAAGTAAATACAGTACAAACGGAGGTATTGTTTGCTAGTTTCTCCTTTAAGGATTGTTTGTTGGCTGAGATCTTTTAGTGATATGACTCAGTAGAACCATGGGGCCAGATTATGCTGCTACTTTCCGCACATCTTTCCAAGCGTTCGATTTAACAATGCTGCTGGCTTCTGTTTAGTCGCGTTTCTCGATAATTACGGTAACTGGAGAAAGTCGTCACGGCAGAACACATCCAGGTTTTCGATACCAAAGCAAAGTCGATTTGTACAAGGTTTAAAGACACTAGTCCAGCCGTGTGCACAATTCTCCGGCTCATTTCTGAGGTATTTGGAAAGTTGTCCAAACATGAACATGCGTAGATGATTCCATGCCTTGCCAGTCTTCTGTTCTCTTAACGAATTATAGTTTTACTGAGTAGCAGGTAGGAACTTGTGAACCGCGGCAAATTAATTCTAAATTCACTCAGTTGTTGCTTGATATCAAGTGGCTCCGAACAACTCACACTCGTCTGGCGCGAGTGGTACGGTGTGTCCAAAAAATTCACGATCACCTCAGTTTGGTCGAAATCTGGACACGATGAATTCAAGTTTATACTACCGATACTACTCTCTCTCTCACTAAGCAAGTATCTGTTGCATGTTTTTGGTTACTGAGAATAATATTAGTTGTATAAACTGGAATTCAACCGCATGTCAAGATTTCGACTGAATTTAGGTGATTCCGAATTCTCTGGACAGACTGTACAGCAGCGTCTCACTCTCCGAATTTCCACAATCCGACTGTTCTCAGATCACTTCATTGAATATCGTCTGGTTGACATAACTATCGAGATCAAATAATCCTATCAGCACTTTACAAAATATCTCATACATTAACAAAATATCTTTCGAAATTACAAAAAAATGCTACTGAGGATAAAGAAAACAGTTAATTATCCGGTTAACCACTCTGGGCAAAAAATTGTCAACACACTTTCATTATATCAGTGGCAAGCCTAGTTTCTGGCGTCTTATTTTTCCCGCTAATCCGTCACGTAGCGAACTGCTTGGCGGCGTCGCTTTCAGCTGAGTACATTCAGTTGTTTCATTTAGGTTCTGTTTAATTTCCGAAAAATCACGTTTCATTTGGGAAAGAGTTAGGTGTTCTAAAAATATCATCTCAGCCTTCTCATGATAACCTTAATTTGCGGTATATTTTTCACTCACGAGTCGTGGAGACATAAATGGGACAAATAAAATATAACCGTCCACTTTTTAGGGCGCATCCTCATTGTGACTGTAGCTCTGTAGAGGGCTGTTTCCGCACGAGAAGCCTGCAGATGCGGAAAGAGTGCATTTTCGCTTGACTTAAGTCCATCTCACTCCTCATTGACTTGGCGCATAAAGTTCATCTTGTCTACATTCACAACTAGAATTCGCCCGACAACCGACTTGGCTGAAATCTTAATCAATCAGTCATTTCATGCTTCATCCGATAAGTCAGTTCGAGGAATAGACCAGCCGGAAGCTTTGTGACTGAGAAACTCACCATGATGACCAGAATAAAGAAGCAAACAGCGGCGAGAATGAAAAATCGGAACTGGGGTGTACCAAAACGGAAAAACCTTGTATTTATCCTGTAACAATAGGATAAATTGCATGGGTAATCAATAAAACCACGGGACATTGTAGTGAGCGACCGTACTCCGTCTTAAATTTTGTGCTGAACAACGGCACCATTCGAAACCAGCTACCGTTGTTGCGTGCGCGCACACAGGATTTTTCAGTGAGCACCGATTTCACTTGCTTGAGAATTTCCCACGCCTAATATCAGTAGTATCCCCAGGTGAGTGGATAAAGTCTTTCGGAAGCACACGACCGGTTTCGCGGTCATTGGTGCTGATCGGGTATGCGTATCCGGCACTCCTCTGTTAATTCGTGTTTATACTTCAACACGGTGTATCACAGTTGTGATTCTTCAATGAACTCTTCCAAGATGAGCAACGACTCCCACTTCTGATGCACAGATAACATTGCTGTGAATAAAATACCTTATATTTTCTGCGTTTGAGTTTGCTGGTGAATGTTACCACACGTGAATCACTAGACGGTCCCGTTTCCGTTGTGTTAGGAAAACAATTTTTCAACTGATCCGAAATTATCTCGCTAACGTTTTGTAGTGGCAGTTGGTCCTAAGAAATATTCCGGTAGTGTCTTCTATCTTCATTCGTAACTTCTCTGTTAGATTCCCTGCACTTTTACACCCTGAAGATCTGATTTGTTTACAGCTAGGTGCACCTTCGTAAGTGTGTTTTATATGCTGCCAAGACCACTACACCAACCCCTTCCCTCGGCTAGTTCGGGTTGTGAATGTCTGTTTTCCGACGGCCGGTGCACCTTTTGGTTTTCATTTACTCCAGTCTCTAATTGGCTTTATCTGTCCGTTGCTGCCCTTCGTTTTCAAGAACCGAGTTTTGCTTACCATTTGATTTGCATATGGCTCTGTCACAATTTTGAATTTCAACAGGGTAAGTTTTGTGATTACACCATTCCTTTCAGAAAGGTCATTTTCATGTAGGACGGGGATAACAGGGACCTGCGAATGGTTAATTGATAAAAAAATTCCACAGCAAACCGTTTGCTGTTCCCATCTTTAAGGTAGGGACGACTGGGGCACCACTAGTTGAGTCCAACTTTGCAAGCGTGAAAAGAAAAAGAAAGTCACCAAGAGTTATGTACAGCAACAAGCGATGGATTTCGTACCATGCAAGGAGTGACACAAAGATACCTAGGCTTACACCAACTCAGATGACTACTAGGTGAGACAAATATTGTGCCCAATAGCCAACGAAGCACCGTGGAATGTATTCGTGAGTGTTTTTGATAGTCCATTTCATCAATCTGTTCGAAGAAACTTTGATGTACTTCCAAACAGATTAGCATCCACTTGGGGAATGTTGCCCACCTTGATTTTTCATGGTTTCAGTTGTGGGAATGTTTTCTCGCCAATTCAGCTGTAAGGAACTATCAAATATGAACATGAAAGTTCAGCTCGCCCTGTTAGGGAGCATTTTCTCTCCCGCTCATCCGAAATTTTATGTTATTAACGTGTTTCCCTTGACTGTGACTCGGAATTTTCCTCGTTACCAAGTCTCCAGTGTACTTCAAGCCACATCGTGAACATTCTTCTTCACCTCAATATTCACGCCCATTTACTTTTCCCACCTTAGCCTGTCCGACCCGTTCCGCTATTCCTCGTGATTGTTTACTTTACTCGACTGGGGCTCCCTGTCTTGGCGTACATTTTTTCTGTCTTATTGATTTACCCGAGCGAACGGTTGACCTTTGACCTTAGCCCTCCCAACTGATCACACCACTTTCTCGCGATTGTGTAACCCTCTTTGTATTTCATCGATTGTACGTATGCTTCCTCAGGAGACTACGTCTGTTCTGCCCGTTGATTGGTCAAAATTTTCAATAAATGATTTCCGTTGTGAACCAGTTGTCTTAATCCTGTCTAACCTTTGGCATGCGCTTGCTGTCCCTTTTTGTCTGGGTGTTTTGAAGCCCTTTTTGACTGTTTTTTTTACTGTGGTCGGTTTACCCACAATTCGAGTAACGTATCAATCATCCAGAGACTCGTGGATAAATGAACCCGGAGTCTCAAGACAGAACATAATTTCATCAGGCTACGTGCGGTTCCGGCTCTAGATGTCAAATCTGTAGAGTTCATCGAACTTCGGATTCCTACCATCGAAGATCACTTTGTCGACCTATTCATCTCATCTGTGTTGCAGTAACTTGTGAAACGACCGAACAACCTGCTGCCGGGTGGTTAGCTTCATAGCACACCTGAGCGAGGGAGGGAGACAGAACAACAGAACATTTTTCCATTTGAATAGTCAAGTCAGAGAGCGACTCAGCTTGGTTTGTAACGGGTTTACCTCTTTTCAACAAGCCTTCGAGTAGGCTTCCCGAGATGCTATGTGACTGACCAAAAAGATCACGCAAGATTCTGCGTGCTCTTGCATCCCTGTTCGGGTGGAAGCACAACACATTCCTTGATGGCTTGTTTTCTTCGCCCTTTTCAGTAATATATTAATTGGAATAACTACTGCTCATCCTTGATTGTGCGACCCCCAACACACGCATCGTATTGTTTGGTAAACGTCCAGTAATCGCTTGAGTTACCGTCGAAGAAAGAAAATTCTACAAAGTCGCTCTAACGGTCCTCCGATCACAACGAGTAAGGTTCGCAGCTAGCCTGGTGACCGAGTTTTCGCCAACACGGCTGCAGTCGTCGATACACTTTGCGTTTTTCGATCTTTTTGAACAGGACCTCTAAGCAGCTTTCTTTCTACTGTCTCTTCCTCAGGGAGACGCGGAAATTTACCATTTCTGTTTCATTTGAGAGCAACATTTCATGGTTCTTTCGGGCTTCTAGCTCTTTCATCTCCACTTCTAAGTTCTCATTTAACGAAAATAAGACCCTGTCTATTACTATATTGTTAATCCAAAAATGCGCTAGGGTTTGTTGTCGAGAATGTCTCTCATTTTTGCAGATAAAAATCCAAGACATCGAAGTGTCATGTCCTCGTAAAAGGAAATAATTTCAAATAAAAACCCGTTTATGGTAATGAGGGTTTTAATAGTTTACTAATTGCATCTAGTCAAGTAAAATCATTTTGTTCTCTTTTATGATGTGGTGTTTTGAAAGGAGACAAAGACCATTCCGTAACAATCCCATGGAATATTGAATAAGTAATGGCTTAGCGGTCATTCGTCGGCCAGGGACTTGTGGCCGGTCGACTAATGAAATGCGATTTAGCGATGCGAAAACCAAGCATTGCGTACGGTTCTCAAATTAAAATTATAGTTTTCTGAATCTGTAATAATTTCGCAAATTAGTGAAATAGTTTCTCAGATCAATCTTGCAGGGGTGTAGACCAGACCCTGGTAATTGAATAAATCGCAAGAAACGACCCCCGTGCGTCCACCACGTGATTCGTTTCAGTCAGGTGGATGTCGATCGCGGTTGCACCTATTGTTGTCGGTTCCCGACTGAGCCAAGTTGGGTGATGTTCTCTCATCCGATTGGCCAGGCGTAACTTGCCCCACAGGAGCAAATGAATCAGTAAACACGGAAGCGGGTCATCTGCATCGATAGCTTGTATTTCTTATGCATCAGGAGAACTGGTTTGGATGGGTAGAAAATGCGCAATTCCGTTGAGAAATGTTTCCCACCACGTATCTGAGACGCTTACTGATTGGTTTGCTCATGTGGTGATTAAATGGACCCTACAGTTCCGATGCTTATCAGTGAGAGAACATTCTGACAGCAATAGCCGGTGTTGGAACAAATTTAGAAATTTTACTTAACTTTGTGTTGATAACCTCTCTTCACAAGAAAAATAGCAGTCTCATCGATTATGAAATGTCGCGTATTTCCGCATCGGATGATTTGACTTCTAGAGGGCTGTCCCAATATCAGGCTTCCTAAACATGGTTCATCGTTACTGATGGGTAATTATTATCGTATCCGACGGGGGAGATATTTTGCTCTTGTGGTCCAATATCATCAAGGTAGACTAATTCAAACCCAAGTAATTCAAATTCTTTCTGGCTGTCAGAGGCATGCTTTCTGCTTACTAGGCTGCTTGTGACCAGTTTTCGTGGGCGTAAATCATATATTTTCGAAAAAATGCAACCGTTTTGTGGAAACATTTCTGTGAAAATAATCAATTCGTTTGTCAATTCACTTTGAAAATGGTGAATAGAACACGAGGTTGCTAATTTGTGATGTCGTCCAACTTCTCGGTTACTATAAAGGCTCAATCATAGTTGTTGCTCTGAACGCAAGTGATAACTATCAGGGACAACACTGAACGTTATGTGCTATTGACGTGAGATAAACCTGTAATAATGATGAATGTAATGAACTCTTGGGTTTGCTTCAAGACCTAACAGGACTTTTGTATGAGTCATGAACAGCTTAGGCTTTGAAACAACAACAGAAAATTAAATAACTTTATAGGGATTTTAAGGCGTTTCAGGGAAGAGTTGAGCACTGATATATTTATGAGATGATTCATCATGCAGTATTAACACAAAACACAATCTTGACTGCTAACAGTTAACAGTGGTGCACATTCAACGAGCTTCAAATAAGATTCGAACTTGGGTTACGTGGTTGCAAGTCACGCGAGCTTCACCATCAGGTGTGAAACAAGCTGTTGAGAGCCAGCCTGGTAATACGACATGTGCGTGTGATTCATAGTTAGGCAATCCAGGTTCAAGTCCCAGTTGGATGGTTCAGTGGATATACACCGATGGTCGTTTATAACAAACGAGACGCCGTAGCTGTACAGTGCTTCCATGGTTTTCAGTGGTGAGTCGTGTTATCAGCGCGCAAACCTCTGGATTGTCCTCAGTCAGTAATCATCCGATCGTCCAGTCCCAACGGAAAAGTAGCCATGAACATACGTGGAAACTGTATTCGAGTATAACCAAAAATCAACACTTTATACAACATGAGGTAGGGAATACATGGACACATGTAATTTTGTTACTGATTGCCCAGCGTAGTGCGCAATTGTGATTGGTTAAGTCGGGTGACAATGTTTCATACGGCTGATGGGCTGGCGGGTCACGTCGAAGAGCAAGTAGTAGGTTGACTGTCAATGGTCGATGTGAACAGTGATGTGTGATCGACTCATTGGTTCGTAGGCACATACTTCATGGCTGCACTGCTTTGTGGGATATGCGGGCCTTCTCATTGGTTAGTGTTAACAAAGCCCCCTGTCCGCGGGTTGGGCGAATGCGAACTACAGCTTCGCCGATGGCCTTTTCAGGGACATTCTGGACTCTGACAAGTTGAGCGTTGGTCTACTGCGTTATAAATCATTTGAAGAATGATTAGAACTTCTTGATACTTAGAGTTATATACTTTCCGAATAGGTTCCGATTTGTACTACTGTAACGGTTTGATTTGCAGTCAATATGGTCACTTCAGAAGTAACAAACTGTTACGTTCAGGTTGTAGACCAACATTGATGTAAGTGCGGAAACCCGAGGAGATACTTACTGAGCTAGGGGCTCACGGAATTTTCTGTTTTTGTCATTTCAAATCGAACACGTTCAGCCCCCGTGGAGGATCACAGTTCCTTGCATACTACAAAGTACACGTTGTCATACCGCGTGCAGTTGCAGCAATAATTATGCGCTAAGCTGCAGCGTGAGAACAGTCAATCAACTTCCAAGATAATTTTATCCAGCGTGTTGAATGAGTGTGTGAATTATGGATTGGAAGACCGATTTGCTAGGTTTTTCTAATTTATTAGGTGCTTCTACATGAGTGAGTCGAAGGGGATTTCTCTACTGCGATATCGCAGTGCTGTTGATCACCTGTACATGCTATTCTACGGAAGTATTCTCGAACCCAATATATCAGGTCACGGGAACTTGTCATTGTTCATCGCCAGTTAATCCCGACTTAGTATTGATAGGTTCCTCCTACTAAACCAAAAAACCATGGTACAGTAGTTGAACATAAATTAGTCTTTACTCACTGGTTATTTTTACACGTGGCTGCAATCAGACGATTCCCAATAAAAGGCTCAGCGATATTTTGCTGGTGTCCGGAATGAGAAATATAACGAACACGGAACATACTGATTGAATAAAAAGGTTGAATTCGGATGAACACCGAAACAGCTCTCGGAAAACATCTCTTCGATCATCGTGTTTGCGACCACAGTGGGCTTGACCCACGTATTACCCGAGGGTTCGCTGATAACCGGATAATTTCGATGAGGTCATATGCTGATGAAGCCGAACACTGGAGAGTTGTTTGTCACACAGATACGCATAGTGCGATTACTTTCCGCACACCGGGGTTTACGCTGATAACATCCGAACAGGTGCACTAGTAAATCGGATTTGTAGTGATCGATAGTTTGGAAAATTAAATTTATTCCTTGACAGAAAGTAGTTCAAGCAGCTTCCTGTTCTGTTTTTGATGCTTCTAGTTTCAACAAATTCGATCAAGCCCACTCACGTGGAAAGCATCGGGTCGACGTCTGTCTGGTAAAATTTATTTGGGATGTTTGATTTTGAAAATGTGTTACGTGGGGAACCGATGATAAAGCTGAAATCCAGACCAAACTAATCTACTCCCGATTTTGCAAGATATTTTATCCACGGTGGTAATGGCAGTCACTGCGGAAGGTATATCGGTTGCGTATGCGGAACACAAAATGTTTTCTGTCAAAAAAGTATATAGTAGTTTTACGTGGGATGTGGAATGCTTCACCAAGCCACCCATGTTATTCGGTTCGGCTGACTTTTTTAATCAGTCATCCTTGAACCCAGTGAAAATCGATTTACATGGTACTAGATGTTAATTTGACTAAATATCAAATTTTCTATATTTCCATCCACAGTGTGATTTTTTAACTCTTGTCTAAATCTTGAAAATGCCTAGTTCGGCCAGTCTGCTGAGATTTCTTTTCATACTGACGTACTTTGATTAGCTGTCACTTATGCAAAAACCCAATTTCCGCCTACACTGGTGACTATCTTCTGTCCCGTGTTGCATCCCCGTACTTGTTTGCAAATTTACCGCTCGAAATTGATTTTTGCAATTTTGTGCCACAAGGAAAAGGAGCGGCGTGGGGCGCAGAGTTGGGGGTTCAGTCAACTGTTGGCATATTTGTTAGCCATGGGTTGCTCTGATCAATGAATCCGTGCGAGCAATAAACTATTCTGACCGGAGAGCGTGTGGGCAAGAGGATATCGTACAACACCTCGTTGTCCGAATGGAAACGGACAGTAATTACACAATCCGCGTTACCATTCACACTCGTTTTCCAAAGAAGACTATACCTGATCCGGTAAAAGGCGAAGTATGGTGAAATTAGAACCCATGAATAAGCTGATTTGTGGGTTGTCTGCCTTGTTCATTTCTTCGAGCAAAAACTGAAAATGTGCCAGCCTGTAGGTGCCTTCGTAGAACGCAGTGAATATAAGCATTCACTGAACTTGGTCTGAGAAAAATCGAACGAAACAGATAGGGAGGGAAAGTCTCAAAGTAAATAGAATACTGCCAGAGGAAACTGATTCCACCGATGCTTTACTCTCAAAAGGATACAGCTTGTATCGCCAAAAATGTTGCTCGATACAAATAACATTAGCGCTTATTTTCCCGAATAAAATAAGTTGTCTTTCAGAGCGTATACGGAATCGTATGGACATCGCGTGTGGTCAGTTTGGTCTCGAAACAGCAACTAATCAGTTTGCATTCTCATAACCTTCAGTGAGCGGTGGTGGTCAGGCTAAAAGTGTCAGAGAGTGGTGAAAATCTTTTGGGTTCTTGGTTTGGACCTTGCCGTACTCTACCGATCGTGATCCCTGACAATCTGTGATTGACTCCACCCTCCTTCCTGATATTTGATGCATTTGTTGCATAGAAAAAGATGCCGTCGAGATAACTGTCACCGAATAGCATTAGAAAACATTGCTGAAAAATAAGATCAGGAAAACTCGATAGTACTGTCAATAAACCTTCGTCTGAGCCTTATTCATAGTGAAGAAGTGGCCGGAGTTGTGTCTGACCGTTTAATGATAATTTAGTTTAAAGCTGCTCTTGTGAACATCGGCGAAAGAGGTTCCGAAATCCAAGGTTGATCATTTCTTAATCGTTTTATGTTGAGCATTGATTAGTATCCCCAAAGCTGTGAATCTGGTAGCAGGAGTGGAGTGTAGTCAACCAACTCCTGTTTGAGTTTATTGGTTGAAGCTAAATCTATGGACTTTATGAACATTTGGAAGAAGTGATTTTTATGTTCCGATTGAATGCAACACAGCATGCAAGGTTGCAGATGTGGAAACCCAGGGCAAACAGAAACTGTCTATCATCGGAACTGATCTGATGGTCAATACCCGGGGGATATGTCTATCGTAATTTTGCTCATCCGGGGATTGCATGGATCTGACAGATGTGACGCTGTAGGCTGCACTGTCAAAAACACACCAGGCTGTATGGTTGCTAACGACCAGTGGTGTTGTGTTTGCCATGTAACCGTCATTGTGCCTCTTGCTTCCGTCGCATTCAAGGGTTGATGAATGCTGGTCATACGATTAGTTTTTCTCATAATAGAGTGGAACTGAATGCAACGCAAGCGGAACAATGATAAAGCCGAATTGAAAGTACAAATTCTAATATTACCACAGACAGACGAACTTAAACGTCAATATAGTATTATCCGGAGGCCTGCCCTAAATCCCGTTTGAGCCAACAGGACGGTTCATTATGATAATTCTCTTTTGCAACATCGGGATAACTAAGCGTGAAACATTCTTGTCTAACACCACACCATCAATTCCTCGTCAATATGATTTTATGCCAGGCACTGCTATTACTTACCAACAGTTAACCAAGTGATATCACTTTGGATCACCGGGGGTTGTTGTAAGATATAAATCACCGAATACTGTGTCTCAGCTGGAGCCCTGCGGTTAAAAATCAACTCTGGTGGTGAGAGAGTTCGCTGCCGAGTTCCTGTTCACTAAGAGGCTTGAGCTGTTAGGATCTCAACTGGTTCTGAGCTCCAGGTCTCCAAGTGAAGTTTGTGACCTTTCCACATTAGTACAGTAGACCAGTCTGGCTTTCAGTATTCACAGGGGAAAACACGGAATGCGAAAATTTTCAGCATTATTCTCCGAGGGAAGATGCGATGATACATTCTGTTTGGTTTGAAAGCAAACATTCAACAATAATATGATTCACGGAATGTATTTATTGGCAAAAGGAGCCTGGATCTTAGGCAATGGAAAACCCGTTCACCTGTTAGCATCTGATATTTTGATTTACAATTATTTAGTGATACTCGAAATATCACCGGTGGCGGTCAAAACAATCACCATAACAAAATTAGGACTTTTTGGTTGGGGGTTCAAATCCTGCGTACGCCGCAGGTCATTTCATTTTCACCAGCCTCCAAATGGTCGTAGACTTGTTCCTGAAATATTGCACCATCTCTGAATAACAAATAAAAGGAGGTACAACGAAAAAATTTTTTTGTGAAGAATTTCATAAGCATTGAAACGTTCAAGGTGCAAGTCGGAATCGCATCGATGACCTTCCGTTTACCGAGCATATGCTTTACTAGCTGATCCATCGCCATAAGGTCAGTCGCATGTGAACTACACTATGGGATACCCAGTAGTGCACAACCAGCATTCCAATGATACACTTCAACCATTCTGGTTTCAATCACTGGACTAGCTTCTTAGATTACTTCCTATTGGGGTGGATACCATACGTCTGAACGAGAGTCAAAGCCCATTTTGATAAGTACATGGGATTTGTAGGTGGGATTAGGAGCCAGGATGATGCAGGTAATGGAAAATTAGCTCCAACGTTTCGCATAGAGAAGTCCACGCTTTGGGATGCAATCCAACCAGCGAAAAGTGCAAATGAATTTTCCATTAACTGCAGCATTCTGGTTGCCTCGTGCTATCAATACATTCTATAAATTTCATAAGTGTCTGAATATGATGTCAGTCATGAGTAAGGTTGAACCTGGTGGATTTTCCTATGTACCGGTAAAACCCTCTTTTCGATGATTACAATTATTATTACTATTATTATACCGATCCTGGAGTCAGGTGTGGTGCCAACACGACGAATGCAGAAACGGGTACCGATGCGAAGATAGCAAATTAAAAAAAACCTGTTTTTTCACTGTTGTATTGCTCACAATTTTCTAGTTTTTAAATTTTGGTAAATATTTATGGGGCCCGAGAGTTTCTGAGACACACTGCACAGAATTTACATCACCGGCTTCGGTTCTGAGCCGTATCTGTCAGCTTCTCTAACCAATGACACTTCTCATCTTAGAGTCCCAACCATGGATTCGGGACACGCTGACCGAGGCCAGTGCTGTCGTCAACTTTTTCATACCTTCACACCACTTCGCTTTTTTCAGCCATATTCAGGAGGCGCAGATAGCCCACAGAGTGGGTAGGCACGCGTAAAACGTGTCCAAGCCACAGAAGACAGTGTAGACTGATTATTTCTGTCAGGGGATGGCTATTCACACCCAACACATGACGAAGAGCCCCGTTGTTGCTCACACGGTGTTCATATCACACGCGAACAATACTCTGCAGATATCGGCTGTGATGATTGCTAGTAGCTTTTAATTCTCTACGAGCAGTTCAAGCGCATCTGCAACACAATATCTTCTCACGTTTTGACAGTTATACCGAGTTCCTAAGATGTATCCAACCGGTTGGGATGGGACAGTAGAGCTCGTGTTGTTTACTGATCTACCGATTTCGGTCTCATTATCTGGCACATCGGTCCCAACTGCGATATTTCGAGGTTCTCACTGTGGGTATACATAAATTCCCCAATTCCAACATAGCCATTGCATTCGTTCATGATTATGTAGCTTTGTTCGAATGTTATTCAACCTCGGTTTGACAACGTGTCTGTGCAAGCACAAGTAAACCGACCAGCACGACCCATCCGAGTCATAGTTTATTCGTTTCTGTTTATTCATTTAGACCACCGATATGGAACTGCGACCAACGTGTTTAGATTAGCTGGGCTGAATGTCATCACAACGTCCTCAATTTCCCCTAGGAGAAATGCATTTACAAGCAAGCACACGGTTATCTATATCGAATAAACCCCCACAAATAGCAAAACCACCGACTAGAAGCCTGTCTGGTGGACCGAAGGACGACCATACAGACACAGGCTGTTAACGGACTGACTGAAGCATGAATCTAACAGTCTCCAGTATCATCCAAGACCCCGGCTTGCACGCTTGTTAGACCAAGAAGCGTGCGAGTGATGGAATAAACATACAGCACACACAGGTGCTTCATGCACAGTTGGTTGGCGACAGAAATAGGATCTGGTGGAAACTCAGCAATGCTGGTTGGTGAGAGCAGAACTATGAAAATCCCTCATACGTTCACCGCAAGAACGGGATTGTTTTCATTACCGCGAAGTGAAACAGTGCAGGGTGTAGGCATGTGATTTAAAAACGGACAAATTATACGATGATGAATAACGGGACGAGGTCAATTCCAGCAAAAACTCAATTCTTTCATCGACAACACGACGTCGTTATGTAAGAGTAGGTAACCAGGATAATTTGCGCAAACTTTGATTATTCATTATGCGAAATGTAGCAAAAGGTGGAGAAATGAATCGATTTTAATAATGGGAGGAAAGATCACCGTGCGGTATCAGTGCTTTGAAAGCCCTTTCCAGATTTTTTCGTCCCTATTAAAAACGAACACCAGTGCATGTCCGCCGTGCCTCATCTGGGACTTGAACCCATCGTAAGTGAATATGCGTCCTGTATGCTAATTATTCGACTAATCGGACTAACTCTCAACCATCTGCTTCCCACCAACATCACGTGATATAGCTATCTCCCATCACGCCGATCGATGGAACACAATGTATGTAGCTTATAAATCTGCACTGTGGATAAAATTCCCAGTTAGGGGATCGGGGAAAATGCACTACAAACAATTCCTGACAAGCTGGCAGAAGCACGGTGATTGCGCATTCATCTCAGTCCTTCGTGCGGCTAGGCGAATTGTTATTACATCCCACTTCGAAGCTCATAGCGGTGGAAGCATACTCCCACTTCGAATGGTGTGTGCATTTTCATCTCAAGTCTAGTTTGACGTGACTACGGTATTCTCCAATAGTTTAAGAGCTTTGCTCCACAATTTAACAACTTAACAATGTCATCAGACTACGGAGCCAACAGTGGCTCAAGACTCTGAAACTAGGAGAAATGCTGTATTTGGTACAGGTAAACGACGACGTAACGGGTATGTATTCTCCGAAACAAGTAAATTCACTCTTTATCAAGTGCAAATCATATCAGGTTTACAAAACATGTATCAATTCACTACCGTTTGTCGACTGTTGATAATAATAATGACTCGTATATTTTTTCTCAATCGTAGATGAGACGCACACGTACACGCGTATTCATAGTATACAACATTACTCAATGAGATAAAATATTCACGAGTTCTAAAAGGAGTCCAGTATTTCAGAAACTATACAATGCAGCTGGGCGGAGTTTGAATGAAGTAAAATAACTAGGGTTCCGGCGGTAAACACGATTCAGTTTCGAAGTGAGATACAGGCAATAGTTAAGAATCAGTCAAACATGAAGTTGTCGAAAAGAAAATTGCTATAGAATGCGGAAGATATAATATATACAGGATGATGCAAAAAATGATTGGCAGATCCTTACTCGCGTTTGTTGAACGAGGACAGTGATGAGTTATACAAAGTCAATTTATGACTGACATGTAACAGCAACGAACCAAAACAGGGGGAATGCATTCTCGTTAGATCTGGAATATTACCCCTATCAAATGTCACTGATGAAATCAGTTGAAGAGCTAGGGAAATGTGGTAATCATTTGCTGGTATCTGTTTATTCTGCTCTATATTTTAGGTGTTTATACTTATGATATCCGTAATAACAATTCGAACTATGTGGCCGGTAAGAGTTCAGCGCCTGTGACGAGTTCCTAATCTGGGACGTTAGGGACATTAATCTGGTCTGACGACCGTTAAACCACAGTTAGTTAGCCAGTATCACTGCCCAATTCCGAATGCCGGGTTAAAATGTCGGGAAAACCGTAAGATTCACAAAACTGTGAATTGTTCGAATGCTAGAGAAAAGTAGCTATGGGAGACAACACGAAGAACAACTGTTTGTACTTGTTACTTTCAGAGTGTAGTTCAGTGACTTGTTTGGAAGCGTGTTGAAAAATCAATAGCTAACATGACATTTAGGGCAAGTACTGCGCACGATATCGGTATTTTCGTGTTTATGTAAGTGTGCGAAGGGTATAAGGAAACGCGAAAACAAGCAACCGGAAACCATTTCACTTTATTAGGACTACTTGACCAGTTTTGGAAACTGAGTCATCGTGTGAACGAATTACTAAAAATGAAATTACCCACCAAACAGTTGCGCAAAATGCCACAGGTGGTGTCGACGAACCACTCGGAAATGAGGTGATTTGGACACCCCCACTGAGCGGCCCAAATATACACCCGATATCGTACTTTCAGTATCCGAATGATATTCCGTTCCTATGTTTGATCCTAACAAATTGTCCCAATTGATGAGTATCTCCCTTTCCAGAGGCTTCGTAAACTATCACTAAGTGTAATCCGTAACTATAGAAACAAGTTTCGAACATTTCCTGATTTCATCAGAATAGGAAAGTGTCTTTTGAAGTTATGTTTATGAGTTTCATTGTTTCTGCGTTTGATGCTGTTTTATTTCCAATAAGCGAGTTATTATCCATGAAGGGTCGGCGCACACTGATTTAATTGTTAGTCAAATTTGATTAATGGACAATAAACGAGTAATCTTAGTTTTTCATGTGATACGGCTCTAGTTTATCCCAAAGATCTTTCACAACCGTTTGCTTTTTTACAACAAAGTTTTGTGAAATTCGGTGAAAATGCTCAGAATAATCTTCAACCTGATCTCTCCATCTTTTCAACTTGCTCGTTAAGCGGTGGCAAGAGACAAACACTTTTGCACCTGCTCGATTGAGATGAGAATATGTGATACGTGTCAGGTTACGGACAACTTTTCCACCGACGGTTATCGATAGAATCAAGAAATCACTTCGCTTCGAGAAACAAAATAGACCAAGGGTTTTGATCGGACTGAGTTGTTACGTCGTTTCCACTCATATTTCGCTTTTGTCACTGAATTACGTCCGAGGTGGATATCCGTTTATCGACCAGTGCCACTCAACTAGAATAGTGTTAGATAGTGAAGGCAGCCGTGGTAAACAAAACGAGATGGAGTGAAATAAAGTGCAAGGAGTTTTGGTCCTTTTCGAGTAAGATTAGGAATCATCCTTAGTCACACTCAAAACTAATTATTTTTGGTGCATTTTGTCGCCTCATACAAAACAATGATGATTTTAGTGTCTTCTCAAGGAGAGACAATCTCTGTTGATTTGGGAAGCAGGTGTTGGGGCAGGTAAAAGCTTTATCAAATAACTCGAAATTGCCGTCTTCGAAATGCAACATGTGGAGTTCTTTTCATGGCAAATACAATTGTGCTGTCTCCTCTATATCATTGTCACGTCTCATCTATTGAGGTCTGGTGTTTCTCCACTGAGGGTTCAGTTTTCTCTGCGGCTATAGGACGTGTACTGTCTACGTCTGATACAATGAATTGCACGTGGAGAGTAGATAAGGAAAATACTTGTTGATTAACAGCCACATGCAACGATCATCCAGTTTTGCATTTTGCCTAACTAACGACTGCGATCAGTAGACTTCGTTAGTTTTAACGGTATGCATATTGAAAAGACAGATAGTGTAAGGGTATTGTGCTAATCGGATATGAATCAGGCACCAGTTTCCATAGAAAATTTGCGAGATTGGGCATAATATTTTGTATTCTAACGACAACAGCTTGTTTTGTCCATCTATGTTTGTTCAGCTGGTGGCTAATCCACACAAACAACAAAATGAACAATAAGTAACACAAATGGCTATTGCAGGAAACAGTACATAAAGGTGTTTTAAGAAAAGAGGAAAAATGTCATTGACACTCTACCGCGGATATCTCGAATTTTATGATCCTAGTTTATCCCTTTCCTTGCCCTCTCGTATAATATCCAGCGGAAGATTATTGATAGCACAAGCCGTCTGTTCGAAGACAGACAGTCCGTGGAAAGTCGTTCACTAAAAAAGGACCAAATCCTAATAATATTTTGACAGTAGAAGCGTTATTAGATTACAATATAATAAGTGATCTCATACAGAGATGATTTTATCATTATCACCTTTAACCTGATAAAAAAAACTAAGGAACTAATTGATTAGAAAACCTAAGTGTGATCGTTTGAAATAGCTCGAATTTGACGCTGTTGTCTTCAAGTGATGACAGTTTCGGCATCACTCCCAGCACATAAAAGGTGGCTCATCACTAAAAATATCGTAGAGAGCATTGTTTGTCATTCCTCATCAGCTTTTCTGACTATGTCAATCAATGATCAGTGTACGCTTGACTAGATACAGTTGTGTTTGGTCGGATGATTGACAAACCTCTTTCTGGTACACAAAGAGGACAGTGTGTTTCATTCGTCCAGATTAGGTTTAATGAGTACAGCGGATCATTCACGTGAATCAAAGGAGCGTGCAATTCTATTGGACGAATAGACGATTTGACCACATCGATATATGGTAAACGTCTCCAGTCCGTTTGGAGCAACATAAAAGCAATCAAACAGGGACAATTATGTTCATTTACATTCCTCCTCAATATTCTTAGATTAGATAGATTTCTTCCAAGTTTCTTCGGGGAATTTCAATGCTAAGATTACAAAGTGTGACGGAGTGTTTCAAGGATTATATTCTTAGTGCTTCTTGCATTGTTTCTTCGCCC
This sequence comes from Fasciola hepatica, assembly GCA_948099385.1. Taxonomy (NCBI): domain Eukaryota; kingdom Metazoa; phylum Platyhelminthes; class Trematoda; order Plagiorchiida; family Fasciolidae; genus Fasciola; species Fasciola hepatica. The sequence goes on from CANUEZ040000019.1 coordinate 15,255,509, forward strand.
TAAGGCACTTATCTTTGAAATGTGCTACAAAAAACGACTAATTTCTAGTGCTCTTTTAATAAAAAGGTTTCATTTTTCGTCCTCATTCGCGCATGGAATGTGTTTTATGCTTCCCCATTAATTGTTTTTCTTTCCAACGTGAACACCTGTTATCGTAGCATTAGCGTGCCACGGCACTGCAGGGCGATTAGGGTTAGCTGTCTCGAGTCGAAACGCGTCGAAACCCAACGAGAAAGAGTCGTTTCCCCTCAGAAGAAACAATCGTTTTTTGTGCTACAAGTGGACGAAAACAGGAAAAGTGGAACAAAAGAGTGAAAGAAAAAGTGTCACAAATCACAAGTCAACATCAAGTATCGTGAATGAGGAAAAGTGGAGCTACGCAAGCTTCACCGTGGAGGTTATCGTAAGTTATAAAGTGAAACCCCTGAATTGTGAACTGTCAACGATTTCAAGTCCATAGAATATTACTGCCTAACGCCCTATATAAAAAGGATAGATTTTAATTCCTGTATTCCTATAGCACACTTCATCATGCACCGTCAACGCCAATCTACTCATCGAAAACCCACGGAAACATTTTCCAGTTGTTGCGTGCTAGCTAGGAACCAACAGCCACAACTCACATCTCCCGAGTTCAAACTACGACTCCAACCCGAAGTGTGAAATTATGAGTCGTATACGTTCACCGCGATGCCCGTATTTATTGGACAACGTGTGCGCAATTTACCATCAACGCTTTAGGAGGATGATATACTGGACTTTGGGTGAGACCGAAAAGTGACATTTGTTCCCGTGATTACCATGTTAATCGATCAATGAACATCACAAACCACCTACAATATCAGCACTGAACTCTGTTGTATCATGTTTGCAAATGTCAGCCTCGTGTTGTTTCTCTTTAGAAATCAACTGATGCTTTATGGTTTTTTGTTTGTTGCTTACGTCCATATTTTGAGTAAGCCAACTGGATCTCCAAGGGTTTTTGTGTGACGTAAATGAAAACTAACTTCTGTAAAAAGATAAGGCACTCATTGCCAGTTGGCAATATCAGCTACAATAGCAAAACACAATCTATCCCACTCGCGCATGGCCGACTGAGGCATCAACACGAGGCATACACCAACGCCTACTCGCACACCTAGACATTTACACTCTTTTGATTATCAAGAACAGCTGTTGTACTTGGCGCACGCACAATTTTTCGTCACGTGTAGGTATACGGTTTACCGGGATTCATCCACCACAAATTCGGTCCACAGGATCTTCACAATGAGGAGTGTGGATGAAAATGATTTATACGTACCGATCCTTTTCTCATTTACTTTCAATTGCAATTTACGTCTAGAGTTTTCCCCTACATCACATGAATATTGCACAACCGACCCGAGATAGTTTTGAGTTGATTCTGTCTTACACAGAAAAGCACTGTGAAAGCTCATTTGAGAGCTATTTGTAGTTAAAATGCCGAAAGAGAAGGACAGACAACGAACCAAGTTTCTCATGCGGAGAAGTTCGACGGTTATCACTGAAATTTTCACGGAAAACCAGAAATAAATACGCGCAGCCACCTAGGCATCTTCATAATGTAAATACAATCTGCAAATTTAAATCAAGAATATTAGTAGACTTTGAACAACAGTTGAATCATATTTAATTGTCTGATATCTGGTAACACAGTGGTGTCGAAAAAATTGATAATCAGTTGAAGTTTGGGTTAATGTGGATAAAGCCGGTCAACAATCAAACCGTGGTTATGGATTATTATATATTCACGTACGTATTTAATATCTGATTGAAAGTTCCACGACAGTTCAGCTGTCAGAGTTGCTGCTTGTTGAGTGGAAAACCACCGGTATGATTCCGGCCTGAGATGTGAAGCTTTTGATGTATCTTGGAGCATTGTTTGAGAAACGAATCATATAAACGTAGTACTTTTGAAAAGTGGTGTTGGTTGTGGCTTATGTTGGTGGCTTCGGACCACTGAGCTTGGCGTTTAGAATGCAATCGTTTTATTACCAGCCGGTGAAATCGATTATTAAATAATTAAGAAATCTGACGAGTGTGGATTTCGAACGATGTGATGAAGATTTACCTACCGTTACCCCAGCCCTCACAACATGCGCCTTTCAGCACATGTATTCTGTTTGTCCCTCCTCAAATAGGGTATAACATTTTTCCAACTGTCAATTACCTTTTGACATACTGTGCAGATGGTGTTATTGAAGAAATATTCAGATGTGTTTCTAATAGGGTATCAAACAATTCAAACTAGCATTTATAAGTGGGAAGGTGGTTTCCCTGGTTTTGTTTTTGAATTTATCTGGGGCATTTTGCGAAGTGGTAGAATCTCAGCAGTTTAAACGTATTTTACTTGACTGACTATTCCTTGGACTCCACCATTCCCACACAAAGCTCAGGTCATCTGACCGAACCTGCACTCGGGAGCACCGGACGCAAGTCTCGCTCTCGCTAGAGCTCATTAGTAGTGCATATTTCCTCCACCACACCCTGGATTTCACCCTGGATCTTTTCATCTCGAAGGCGTGTGTGTCACCGCTGCACCACCCTGTTGCCGTCCGGTTTGATCCGAATCACTGAGTTACGTTCGATCAGATGTCGTCCTTTAGGAAGTCCAGCAATGCCCGACAGCCACTAAGGGAGACATGGTCACTGTCCCGTGAACTTCAAGCGAATGCTTCTCATCAAGCCAGGTCTTCTCCACAGCATTGAAACACTGCACCCACTTTCCGTGCTTTCTAACTGCTTTCGAGACTGCACGTAAGCGCATCGGTCGGACAATTGCATCCACATCACCAAATTAGACAGCGCATAATATTTACATTATTTTCGAGCACGCTACAAGCTGATAAACGATAACGTTCAAGGGGGCCATAGAATAAGTGTCTGCTCGACATTTTATTATAGCTATCAGACTGTGCAGCGCCGGTTCACCCAAAGGCCGATGCGGTTACTGCTCACACTGCGGCAGAAAATTACGTTCCTCCTAATCTTTTTGGATGAAGCGAACGTGTTGGAATTTTATAAAACATTTCTGCAGGTCCACTAATATCTGACAAATACCACGTTAGTGAATGGATGATTTTTATAATTCGGATAACACTGAGAAAAACAGTCAGTGCGTGGTGCATTGTTGAGTTAGTTCGCCACTGGGTAATGTGATGTTACAAATGCATCAACCACCCACTGTTCGTTCAATGGAACAACGACGGAATTCCGTGGTGCCACTTGTTTCGCCCGTGTACACTGTCCGCACCCCTCTGCTCTCCCCCTATAACTGCATGGTCTTGCTCCAATCATTTGGGTCATTTGCGTTCGGACATTGTTGAGAGTTATTATCACGGCATTACAAGTCGAGGACCAAGAATACTAGAAATTATTGGGACTAAGTTGGGCGAAACTGAGAAGATGAACTATGTATTGTACAAATTTCGGAAGAACAACTCTGAATTTATCCCATTCAGGGATCGATCATTTGGTTTCCTTCTTCGAGCCGTTGTCCCAACTTGACGAAACAACTCGAATGTAACTGATAGTCTTTGTTTACCTAGGGTTGGAAATTAGAACTACAAGAAAATTTGTCAAATTAGACACATTGTATCATGAACGTTTTGGTTTTGCGTTGTATTTTCAAAAGTAATTCTTTTCAGGTAGTGCGGCAGACTTGCTTATTTTCGTATTCTCTCTATACCAGTGTTAAGTCTTTACCATAAGTGACACTTGCCTTTACACTTTCCATTGAATTGTTGAGAAGGAATAAAACCAAATATTGATCGACGATACTGCATGGAATCTTTTAAGTGATTTCAACTGTCTTTCCGTGCATATTTTGACCACGTGTTTAGCATTAAAATGTTTTGAAGTAAAGAGTCACTTTATGAAGTGGTAATCCAAAAAGTTTAATGGATTAGTCTTTCGCTATATATGGAATAAATAATTATTTTGCTTGTTACTACTACGAGAACAAGAATATTCCCGAGGCCATGATATATCTGTGGATTGCAAAAATAAAGACCTTCTATGGTATAGATCGCTGATAGCCTCTCTTTGGTTTTATAAGCACTGAAAATGTACGGAGAATAGTGCTACTGTTTTCCTTACGACTGGAAATTTCGCAATATCGTTTTACAAGCACGCAGTCATAATTCGAGGTTGTCATGCTTCCTGCGTGAGAAGCAGACCGGCCTGCCGAGCATAATGAGATCAAGACGTGATATGTTCCTCAGCCCCAGATTCGATCTGTCCGTGAGGAAACCAGGCGGTACCGCTACTCCGTTACCTGCCTGTTTAATATGATAGTTTTGAGGCCGAATAAGCTTATGTTTTTTCAGTTTTTCAAGTGAGGATGAAGTCTTCGGAATTTAACGTAAAATAGTTTTCCGTGTCCACGGTTATAGCAAAATAGTCTAAGGAGACGAGATTTTAGTTTTTTAGCTAAGACCTTGCCGATCACGTGGCGCACACAATTGGAACTCTGGGCCGACAGAAATATATTCGACAGGTTCTTGATAGTATGTATAGCAAGGAAAGCCATACAACATGAGTGATTTTCTATCCAGTCGGGAAATCAAATGTTCTGGACATTATTTACAAGTGTGCCCACTTCTTCCACGGCTTGATGGCTACACGACAATTTGCTCGTGAAAACAAGCTGCTATTCACTGGCTTATAACATCAAACAATGTTGAAGTCTGGTTGTGGTTTCCTGCAAAAGAGGCCGCGTTTTCTTTTCGGGAGTAAAGGAGCTTCAGTATCTCTTCAGATAAAATCAAAATTACAACACAATCTTCGCTCGATATCGGTTACAATTTAACAGCCAACAACCAAACAGTTCTGCACAGATTCGGAGTTACGGAGCCTAAATTGATCTTAAAAAAACACAGGAACCGCTAGATTTATCAGTTACTTCTTTAGAAAGTTCCAACAGAAATATCGTTCTGGCCACAAATTTTCTGTTCTTTCGGACGCAGTTACAACAAAAACCGGACTGAATGTCAACATAAAAATATTATCAAGATAAGAAACGTATAAGTACCCAAAATTGATCACATTTTTCTTGTTATTATTTCATCATTACTGTTAGGTTGAATAATTTATCGAGTGTATATGCTGGTTATTTTCTGAAAGTGAACATCACCACAAGGTATTTTTATCATTCTGCGGATATTTGGAAATTGCTTTGGGTTGCACGTTGTAAGGACGAAGAAAGTACAAACATAGTATTTGTTGTGATGAGAAATAGGTGCACCTGAAGCAATTTATGGTTTCATTACAAAAGAATAAAATCAATTTTTGTGTAATGAATCGTGTTGGTGATCAAATTTAGCTTAAAGGATCCATTTACAGCCGGGCTGCAATTTCCGAATCCATTAATTCTTACGGTAGTACAATTCTTCTCTGGGAACAAGCCGTACAACCGGATCAACCTTACGCATCCTTTGCTGTCATTAGAATGAAAAAACAGGTAATTAATTAAAGAAGACAATTTATGATATCTTTTCGTAGCTAGAACAAGAATCGCGAAACATTTTTCGATGTGCGAATTATTGAAGGTTAAGATTGTTCGTGGAGTCATTCAGTCTACAAATTGCTTCGTAGTAGCTAACCACTAATCGGTTTTGCATTTCGAATATGACGGAATATTTCCTGGCTTGGGTGTTACCCAATAACTGAAAAAAGTCAAAATAATGTAGACCGCATCAACATACATTTTTATTCCAGGTAGCTTCATGGGAAGGTTGCAAATCTCTTCCACTAATTTCGATTACAGCAGGCAAGATGCGCTGGGACAGAGTGCCTTCGTAATGTTCTATCAAAGTAAACAACGGAATATCGAATAAATCATTTCGCTTGCAAAAAAAATCCAGTGAATCGGACCTGTGTTCTATGCGAAGTGTGTATATTGCACATCTGATGGAGAATCGCACTCCGAACTGTGGTCTGGTAAGGTTTGCCTCATTTGAGTGAAATGAATGCACGTAAAGCTCTGCCCATCACATCGGTTGGTTGAGGTAAAAGCCGCATTGCAAGAATTCATGGTATATATGTACCCAGGTAAATTCTTTTTTACCCAGTTTAGCAGAAAGAATGGAAATGAGCTTATAACCCGTTCACTATAGAGTTTAGATTAGTTCTGATCCAAAGTTCGGGACCCTAAGGATGATTGGGACTGATTCAGATTGATAAATGCATTTTAAAGTCATTCTGTACAGTCCCAGTTCTGACTTACGTGATCTTCTTTGGCTTGCTAGTTCAATTTTCCCGGTCAACAACACAAACAGTTCTGATTAGGTTAAGGTAATCAACGATTTCAAATTCATCCATAACACAAGGCATGAAATATACGACAACTTTGTGTATACAACAAACAAAAATGACTTGGACTTTATGCCCAAGCGTTGTTCAAAAATATCATTTTTTGTCAGTTTTCTAGTGAGAAGTAGTTATACAAAAGACTGCACTCCCACTGCAGCTTGAGATGAGCACTACAAACTGCACAGTTGCACTAAGATTCATGTTAATTAAGGGACAATCCAGATGAACTTAGATTACACAAGAAGAACATTTTTAAGATTTAATAAATAAAAAGGGAATAACCAGATGTTTGTGTTGCAAACTGATGGGCAAACTTCAAAACTGTCTAAAAAGATAACAGCTCTGATTTTGACAAGCTGATCCACCTAAATTTAGAACTCCAGAAAGTTTACTCAAAAGCACGTTTTACGTTGTCACCCAAAACATCCGTGATCCAGTTTATGGTTATAAATTACTTATGCGACTACTCAAAAGGTAGATGAAGTAAGTTTGGTCAGTGCTTACGGAAATACTGCAGAGATCGAGATATGAATAATAACAATGATAATAACAATAGTAGTAATATTTTACTGCGTCTTGTTTATCAGTTTTACAGAAAGAGTGGAGTATTTAAGGAAGGGGGTCGTGATAGATTATTGGTTGCTGAATAGGACAGCGACCGACGGGTGCCAGGTTCTTGTGGTGATTTTGTGATTAATTCAGCATTCGAATTTTAGTCTAAGACAAAGTTCTTTCTGTCCGGCACGTGACCGATAACACAAAGTTGATTATCACACAACCAACATTAGATGAACACAGTTCATTCCACTTCATACTGTGAATACACACTATGCCACTCGATTGTGAAAGTCCCCAAGTTTGGTCGAACTCTGTCGCCTTGCAACATTCAACTAACTTACGATAACTACTCATGCGGCTTGCGACCCGAATGGTGCGTGCCTGTGCGTTTCACTTTCTCTGTATTGCCTATAAAATCGCCTTAATTCGCAGGCTTATCAAACAATACATTTCTGTGCCAGTTGGTGTGATTTCGAATTTCACTTCCGGCAATTCCATCATCACAGTTCGGACCTGAGACTTCAGGGCTCAACGTTGATCTTGATTATGGCTTGACCATTGCCGGTTTATTTCATCCCGGTTTCAACTGAGGTGCCCCTGGCAGGTTTGCCACTGAATTCAGAGAAATTTTCCGACCAGAGTTAGGACTGCTTCTGAGAAAGAAGCGATAGATTTGAAGCTTTATCCTTCACTGCTTCATTTGTTGTTTTGGAAGGGGTTGAAGCTGTTTAACATGACTCAGCAGAGTACGGTTTTATTATTCATCAAAGTGAAAAAAATGAATTTACCTAAATTTACTCAGCCCACTCAATTTTTGAACAACAAGACTTACATTGATTGTAAAAATTCCCTTGAGAAAGGTTAACCACGGTAACCGAAAAGCTGGCGAACTACATACATATCAACAACGCTGTGTTAATAATTAGACTTATGTATTGCTTTCTTGGTTGATTATAATGTTGACCATATTTAGTTTACAGAATCCGATGGCTACCATTTGTTCGATTTTTAATTGAAGAAACCTCCGCTGGATCCAAAGGTTTGTTCTCAGAAGTAGTGAGACAAATCTTGTTAGTTATTGTGTCCTAGATTGAGAGACAACATATGAGAGTAGCGCTTCAGTTATCAGATAGAATGGAGACTGCTAAATGAATATCGAAATCAATTTTGAACTCCGCGGTCGGCCAGTTGTTTCCCCCACTTAGCAGCATCCAATCGATCGAGACCATTTTCCTTTCCCTGTAATAGACAAATAAGTAGGTGGTGAAAAAAAATTTCTTTTTCTTCACCCCTTTAGTTCTCCGGTATTGTCAGAAACACTGACCAAATTCAGTACACTATGTATTGAGCAACTGTATGGAAAATTATGAATAAAGAATCAAACTTCGGATATATTTCGGGCTCATCGTGAAAGATTTTTCGAATTATATTTATGTGAGTGTAACGTCTAGTGAGCAAAGCTACGGAAAGCAGGTACGGTTGTTATCATATCCTCTTTCTATTAGATGCAGTGCGATTATCCAACGAATAATTCAAAGCTGACGAAACAGGAAAAAAAGAAAACTCTTGTACTGCTAATTTTTTTCGTCAGAAAAATGTTAGGACATCTAAAAGCCAACCGATCTGAAAACAGTTTTATTGCACTTTGATACTCCTCAACATTTCTGTTACGTGATCCTATGTTAAAAACAGGTACATGATGAAAAGGAAATTTTTTGACGGGAATATTTTACCCTTGTACACTTGACATTAAGCACAATGCATGTTTATCAACTACACTTGCAGATAAGTATTGCGTGAAGCAATTTCTTATTTAGTAGAGCATAGCAACCACCTTCAGTGCACGGGTTTGCAATTTTGCCATGGAAAAATTCACAATCAACGGACAGAGTGGGAAGTCTAGTGAGATTTTGTCGTTTAAGTTAAACCAATGCCAAATGCATCGCCTTCAATCTCCCTCAAACAAGTTCGATCAGTTCAACACAAATGCCTCAGTATGGTCGGGGGTGGGATGTCTCAGGATCCGAGATGGCTACTCGTCCTGAACGTCCCTCGAAATGCTCCCAAGTGACCGTGCATCTAACGGCCTCTGCTGAGGAAGTCCTACTCACTGGCTCCGCGTAGCGGAGATGTTTCCACTAAGCTGATAGGAGGAAAGCGAATGCCCAGCGCTCTCCACCGGATTGGCTGACTAATAGTCAATCTAGGGGAGATGACTAAACCCTGATTCCAAACCAACTACGGGTGGCGTATGAGGCGTACAACGGTATACTCAGCGGCATCTGTGGCGGAGAGGTGCACTGGGCGTATGAACTGATCATTCAGTCACCGGCCCCCAGTGGGTTCCGGATCCCACGTTTCGTTCCGCCGCCTCGCGGGTTAAGCTCTGGATAGCTAAAGCCACCGGTTGTGGATCCCTAAGAAAACCGCCTGCTTTGGCTTGGGCAACCTGGCAGTATCGTGCCCACAAACAAATCATGGACTTGGACTATCCACCACTTCCTCCCCGACTGTACTATGTTTAGTGTGGCACACTGTCTGAAATCAGACTGATGTGTAATATATATATATATATATATATATATATATATATATATATATATATATATATAGCTGAATATTACTGTTTGCCTCCGTCCGAGTGCTAGTTCGGTCAGAATTTAAATGTGTCAAATTAAGGGTGCATTCATTAGAGTGAGAGTTACGGCAATTAATTTGGTCGCCTCAACTTGAAGAATTTAGGACAGATGGATTTTTTTCTCACTGATACCTCAATATTCGCCAATTTTCAGTCCTCTGTAGTCCCCAGTCCTGTAATTTAGATCTGTTTACCATAAGAACAACGGACATCCAAAACCAGCTAACAAACTACAAACCCAGGATTGGCATGAATGGAGATGAGGTTTGTAGAACTCCATAATTTCACCCAATGATGTGATGTAGCATAAAAGTTGGGGGTAATGTTCCACGAAGAACAATAAATAACTTCAGTTTGGGTACCAGCTGCCTATATTGTACAGAAATCCATGCACCGCATTTATTAGGGTAAGAATACACTGCATCAACTTTCTAATTCATACGAGCCCAAAGTTTCCTTCGATTTACAATCAGTTCAACAACTGATCCGCTGTTTGCAAATGCTTTCAATAAGAAAAGGAAGCACACCCCGTCCAAAAAATGACCAAAATGGACATCTGCTAGAGCTCACACGGCTGATGCAGCCCAAGAAAACAAAGACAACTGTCAAATAATTGATAATAAATTTCAGTCAGTAGGCAGCGCCATATGTTTCATACTGAAAAGAGAAAAGAGAGTAAGTACTGGGATTTTCGACCCTCTTTGACAGAAGGAAAGTGAACTGAGTCTTAGGAATTTACACACATGGTACATGTAAACTAGTTGAGAAAAGTTTATCCTGTTAACGCGCCATACCCGTAACGTGCTTTGCTCACCAATTCAGGGAAAGTAATCGAGGCAAAGCAGTGCCATCGAAGTCGAACGCAATAGCTTCTTAAAAAATGAGCACCTAGACAACTTCAATAATTGATATTGTAATGATGAAGCATTGTAAAAAGAGATATGCTTCAACTTCCGAAATTCAAAGGACGGTTACAATGGGCTTTCTTGAAACCGTATTTTGAAAATTTTTCGAACAATTTTCAGTTGTGTCGTGATAACAATTAACGACCTAGGTGACCCAGTTAGTTGGCAAAATGCTACAGTACCATTTGATTGCGTCAAAATGTCGTGTATTTAATAAAGCAAAGGATCTTTCGAGGCCCTCCAAATCAGTAGTAAGTCAGCAGATTGTCCAGAGATTGCGAAGACGCGGGTAAGTGAAACTGTTAAAATGAATATCAGATTCCATTAGAAGTATCATGATAGAACGCACTGTCACCAAGAAACACTCATTACTTACCAATAAGTCACTGGTTAGGTGCCTACCAACATTGAAAACCACATGCGAAGCATCACTGTACTGCGCCGAGAGAGCGGTCGTCAAATTTCATCACCTAGGCCCTCGCAAGCAATAGGAATGCATCCTGCCATAAAAGCATGAAGCTGTTCTTCGTCAGACTGATGAAGTTATCCATGACAAGTCTCTTGTTGTCATAAGCTCCAACGTTTCAGTCACCCCTTGTTCATTCTACATCGCTTTTAAAGCACTTGAGTGAACTAAACTGAACGCAACTTCCGTGCGTCAATTAAGGTCTTAGTGAATGATGTTATTGTTTTCTACACTTTTCCTCCATACCAGTGAAAAGCATGTTCAAATACATCGCACGAAATATTTCGACAACACAGACCGAATCATTCGCGCGAAATTCGCGTCAAAAAATTCAAAAGAAAAAGCCGAAAAAATAATCATACAGTCAACCGTTTTTTCGTGATGGTATTCAATTATACGGCTAGGATAGTAGCACTTATTCCTATTCCCGTAGCCGAAACGGGTTCGGATTGTATCGAAAAAATAAAGTGCATTGTTATATGTTATATGTAAGTGTGTACTGTTGGGCAAGACTATGTTGGTGAAATTGACGGTTACCTCGGGTAACTTTCCTAAGATTGGGTTACCATCGATTGTAAACTTGGACTGACCACCATTAGTTTTGATGACGCTGTGTTTTACGAAACATTGAACACTTACGTAGAGTGGATACTAATTTCCAGTAAAATTTCAAGTACCATCATCCCGGCAGCCTTGTGCTAGGCAGTTTACCTGTTTGGGTTTGAACTCCCAGGTTTAATGTCCAGCCGAGAGTTTCGTTATGCACCGCATACACAGAATTCGTTAGAAGCTAGATGAAGCACACTTGCTGCAAATTCTGTGATTTTCAGTGAAACATTTAAAGACAAAATGATCAATCGTCACGACTTATCAACACTAACGTGATCAGTAAAGATCTATGAAAGTGCTGTACAGCTAGTTGTTCTTGTTTTTGGGGAATCATCAGCAGGACGTGTACATCGAGTCACAACCGGGACTCGAACCGGGCTTGGAAGATTATGAGTTGAACACCTATTCGGGCTGGCTCTCAACCGTTTGTTTCGGGCCAAAACAACAAGATACACAGCCCTTTTGTCACTGAATTTCCAATGTTACCTATCTGCAAGATTACTGACTCATTTGTAGGCGGAAGTTTTGATGGGAGCCAAAGGCAAATGAAAGAAACAAACCACACAGTTTAGTGTTAAGCTGCCACAGAGGTTCAGTCTTTATCCGAAAAGAGTCCCAATGCTGAAATTACATAGTTGAGAACAGTGATATAGAACACAGGATTACGAATTTGTCCGAACGGACTTTTCATGCTTGCACTTGAATTTCCCCACACCATTTCTGTGTTGATCATCATGAAAAGAGAAAATGAACTGACTGGTTCCTAGACAAAGTGGTTATTATTATATTATTATACGTCAAAGAAGCAATCAACAAGGCTACGTCAAACTCCAAATGAAGCATAACTGGTCACGAAAGAATTATTAAGATACTGAATAACTTGTGTCTTACCTAAGAGTTGTTGTTTTATGCTCAGGGTGTGCTTATATCAGATGGTGATGGAGGGTGATATTCGAAGTTACCAAGGAAAAAAACAAAAACAAAAAACAGCAACAAAACTTTGGAACGAAAAAAGTTGCATACAAGCGGTCCGGACACTGTTGCTCTAAATTTTCGAGTCAAAACCGGTTTATAAGACGAAAATTAGTGGGTGAACATCTTCCGGAGTACTTTTACAAGCCCTCCCAAATGAGGGGGAAATTCACGAAGAACGAAAACCCTTGGAAGTTTGAAAATGGTAAACCAAAATGGCTCACCTAATACGCACCAAATCGGTACAATGAATAGTGGGCCGAGAACTACTTATCCAAGGAACTCACGCTTTGATGTGCATGTGTGTAACATGCATTGTTGAACACAGCTGGTTGAATCTCACCGAGAGACTGTCAACAAGAAAATATATTGGTAACGTAGTCCGTACAGTGTACCAAACTGTGTGTATATCTTGTGAGAGTTATTTTTGATGAAACAGTAATAAAAATTCTGTTTGCAATAGGCCGTCTGTCCTTGGAACACATCTAATGCGTAGTCTTATTTTTGTACCAGAATTTGTTTCATGGATCTGTACATACTAACCGGAGGATTTACATCTGAGCTTTGGTACTGAGTCCCCACGTCAAACTTGGCCGATCTGCTCATTCCGATCTGGACTGGATCTGTTTGTACCGCACAGTCTTCCAGGTTTGCACCGAGCAAGTCGATTTGCACTGCTCGGTGACGCTGAGCACCTTTCGGTGGAGGCAAAGCTTTGATCAACTCGGGTCCGGTTTGTGCGTGGGTAGACACACGACGCGAAGCCTCTGCTATGGCCTCCGCTGCCAACTCCTTATCCGTGATTATACGACCAAGTTCTAGCTTACCTTGCTGAAACCGTCCAAGCCGTCTGCGCCAATATTTAGCTCTGTTATCTTCTACTTCTTGTCGTTCAGTGCTTTCTTCATTGCCCGGTGGAGACAAAGACTGACTGGAGACGAGGCCACTGTCCCCGTTATGAACAGTTTCTTCAGCAGCCTCCAGATGCGCCAAGAACTGCTGTTTTGCCAGGTCACGATTTAGTGGTTCCGAGGCAGCCTGAAGGCATTGACCAACCCTATCTAACATTGGTCCTCCTTCAGTCAGTGCTTCCAATGGATCCATTAAGTCCAATCGACTTGTAATATGATCGTCATTTAGAAACTCGTACCAACTGTTCGCGGCCTGCGTCAGTCGATTGCACTCGCTACTAAGCACATTCAAAGACACACCGGCTACTTTATCCACCTTGTCCCGAAGAATGAGCTGTTGTCGATGAATTTGTTCTATGTATGCCTTTGCGCCTACATCTATCGCTGCGTACAGTCGTCGCATTTCGGCTTCGCATACTTGCAAGCTACCCAACAGTGCTTCAATCTGATTTACCTGGGCTTGTGTTGCCGCACTGTCTCGACTTAATTGATCTTGATATGTAGTTACGGCTTGACGAATTGATAGTATATCGTGGTCCGCGTGACCAGAAACGCTCGGTGACTCTCCCGCAGTGCTTTCAACTGTAGCCTCAAAAGTGCAAACGATGCAAATATAGGTGCGACAAGTGAGGCAGAAAAATCGCCTTAGTTCCCGTGGGTGCCGACTGCACTGCAAATCGTTCATTTGTTCGACACGAATCAATACATGACTGGAAGTCACCGACATTTTTGAGTGCGTTTCCCTACATGACGTGCACAGCCTTTTGGCACATTCCAGACAAGCAGCACTAGCTGGCTGAGGCCCAGCTACGGCATCCGGTCTCGCGGAAGCGGAGATCAACTTACGTCGACGTCGAAGTTTGTCACTCTTTTTCGGAATGTAATACCGTTGTCGTGAATTGTGAGCTGATCGATTACCTCTTATTGCACGGTTATTATGACCCGACTTGATTCCCGAATCGCTCGATAAAGATCCATTTTCAGTGAAAGTTCTCGCAGAAGTGACTGATTCCGGTTCGTCAACATCACTGTCATCTTCATCTGTGGATGAATTGCCGTCCGTGGACCCGTATCGTTCTGTTGAAGAGTAAGCCGACTGTTGGTTGTTATTTACGTCCGTATTTTTCAATTTTAACATCATGGGATCAGTTAAAAGCAGCTGTTTGGTGCACACATCACAGACCGGAAAGGTTGGCATTCGATCAACCATAGAAGCTAGTTTATCAGCCAGCTGGTCTGTTGGTAGTTCTGGAATTCCACCGGTAGGTAGAACTGTCTCCTTTTCACACACAGGACAGGCAATGCGTTTGTCTTTCGTCGTAGGCAAGTTGTATCGGGACAGTCCATAGTCGCTGGTATCATAGCCTCCACCGTAACGAAACTTGGATGACCATTTTTTGCGATAGCCCCCACTTCGATAGTCACTTCCTAAATTAGACGCGGCAAGGTAGCGCCTGGTGTTCTCAATCTCTTTCGTTTCTTGTTCGGCCTCCTTCTTTGCCCAGATATCTTCCAGGCATGATTGACAAAATGTGTGCAGACACACAAGGACTTTTGGTTTCCGATAAGGTTGTTGACAATGCTTGCAAGTTAGAAAGTTTGCTTCTAGGCTTTTACGTATTTCCATTGCTGGCGGACACCACATAAATTACCTCAAACGTGTTTTGTCTCAAATGTACAGGTTATCTGCTCCAAAGCAATGCAGCACAAAATTGCCTAGTGTTGAATAAGAGTTTTCATTCAAAACAAGGTTACGCGAACGGACTTTGGACGAAGCAATATGTCATATGCTATCTCCTATATTGTTCTGTGTAAAGGTAGTGGAAAACGAAATGGTTTTTCCAGTTCCCACATGAAGCAAAACTGGTTTGTGGATTCTAGTTTGCACATTAGTTCGCTTCCTCGCGTGCCCTCGCTTCTATCCTAGCACTCAGCTACTAATAGGGATCTTGGATGTGATTGGTAGTCTATCACGTGGTTGTACGTGTAAACACAAGCACTGACACTGTAGCATGGCATATTGTTGAGGGGTCTTGTGCCATTCCTAGTTCAGCGCTTTTGGAAGTGCCGGCCTGCCTCAATGAGGTTCACTGTGCACGCACGAAAGGCCATGAATGCATAGATTTTGCAAAAGGCATATGAACGCACGCAGACAGATATATTCATGGTCATCAAGATGCACACACAGTCACTTCCTCCTGGAATGCCTGGCCAAAGTGCGTGGGTAGCTTGGTGCAAAATTCACCAGTCTGTTTGACGGGGTTACAATAAAAGGGTAGTGTGGGTGTTATTTGTGAAGATAGTGGTTCGGAACATTCCCTAAGAAAATAGAGACCGGACACACAGTAGACGACCAGTTAGGAAGATCTTCTCAGTGCAACAAATTCTCAATCAGCTTATGCAGATAAGAGGACTGAAGTTCCAGATTCATGTTTTCTTATGTGTAGCTCAAGAGAAATGGAAGATAAACCTGTGCCTGAATAGGCGTAAAAACTGATCCTTACCACTCCTTTGGTAAAATTAGAGCCATCATCAGTCGTTTAGAAAGGATGGAATTATTCTACCATAAGGTGGTCAGGTCCAAATGGCTTGGGCGGTTTGCGGGACACTAATTATAAAAGGTGAAAACAGTGCCCCGAAAAACGCAATCGGTTAGGAAGAGAACGTACTCCGAGAAATGTCTACAGGGAATCGACGTTTGTCAATAACGGAGGAAATTTCAATAAAGTCCCCGTTACCGAAAATGGAGGATTATTCAGACTGCGCGGTCGGTTTGTAATATGTTCCGTTCAAGTATTATTGCTGCATGTAATATGTGAAACCTGATCAGCACGTAGGGTGGAGTTAATAGTTTTAGAAAAAAATACGACCAAAGTCAAATTCCGGTCAAAGAGACCACTGATGTTGTCGATAATCCTTATCACACGCATAGTAACTAGTGGATCTTTGAATGGGTGTCGCTAAAGATGTTCTAATCGAGAAAGAAAGCAAAGTAACTAAACGTTGTACATAATACAATTCTTTGTGCAGTATCAACGCTCAACTTGCCTTTGAAGCCATAGGAGCACTGTAAAGACGCCCTGTCCTTGTGAGAATCCTCAGCAGTGCGCATCCACCAGGAAGTCACAGGCTCGAAATTGGGGTGAACGACTGTGAGTCAAATGTCCAGGTTGCTAAGTGCGGAAACTTGAGCTTTTGAGCTTCCACAGTCACTTTAATTTAGCAGCGGTACCTTTAAAACTTCACGCTATTTCTCTTCCTTACTTAGATGTTTGGCTCTAACTAACCCCGATAATCTTGTTTGATGAATTCAATCACGTGGAAGATTACGATTCTACAGGCCAGTTCAGTTGATTTGCTCCTGGTCTGTTTATTGAATTAGTCGCACCGTGTGTGCTTCAGGAGGTTGCATACGTGATCCAGTTTATTGCGTCTATATATATTGATCTTTTGTTGATGAATGCCAGGCGTCTAGAAACTCCCTTGAGTATAACGTATTTTTTTGGTCCACAATGTGAACTTCGATCAAATTATGTTTCTGTTGGTTCTCATGGACAAACTAGGGATAATGGATCTTGTTTTTATGTGGCAATCTTTCCCCCAGTTTGATCAACGTATCACTTGTTGCAATCACTGCATTTAACCATGCATATAACATTGCTTTTGGGTTGCTCTTTTATTTATTTTTGTGAACTTTCTGACGGTTTTGGTAGGCTTGCGCACCACTGTGATTCGCTGTGATTTACGGCGGTCCCCGTGTTCCGTTGAATTGTTCACTTCGGCGATTTCTTTCTGATTCCGTACATGGCCATCCATACGCATCTCCTTGGGTTTACGTTCCTGCGGGCATCGTGGAAAGATAGTCCCCTTTTTTCCTTATTAGCAATGCCTTGCCACGATGTGTTTCAATTAAGGTTAGGCAGAGTTCCATTGTAAGGTCTCTGGCTGTTTCTTGACTGACTGCTATAAAATCTCATTATTTTTTCCTATTTTCCTGTTTAAAAATATCTCCATTTTGCCGCTGCCGGTTCGACATCAAATATATCCAAAATCATCGGAGAAGTCAAGGTTAAATCCAAGGATAAGGTTTCTGTTAATACCGATGAGTAATATAACCACCACCAGCGCACTGACGACATCACCTCCGCTACTGATGAAACGCTAGTGACCGGAAAGCCATGCTCAGCGATCAACTAACGGTACAAACTGTTAATCTGACCCAAAAAGAATACCAATGTTCAAATCCACCAAGAACGTTCGCACTTCCTTTCGTCTAAGATAACGTATAAATTGTGAAGGCATAGGCAATCACAACAGTGAAAGTTCATTTCAACAAAATGATTAGTAACATTCTACAATGATATATCAGACAGTTTTTCACATCATCCATCATTTGAGTGCATCCGCGCACAGCATGGAAGCAGAAATCAAAATAAAGCCAAACCAACAACAGTCAGCAAAGCAAAACCTCTTCTCTCTTTATTTTGCAAACATTGGTAAGAAATAAATAAAATAACTGAAACAATTATGGGGGTTTTGCATCAAAAAGATTCTCCAGCATTCTATCAAAAGCTATTCCGTGTTTGACAATAAAACTTCTATCAATGAACCATAGCATCGTATCATAGGCCGCCATTACCATCCTATCCAAAGTAGGTGTTTGTGCATGTTTATACGCTTACCGAGCTATGGATTGTCGAATTGTCCTTCTGTACCCTTGTAAATCGTACACGTGCCGCCCTCACGAGAAAACACCGCACCCAGCACATAGTTGACGACCCTGTCAGCCTCTGCTCATGTCGTCAGTTGCCGACGACGTGGACGTGTCTCGAACCGTGGTCGTTGTTGCCGTCGTCGTTTTCGACGTGTCGTGACCGTCACTCATTATCACTTTAGGACAAGGGGAGCCGAAACGAAACAGAAGAAAACAATTGCGCAAGACTGACGTCTCATTGCGCAGCGCCACTTTGATTCACATGAATATTACTGCCGGCAGTATTCCAACAAAGAAACCATAGTGACACAATGCCCGCGGAGTCGTTCCACTGTTGACCACTTCCCTATTCAACACCATTTAAGTGGCCGCGAACCCGTCCTTTGTATGGTACCATTTCTCCATAACAAATAAAAACGAAATAAAACAATGTTGTATTGTAATTTGTATTTCTTTTACAAAGTTTGCTGAAGATATCACAAAATTGCATGAATAACAAAATTTACACCTGCAAAATGGCACCTCTTTGTCGTTTCACGCTTTACTCATATATAGTACTGTTTAGACGACGGTAACTACATAACTCAAAATAAAAGTGATCGGTCTAACGTAAAACTAATTTTCATGAGTGGATTTGCACCTGCCTCTTCGTTTTTCGAATTTTCGATTCAGCTCACTTTACTCCCCGTTCACGCCCTTGTGCGTCTTCACATGTGCTGTCTTTTGCATTGTGGTTACAAAGACCTTGATGTTCCGAAACACTGCCACCATACCGAATTTCAGGCACGCTTGTCCGGATAACGTTATTTAATGCTTTACATCTACTCTCAATTACCCAGTACTGCATATGAAAATTCATGGAATGATTAGTCAAAAAGACCGGTTTACATCGTGAATCCGTCGGCTTATTGTGGGACTGTTAGAATCGGTTCTGTTTTCATGGGGAGAACAATGTCCTGATCGACTGAAAAGCAAACTGGGTTGTGAATGAAGAATTCCCTTTCAAAACATGATCTAGCACAGATAGTGCAGAAAGGAGACGAAGCCTTATTGAGTAACTGAAGAGAAAAAAGTCCGGTTGCAAAATACGCCTAATGTGTGCTAGAATTCTCTCGAAAAAAGTAACAGATGATTCACTGTCAAAAGAATCAGCTGTTTTTTCAACTCAACCTGACAAGAATCCTCACGAAGTAAGGTTCGGCAGACAGGACTAATTTTGAATCAATCTGAAAGCTGAAAATCGTTGACCCCAGCGAGATTCCATGTGATCAATGCCCGGAACTCCTTAGCGTGACCTTGTTCCTCAGTCAGTAGAACACGAGAGGAACGAAAGCGTGCGTGGCAACCACACGTGGGTTTGAATCCCACCACGATAATGACTTTTAATACCGGATTGTTTCAGAAATATTCATTACTAGACCAAAAGAAAGCGAGACATTAGTCATTGCTTTTCATAAGAATGGTTACAAAGAAATGCCTGCTAGTACACAACGGAAAACATGACAAATTATGGAGTATTAGAATATCTACGTTTAGAACGAACACGAATGACTGAATTCGGATAAATTTTAGACAAGTGACAAAGTTTTGAACAAGCACATACCGAATTTCACGAACAAGAATAGTAAAATATATAAATACTCCATTTGTTGTGACATTTTAAAAGTGAGTATTCCAAACTATAAGCGAAAATACATTTTGATGTTTTCAGTACTACTTGGTAAATCATTTAATAAATCAAACCAATTCAAGTGAACGCCTTGTGTACCTCGAAGTATGAATACTCGGTTTTTACATAACCGTATACTCATCCTCAAAAAGGCAAACGGTACAATGCAAGAAATGATAACTGAAGTACTCAAGTAGTAGGCAGCAAGCTCTGTTTTATTCCGAATGTTGTTTTAACATTGATTCTACAGAAGTTAGACAGCGCAAATCCTTGCTACTTAGGGAATAGTGGAACTGCCGCATGTACAAGTGCGTGAAAAAAGACATCTGTATTGAGAAGGTGTGAAAGAAGTAGATATTTATTTCACAAGATCTTTTTGGAGAGGGTGAGCAGAGTTCCTAAGGAATTGTTGTAGACAGCTTCTGTCAAGCTTTTCTATGTTGTGATGTGATAATGTGAGTGAAATGCCGTCGGGAAATACTACTGACAGATGACAACAGCTTAAGGGTTTGCCAATAAATTTGAAATCTTTCAACAACAAGTCGGAAAAGTGACTGGTGAGGTATACAGATAGTAAGGTGAGATATGAAAACACAAAGCGTTTAACAAGATGAGTGGATATAGAGTGGAATTTAAGACAGGAAACAAAGGGACACAATGGTCTAGTTTTCATAAAAATGAAACCAACAGTAACTTGTCAGAACCGAGATCGGTTCGGAGGGTATCGAAGAATCAAAGCACCATGCGAAAAGTTACAGTAAAATTTTATTGGTCACTAACAAAATAACACTTCGGCTACGCTGGTACTGAACAGTAGGATTTTAATGAAAGCAACATGTTTAGACCACGTATGGGTACGGTCGAGCAACATTTCATCGGATCAAGATGAATCAGCTGTTCCCCATTTGTTGCAGTGGAAACGTAGTCTTTCGCAAACTGGATTGCTTACTACCTTTCAACATGGAAGATACAATGCCACCACAACTAATTGGGTTAGGGTCCAAGTTAGGTGAATCGGATGAATCCCGATTTCGAGTGATGGCATGTTGGAGGTTAGGAAAAGTAGAATCGCTGGTATACGGCATACCGTACATGACATCGTCGGTGTATCTAGTGATAAAAGTATTTTTATGTACAAGCATCGTATAAATGTGCGAATTAAATAAAAGCGGGGCCAGTGTTGCACCTTGAGGAACACCACGGGTAGTGGTACCAAAAGAAGTGATTTTGATGTTGCGAAGGATGAACCGCTTGCGGTTGTGGAAGTAATCTGCCGATAATGTAACAAGAGAATGCTCAATACCATAAATGGGGAGAAAGGAGTGTAGCCTATTCTTGTCGTCACACGTGACGGCATTACTGTAATCTAAAAAATATGCTCTTGTAGCTTTACTCTTCTTGTTTATTAGGATCAAATATGATGTGCCAGGATAGCGAGTGCATCAAAGATGGAGAGTAATAGCTGGTGGCAAAATTATCAAGATATGAAACAATAATATTATCAGTCAATTACTGTAAGACTAATCATTCGAAAAACGTGAAGGAAACAGAGGTACAAACAACGAAACGGAATTTCGAGGGGATTTCGGAAATAGGAGTTATTGCTACTGTCCTTCAACTGCCTAGAATCATTTTATCTTTTAGACATCAGCTAAAATGATCTAAAAGAATAGGGTTGAGGGTGATCGCACTTTCTTTGAGTGCCATAGGGTTGAGTCCATTCAGTCTGGTGGCAAAGAATAGTCGCACGTTTTAGATGGTTTTTGAATTTTGATGTTGTCGAGAGCTAAATAAGTTAAACGAAATAATTAGTCTCTCTTAATCACAAGTTTCTTAAACTTGGTTCGGAATCCAACAACACAATACTTCGTACATGAAAGTGCAAACGCAACTGTCAATACAGCTTTAATTGCTTTACTATGCAAAGGTTTGTCCGGAAATTGAGTCAAATGTATCTTCAAAATTAGGTGAAAATAACCCACGAAATTTAGTCAGAGGTTCAGTTTATGCAGTCCCCATTTTCATGATTGAGAATATCCCAACTTCAACTACCTTTAGCATTCCTCTCTAAACTGACGGTGATATTGTTTGAATCGATGAACTTGATGAAACAAGAAAAGTGATCCACAAGAACAGATTTGAATCGTAAAACTTTCATCTTAGTCTTTCAATAACCAATCTTCGAGCCAGAAATATCAACCTATTGGTTGATTACGGTTATAAACAACTCTTATTTTATTCCATTGTTCATAGGAATGTCTTCGTGGCCTTTAGTTCATGTAACTCTACATAACAATAATTATGTAAGATCATACTTCTACTTAATATGCCTAAAGATATTACCGATTAATTGTGCTGGGGGAAGGAGGATGTTGCATTCTGGGTTGTGACACTACCAGGTTTCGTTGAGAGCTTTTCGAGTTATTTATAGTTAGTGAAAGATTACACATCCAGTATTGCTCTTTTGAATAGTTCAGTATCCGTGGTAAAAATTGAGATCAAATTTATATAATAAGGTCTTAGAAATTTTTTAATGGTCATTTAGTGTGACACCTAGCTGAGTTGGTTTCTACGCGTTTTAGCAGACTTTAATACAAAACAGTACCATATTTGCGTGGGATTTATTAGTATGATTGACACTGGGTAAACGGAAACCACATTCCGACAACATGTGTACAGATAATTTTTTTCCATTTCCCAGTGAGAGTTTGTACCTGTGGATGACAACTGATTCATAATGTTCTTCACACCTTGCTTGTGGTATTTTGTGAACCAGCCAAAATCCATGTCAAATTTGATTTGCTGCGGTTCTTAGTCGGTTACTAGACTTCCGCTGAGAACGAAGTGATTTGCTTCTGGTTTTACCGCTGATGCTGAATGCGTCATCCAAAGATGAAACAAATTCAATTTATAGTGGTCCTTCGAGATACCCTTCGTGCTTCAATCCACATTGGCGGTCCTGTGAACGCTGATTCTCATGGTTTGGATTGGTACGGGAGGATAGAAGTGGAAGTACCTTGGCTCGGGTTAGACAGTTTTGAATTAAGCAACATATGAGATCAGGATAACCGATGACAGTAGCTGATATTTAATACACTATTCCTTTTACTGGAGTTTATTTTTATCTAATATGCCCCTGAAAAGACTGGTTTCGAAATCAGTTGTTTCATAATCACGTAAAACTGTGAAGATTTCCTATCATAGCTGATCTACTTCTAGCACTTAGTGGGTCGATCTGTGTTCAAAGTCTAAACGAAGTCTCTATCGGTATGAAACAGAAACGAGATAAAATTTACGTCAGTACATGATACACCAGTACGGAATGACTTTCGTCAAATCGCTGCTTCGGTTCACACAAGAGCGAAGACAGAAGCCGTACGAAAACGTGTAATCAATGGAAGTCAACATACAAGCGTAACATAATATCTTTTGTTTGGGGATAGGATAAGATATATTCACGGTCAGAGGTTCTTGGTTCTGGGTCGCGCGACTGCACTGCATTCACATCTCGTAAGGTGATAAAGAGAACGGTTAACGACTACCACTACTGACAGAGATCTGTAAATAATTGGCTAATCTACCATTGAGGTAAATACCTCATGAGAACAGAGAGAAGACATAAGTCGAGAGATGCAAGCATTTCGTTTAATCTTGTCAACCGCGGACGTAAAACGTGTCAGTATATATACATGGTATAGTAAGGGGTGGGGATAAGTGCAACAGTAAAGTAAAGTAAAGATTTAACCAAGTCCCAATTATTTATCTGAAATGAAGAATGCATTTTCAGGGTTCCGAACATCCGATTGTCAGTTAAATTCAAACTGCATTGTTTCTATGTCACCAAACGTGTTTTCAACAGAGAAAGGTCATCACTTCAAAGCACACATGTAAGCTGTGTGGATCATCAAAAAAGGTGCCCTAAAGACATAATCGTTTTTCGGCAGTGGATTTTTTGATTGACACTGCCGTTACTTGGAAGCCAATAGAAAGTCATTTGTCAATCAATTATGCAAGTAAACACGAATTCGTAATAAGTGCACCTGAGGTACACTAAAATCATTCTGAACAAAAAGGGGACAGTTTGAACCTTAAATTGTTTAAAACTACCGCGTAAGCATAAAATGATAAAATGAATGAAATGTATTCAAATATGAAAAAGCACACCGTAAGCAAAGTAACCGCGGGAGTTTTATGTCTCAGAAGATGGTGGAAGAAAATCAAACATGACATTGGGAATGAGAATTATTTCAAACTGCAGAAAGTGTGCAGTTGAAATGTAATTGATAATATTAGGAAGACTATACAATTAAATTAGACAATATTTCATCCTATGTGCTATTAATAATCCTTTCCGGTAAATCACTCACCAAAATTTGGAGTGAAATTGAAGTACTTTTGAAGCTTGATCTCAAACAGAATTGAATTTAACTCTTGTCTATTCCAGAGGATGGTACTGATGTACCGACGAAAACGGCTTTAATGGTCGGGATCTGGTTTAGCCGTAAAACTCAGCATCCTGGTGTAGCACATGATTTCTTATCTTCCATTCCCATCTGCACACTGACCCTCCTGGGAATCCGAATACATAAAACTATGTGAACACAAGTTATCACGTGACGTTAGCATACATCACAGACTTACGTGTAAACGGCTTGCGGTTTTTGTTACAAATATGTGATTTACTTGGAACGGGATTCGACTTGAGGAAATGGTTCCAGGTCAACCTAGAGGTTTGTCGATAAAGATGGCTCACTTCCTGTTTTCATCTTCACTCTTTGTTGACCCTAAACTGTTTAACTGTAGACAGGTAGTCTTGGGAACTATTGACAGTTTATAGGTTGAAAAGACTTCATATAATGTTTTATTGACTTAAGGAGCTTGAACTCGATATAACGGAAAGTCTGCCTGCAGTTTTTACTTCCAAAACCTCAAAACAGCAAGCCAAAATCGAACCAGCAACGCTCCGTTTACCGGGCAGATTCTCTATCAGCTGAGCTACCGCGGTACGGCCAGCCGGGTGTGAACAGCGGATATGAATATTCAAAGATGCACAAACTGCTATTTCACTACTAAACCACAACTGTCCTTATGTTACTCACTGTTTGGCCTCTTCACTTTTCATTGGCGTGAACTGCACACGGCTAAACTTGGTCAAGTGGACCTTAAAAGGTATTCATAGAACGTATTATTGGCACGAGGAGCCTGGATCTGATATAATGGCGGTTTCCGCATCACTGGATGTTAACTTACGCTATTCACCTCTACTGACAGTTAAGCTGTTCATAATGAAAGCAAATTACCAGACAATTTATTCCCTGAGTAAAGTTTTGGCAAACTTGACAACGGTAGCTACTGCCATAGATGAACTCAATTGTGCAAATTAATAGAACCAACACGAGAGAAAATGTCACTGGAGGTGTACAAAAATTAATTGCACGAAGAAATTCTCAAAAGCAGTGCTTGTAATTTGGGAGCAACTGACGTATTTATTGTTTGAAGCAAGTAGTACATGTTTAGCAAGTGACAAGTGATTTGAAGTGGATTGCTTGCTATTATAAATAGCCTGACTTATTTTTGAATTTTTTTTTCTTCCGTTATCAACTTCGGTATGGTGTTGCGGGATAACACTGAATTTTTGTGGATATCAGTCGAGATCGACACACATCAGCCATTTGTCTTTGGTCAGACATTTTGACTTTCAGTTCATGTGATTCGGGATTTGTAGAAAATAATACAGTTTGACGCTAGAATAATATTTGGAAAGTCAATTTATCTTTCACCACTAACCACTTGAAAATGATATTTGAAGGTGACGCGGTACTGTGTGCCCGTATTTTATGGTCAGTCATTTCTGAATATCCAAAATGGTGTACTAGGAAACTAGCATAACGTTCTTAGAGTTAGCTCATTAACAAATTATTGGTGAGAATAAAGTTAGCCTTCTAATTGTTCATCGATTAACGAAGACCTTCATTTGTATACAGGTAGATTTCACCTTTCCCTAAGGTCAACTATTGTTTGAATGGAACCAAGTTAAGGGGAAATGAATACGTTTGCTATGGGTCCTGTCAAAAGGAAAGAAAAGCTACTGGGGAAAACTAAATACCGATCAAAACGATATAACAGCTGCACTGTAGACGGTGCTATCAAATAGTGAAACATTTTCATTTCAAGCCAATCATACCCATTTAATGATAAGTGCTGACAAGTGATATCGACAAGTTTTGTTCGACGGAGAGACAGTGACTTCGAATTATAACTTCAGGGGTAACTAAAGTATATCCTGTAAACTGGGCACTATGCAGCTAGTAATAGATCGAGCTGAATCGAAACTTGTTTGTCATACAAACTAAAGCACGACCAATAAGCGTACTTCTGAGTTTCAAAGTGACTAACACATTTTAGTTCACAATGTTAGAGTTATTAATCGCCCTATTGGGTAGGCATTCAGTTTCAAGAAATAATTTGATTTCTTATATGAGCTGATATACATTTTGGCGTCACTGAGTGACCAGAAATACAAGTATGGGAGTTGTCGGTAAGCGAACAATAAACAGATGATCCATCATATTCCTTGGAAGCAACATCTAAAGAATTAGCCGAAAATGAGGTCGATAGAAATAAACGGACATCATTTAACCATGGATAGAGTTCTGTGGATGTAGAATTTCAGTTACTCTTATATCTATTGGAAAATGTAATAAATCCTCAAAAATAAACTTATGCAATCATGATTCTTGAGAAAACAAAGATAATGCTCCGAGTTTACATATCAAGCCTTGTGCACCATTCTGAAAAATTCAAACCAAAAAAGGTCTAAAGCGTTACCATTAAAAAACAGTGTTTGCTCCGTTGACACGAAATTTGTTTTACGAGAACACGCAGATAATGAATAATCAACGAATAGGTGCAAATAGCCGATTTGTTTGAGAGAAATTCATGTTCTGCGCTCCAAATCGAAGTGCTGAAACAAGCGATCCTTACAACCAATAGTTCAACACTTGCTCTCTGCTTTCTCACTGATCATTCGTGATGATCATTTTCTTGGTTCTCTGAAAGGTGGAAACAGCTTCAAGATGTCAGAACTTATTCCTAAAGATATGCAGATTCATGAGAAGGTGCACAAAATATGTTGAATCAAGTTATTATGGAATTCCGTCACAGGGATTTGTGGATTTGGAGACAATTGTAAATCACTGGTAGTCTCATTAGGGAACAGAGGTAGGCGGTTCAGTAGCACATTTTACAAATCAGAGAAATCGCCTTGCAATTTTAAATTTGAGGAATCAGTGCTTTATTGAGCTGAAAACCATGGGCTATGCTTGGACAATTCCGATGGCACTAAAGAAGTGTTGCGCAGAAGCAACTCGGAAAATCCGAATCTTATCAACCAATGGACGTGCGGAATATGCCTGTAGTGGGACGATACTTGTTTTTGAAGAGTTTTTCTTCTCACTCTTCAATTTAACTGATCTATTCGATTAGGAAGCTGCATGTAACAGAGAGGGTGAGGCACTCTTGGGTTGTCTATGAAGTACCTACGCGGTGTTTGGTCATGAAACGTCTTCGGCCAGTCATTCACCGGCAAGGCGCAACGTCACTAAAGCAATGTCTCCAAATGAACTCCATAGTTAACAACTGGAGGAATCATCCCCAATAACTTATCAGATCTCATCGACACATTGACCTCAGTTAGGTGAGTTATAGTTATGTTACCTGTTATTCGCTCCAGCTATACTTGAACTGATCTGATTCAAAAAAGACCTAATTACTCTCCTTGTCAGAAAATAGCCTCAAATACTTCGTGTGGTGTGAAAACAAAGCCATGTTCAAGTGTGAGTTAAAGGAAGTCGCATTTACGAAGTGGAACCCTGTATCTGTGGCACCTTTGTCGGGAATCGTCAGTAGAGTATATCTTGAAGCTGGAACCTAGCTAAAAGAATTTTGTGTTCCATACAAAACCACCAGTTAATACGGACTGACTCTTGGTGGCTCAGCTGAAATGTTCTCAGACGTATGCCCGAGGGTCATAAATCTAAAAGTACATATCTTCTACACGTAGCTACTAAAAAAGTTATATTCTGATGGAAGAGCGATACGTTGTTCTTCTGGGCGGTCGCTTAAAATAAAAAAGATGTGTATAAGTAAATCCTATTTTTCAGGGACCTCATATTCCTGACTGTCAATGTTCTGAAGCCCAAGAAGGGTCTCAGTAGATTTCCAGCAATGGAGTTTCTTCGTTCATTTGATGGAACAGCTAAAATTATACTTTGATAGGCTTTTTGACTTTGTACAATAGATAGATTTGTAACCTTCTGACCGTTTGTTTGGAAATGTGCATCCATAAAAATGTGTTGGTAATTAAGTTAAATTCGTAAAAGCTGATGCTAGGTGGTTGTTTTTGATCTGAATTGTCCTGAACCTAGTGTATTCACACTTGAATCGACTTTTGTCAACTATCTGTTTAACCTCGGGTCTGGTCTGTGCAAGGATACAGTGATTTTAAAAAGTTAAAAGAAAATCTGATCATCAATGTGATCAACACACTTTTATATTCCTGTAACCATTCAAGACGAACAATTTTATATTTTGAAACTGCTTTTCAGATTTCGTGTTATCAAATTCCATTTTCCGTGAACAAATTACCTTCCTTTTTATGCATCTTCGTTTTGTTTCAAATCCCTAAAAGGAAATCGATCCATGTGCGTAAAATTCCCACTGCGCTTATCCACATAACACAAGTAGAACGGGATGGCATGTTGCTGTTGTTATTGTTTTTGTTTTCTTCTTTTCCGGTCGTCATTCTTGTTGTTGGTGACTGCTGCTACATTCTTTGTTTTTATTCGTTTTCTCTCCCATTCGTTCACTATCCCGTTCACTTCCACACACAGTCTCTTTCGTTCCGTACTCTCTGCGAACAGCGAAAACGATAGAGTCGATTGTCAGGGAGTTAGTGTCAGCAAATTATTTCCATTCGACTTTGTTACCGCATTGCTGATTTGAAACGCGTAACCGGTTTTGCCGTGGGGCATCTTGCACTCAATTTGTGCAAACATGCGTAGGCGTCTGGTGTGCAAAACTCCTAATAGAACAACCGCGAGTGAACCGGATCATCATGAAAAGTGACGAACTGGGTGAGGTGGCACAAACACAATCACGGTCACCAGAATAGGCACAAATATTGGGGGATACGCTTCGCTGTACCTAACGCCCAACCCCTTCCCAGCTCTCTTTGCCTCAATAGCTGTTGTTCATTGCTCCCCGTAAGCAATACTTTGTGGATGTTCTGTACACGTTTGTAACCAATTTTTGTTTCTATGGTTGACTCATCCACGCGTCTACTTCAACTTGGATCCTGCGTTAGAACATATCTGGTGTGCTGACTTTCCTATGTACCTTAGCTACTCTAAGCACACAGACACACACACACACATACACACACACCTACACACACACACACGTAGTCACTTGTCTGATCTGTCAGTTGCCGTTATCACAATTCAAGGGCCTGTGAACAGGCACACTGATTAACAACTATATTAAACACAACAGAGTAGCGCTGATGCAGAAGTTTAGCGTTGTCTGAGTTGCCTATCTAAAGAACAGGTCAAAATTTCGTGGTTTAGGCTGAATCACAAAAAACGCATGAAATAAAAGCACTTGTTCCATTAAGGCAGCAAGTCGGGTAGAAAACAGTGTGGGTACTGAATCAATGTTCACAGAAGTTTCTACTAGTTTTTCAAATAGCATTGTCTGAATATTGGTAAATGTCGTGCAAACAACTAATCACCTTTTTTCGGTCTGTGCGAATCTGTACACGTGATCGGTTTTTTCTGATCGGAAAAATTAAAATTTATCGGTACGGTGTATTTCACATCTTGTTTCATAATATGCCAAGCCGCGAAAGCCAAATATGCCACTCAATAACTTATTTCTCTTCTGTACAATGCTATTTTGAGGATAACAGGCTTTCGTTTTATCCTTACTTATGAGTACAGAAGTACCCACAGCACTCAAGTGAATGAGCAAGTTTTTGACTCTTAAAATATTGTAGAAATAGGGTATTGTCCGGCGGCAAATATTAAGTGAGGAAGTGATTTTAGGCATTTTATTGCTAAATACTATGAAGAATACTGAATGAAAGAAGCTAATAAGAGGAACCTGAATAGGTACAGTACATTTGTACTAAATAACGTGGAATATCAGTCTTGTTGAGATGTATGTCGCACTGATAAAATGCTGAAAGTTTTATGCGGAGTTCTCAGTCAAGTCTAACGAGTTAGAGAGAAAGAGATATTTTGTAACCTTCTTCTACTTCAGTTCAAGGAGCTGGTCAGGTAAAACATTAGATTTTGGACGCGGGAGATTTCTGATCAAGCTTATTAATAAGCTCCATGTTTCTTTGGGATGAACAAATGTTCAAGCTCAGGTTATTTAAAATCAGTGAACAGAAAATAAATTTCGAATATAGTCAAGAAACGTGCAAACCATGAAGTTGTTTATCTTCTGCTCTGTCTGATGAAAGCGTTAGTAATATGGCCCAAAACTGTAGCTATCGGCCAAGATTAAGCTGATCCGATGTAACTCGGATGCGCTTTTGCTGTCTTGGATTTTGTGCAAACCACAGGGGTTTCATGATTTATATGCGCACCGGTGTTAGTTGGACCGAGTTTGAATGACATGCACACAAATAGAAATTTATTTATTACCTCCTTCGCAGAAGGATTCATTAGACGGGGATGCAGCAAACTTCGTTCCAGTGTGTTGGCCAGTGGTGTTTTCGAGGCGATCGATACGTGCTGGCTTTACCCAAGGCTGAAGGGGTAAATTATAGGATTTGTATTTAATACACCAATAGATAACAACAAAATTACCCATACACTTGAAGATTCCTCGTCAAGATTCACTCCGATTCCCGGGTTCAGGTATACTTGTAATAACAAATTGAACCGAATTAAACTTGGATCTGCGAAAATGAAGGAAAAGTTGCAAAGGAAATCAATAACGAACTATATCTTAGAGCTCCGTTTTATTTAACGTCATCTTTACAATTTTAAAAATAAGGTTCCCGAAGTCCCCAAAACCGGTATGTGGAAAGAGAAACACTTTCGACTACAAAGTGCTATGTTTATCCTATGGTTTGCCTTCACAGGAAAAAAGTCGTATCTTCATGCCGAATTACACTGTTTACGTAAACAAATGTCCCCGATATCCCCTGAATGTCCTAATGCTATCCGATATTTTTTGTGACGTGGTTCCTAGAATTGTCAGTCAAAAGATGTTGTTAGAAAGTAAACAGAATTTTACATGGTTTCTATGCAAGGTTCTGTTTTGTTTGTATGGATGAGTGAGTGAGTGATGACTGAGTATTTATAGGTTCTCTAAACGTGGTTTGACATACTACAACTATTCTTGTTGTGCATCAAGTAGAACTAGTAGAGTTGTTCTTCCTTCATATTGTAGAATTCTTCCTACACTGACTCATCGAAGTTGTGCAAATTCCCTACGGAACTAACAACCAGAAGTGACACAGTATCTTAGAACCATCAAACGATGAATGGGTCATCAACTATCTACAAGGATGTCTAGAGAATTAGATTAAAAAGCACAGGATAAGCATTGTTCAAGATCAAATAACTGTTCACTTTTATTGATAGCCGACTATCCACTGCTCAAAATAATCTCCTTATGAAATTAGGCGAGTGGTGAAAATGAATGGATATTTAGTGCACATTTGAAAGGTTGCCTTGACTGGGATATATCTACTTTAGCAAAAAAAGCACACCAAGCTTGCTTTACACGTATAGGTTGACATTATCAAACTCAGCTATTCAACGACTCAGCACAGAATCATGATCGATGTCTCAGGTTCAAATTTGCCATTTTCTTGGGAAAGCAAATGAGAAGTATCACTAATTTAATGGGTCCTTAATTTTCCTTAGTATATTCCAGAAGATAAACTGCTAAATGAACGAGCGTTTAGCTTACTTTGCGAAACGTTTGCAATACCCTCACTTTAACGCCTCTATTTGATTAGAAGATTTTTGTTCCCATGAGTAGATTAAAGAACAACCAAATGGTGAATGATTATAAAAGTCGGATTTTATTTTGTGGAAAAATTACAGTTTAACTACACTGTCACTTTCCAAAACCTAAAGATCTCACGCAATACCACGGAGTTTACAGCAACCACTTGAACCTGGGTATCAATGAATTACTTGTTTCACTGTTAACTAATTTCCAAGAAAAATCATTCCTGCAACTCAGCGTGCTCATTCTTCTCACAAGCGTTACCCGAGCTATGGTGTTATTGTGCATGTCACTTTATTTTAGTCGGCTCATCAAGTTTGTTCTGTAGTATCTGGCCACCTTCAAAAACTGAATTTGCGTTCTGACGGAGTTTGATTTAACAGACTTTAGTCAATTTACAGAAATGAAAATGCAAAGTTTCTGAAATGGACTACGTGAAAAGCCAAAATATATAAAAACTCTCCTCGTCATAAGCCAACACAAAAATTGTCAATAAAGCTCCAGACATATCTTGTGAGTCAGAATGAAACTCGACTCAAAGGAGAAACAAAATATGAGGGTATCTATCAGTCGCTTTTGCATTTCTATGGTGTAACGTTAAGCAATAAAGCAAGAAACTCTTTGGACAGTTACCATTGTTATTTTCACAGAGCTGTGGTCTAGTCTACCGTGGTTTACGGTTTTGTGAGACAATAATATTCCGATCGATAGTGGCTTGATGTGACAGAGCAGAGGATGGCGAAATACTACGCTTGAGAATACAATGTCTTGTGATTTGTTTTGGTTAAATGTGTGTTCTATTCGCACCGAAAGAAAAATGTTTCATCGCTGGCCGTTTACCATATTAGTAAAAATGCCAATGCATTTAGGAATATCCCGTGATTTTACAACAGCTGAAAATGTTTTATAATTCATTCATGGAGCATTCAGGTTTGGGTTGTTGTCGTCGTAAGTTCCACTGATATATTCTGACTTCCGCCACGCATTTCATTTCCGTAGTATAGCTGGAGCTGCAAACCGGCTTTATTTTCAAACTTTACTTTTCCTTTTGGATTTTTGAAAAGATGACAATAATGAAGTGGCAATAAGTAGTGACCTAAAGCTATGCGTATACCATTCTCAAAGCTCTAGGTAGATAGTTGTGTTTCCTTATGTCGGTGATTGTCTTACCGCGAACATCTTTACCAAGTTAATAAACGAATGTTTGTGAACCTTTTCACCTTACAGGAAGTTTATTCAAATAAACAAGTTGAAGTTATGAAAAGCTCTCAGGCTTCAGGAAGTGAGGAAAGAAGCGCACTTCTTGGGAGAAAAATTATTATTTTGCCGTATTTAAGTTGATAACATCTCCATCTTTTGATACGATCAAAATGTCTTAAGGTCGTTGCCCCCGGCAGGACTCGAACAGACGCATAGTTACCACGGCTGACATAGCACCGCAAATGATCTACCAGCTGAGCCACAAGGCCACGAATATCTAACTGGTGGATACCAGTAGATTCACAGGGAAATGCCGATGCTGCAGGCATTCAAATTACAAGTTAGTTCACCGTAGCCGAAGCCATACGATACTGTAAAATGGGTGATTAAAACCATCAGCTCCATATGGAATGTGTTCAAAGCTGTTTGGCGTGGCCTCATGTTATATAATAAAAAAATAAGTGCATAAAACAATCAGACCAGAAAACAAATAACCCCAAGTCAAAAACACGCTGTTTCCAGATGTTATCTTCACAATAGGGAGAGGTTGTTATGATCCTAATCTTTTCAATTCACCTGTGTTCGCCCTCTCCCAGTCGATTTTCTTAAACGTATTTTTTACAAAAGGTTCGCGAATGGTAAAACGTTTACGGTAAACCACTCACTATATGGACTTCATTGATACGACATTGGAAATCGAGAGTAAATAGCAACATCCTTCCACTAAATACTTTTTTCCTTGGTAATGTCCACCTCAAATAAGTTGCAACTATTTCCAACCCAGTTATCTGGCATCTGAGCTGATAACCACTTGTGCTTAAATTACTCAAAGTTGACTGAATTGAAACAGTCTGCACCGGCCCTTTGAATTAAATGGAATACTAAAGTGCTTTCTTCCTATTTTGTGTCTATTTTATATGCACCCAACCAGCAGAAACCATTTTGATGACACAGTTAGATTACCCATATACAAATTTGCAAACATTCGCAAAATAAGAAAGCTATTTTATTGTGCTCAGTATTTTGAGGTTCTTATTCAACAAAATGCAAATGGCTGCCACCCTTCTCTGATTATCGAAAAAATGTTTTTAAGTATATAGATATACTCAAAACTCACACAAGGGCGCTTATATGCATGTTTTATGTTCTTGTACATGACAGTCTAAAGGCTGGACTCTATAAATGTGCATCCGTAACAACTATCAAGTTGGTGGTGAGCCTTTAGAAGAGTAACTCATGTAGCCGGCTTCAATGTGAACAGTAATTATGCTCACACTTTGAAAAAACCATCAGCAGTAAGTCACATCTATGACGGAATATGAGTCTCTGAGCGAAAATGAAACAAGATTGATTTACATTGAAGTAACCCGCAAGTAAGATGAACACACAACTTACATATGCAGCAATAATCCTTGGGTCTGCCCTCTTTCTTCAGGATCTCTCACAGTCTCCGGCGCAGATTCCACCAGGTCGGCAATGGAATCATTTTCTATGTCAGCCGCAATTATATGTTCTATTTTCTACAGTAACAGCCTACTGCCTTCTCTCTTCAGAACAAAAAACGCGTTCTTCTTTACATTCATATCTGGGTTACCGCGAGTTACTTGTGTGAACGGAATGTTAAAGTTGCGTGTACTCCCACAAGTTTGAAGGCAAATAATGAACAGGCAAATCGTTTTACGTGAATACTATTAAAAACCATTGGTGAAACATGGAGGGGAGGGTTCTGCACGAAAACTATTAGCTACCCAGATAGTATATCTTCGCTGAATTCGGTTAAATTTTCAGTCCTAGTGGTGAAGGTTATCCAATCATTTAAAGTGCATTTAATTTAAAACCACCAAGAAACTGACCATGATTCACTCCAATCCAAATCAGTGACTGAGATCAGAGTTATATCGTGGTATTCTGCGGGATACATTGTCGGGCAAATTCTCTAACAAAGATGACTTCTTTCTGACCCTTCCAAAGACCGTCACACAGACCAAGCATTCGCGTGCAAAATAAAGTCATCACCAGAATGTCCGTCTTTGTGAATTGAATCCCCTGATGTATTCTCACGTATCCTCCTTTGTTGGGTGTTCAATAATCAATTCACATCACGTGATGCTAAAGACATTCGAAATTGCCGCATCCTTATATGCAGCAGGGAGCAGTAATGCCCACAACATATGCTGAATTAGGGAGAGGAATTTACTGGGTCATTTTCCGAGCATAAGGCCCAGGAAATTAACTTCTTCCTTCAGTATGCTGGATTTTCCGTCTCCGAAAAGTGAATACGTGGGAACGTTTAGGTTAACTACCCAAACCTTTGTGCTCTTATTCAAGTTAAGACCCTGAACAAGATACATCACAGAAAATTCAAGCTTATGAAACTACTTACTTTGTTCCTACATACTAATTTACTCACACTCCCGTACCTTGCTAGCTCTTAGATCACACGACTCAGAGCACATTATCTTAGCAACCAAGATCGGACACATCCAACTGACTAGAGCTCCATATAGAAGGACATGCAATGAAGAAAAATTTTGTCACTTTCGCGTCATTCACCGGTGCCGTGATACGCCCGAATAAAACATGAAACTCAAAATACATATTGAGAAACTTGTCGAACTCATCACAATCAGATATAGCCGTAGGCCGGGGTGAGTTTCAAATCAGGAATCAGGTGGCAATATCTTATCCTTGCTACCAAATTCGTTATAATGCTGTCAACTTTATAACATACTAGCTTCCTGACAGTGTGATCAAATTTAATGATGGAGTTTAAAGAGCTTTTACTTTATTTTTACTTTTTAATAAACTTGTTTTCGTATTCCATACTAAACCCAAATCATTGAATAGCTATCCTGATTCCACTCTCGTTACGGAATCAAATGGTATGTTCACGTAAAAACTGTTATAAATGGTTACGGTTATATAATGTGGAACGAACCTGAACACAACTTAGTCCTAGACGGGGATATTTCTTATGATTTATTCACATTCATGATCACTATCCCAACATGATTCGTGACACCATGAGTGTAAATACTTAAACTTTAAAACTTAAATGCTGAACATTTCAAAAGGTTCGTTTCATTTTTCAAGACATGAAGATTACATATCTGAAAAGGATACAGGTCGTTTTCCCAAAAGAGTGAAATGAGCCAAAGGAACTACTCTAATTATAATCAATCTGATACAATTAAGATATGAAGCGATTTCCCTTTTAAAAAAGATAATATTACTCCAATGGGTTTTTTGAAAAGCATAATAACATGTGCATTATTTTGGACAGAGTATGAACACGTACACACGTGTTAATCGGAGTATTTGGCTGAACCTTGTCTTCATATAACCAATTTGCCAGCCCCATTAGAGGTATAACGATGAAAATGGCCACATCTTCAATTCTATCATTCATCAGGTCATCATTTATCATTGATAAAATTAGATGTAAAATCAGTCTACGTCGAAGTTTGACCCGATCAGAGATCATCCTTTGTGTCAAGGTTCAGTGAACAGGGGACATAAATGCCACAACAACAAGGAATCCAGGAAGTGGATCGTACCGTGCACATCAACTTTTCGAGGTGAATGAATCAAGTCGATTACCTATTTTCGAAGTGCCCACTTTATCCGTAGTGCGCGAAATCGACCAGAAAACGGAGCAGGGACAGACGGCTTTCAAACGGCACCACGGAGAAACGGAGTCAAGCAGTGGTGCTAAATTCGTGTGCATAAACATAGGACTGAACATTTCTCGTCACCGCAACGCAGACAGTGACAAAATCTGGACTTGACATTTAATCGAAATCGCATTAGTCAACCACACAGTGCGCACCGCGTGCACTGAACCGGAAAAACTCCATGACCTCATTTATGTGGGCTAATTGTAGACGATACTTGGATGTTGCCAGGGGCGCGTGTGGCAAAAGAAGAAAAAGGACCAAGACCAATAAGCGAATACAGTGTATCCTATCACTCACAAATAGGTGTGATTGCTATTGGGCAAATTTCGAAGTTTATTCGGATATTCGGGTTTTTTTGGAAAAATGCAAAATTTGACGTCAATTTGCCCTTCATTTAATTCCGGAATTATACCGATTTTTGAGTGAAATGTTCACACTTATCCCCATCAGCTCATTTTCTGGTATTTATTCTTGAGTACAACCATTTTATGTGCAAAACCTTTTGGTATCACAAATTCTATCAGGAAATTATTGATTATTCGTTTTCATGCGAGAAAATATTCTACATGTACATTCTGTATTTCAGTTTTCTGTAAATCATAAGTATCAAGCATGTGGTTGATGGAATGAGCTGCAATTCATCTCGCACCCGATATCCTCGAAAAGGTTGGAAATAATTGAGCAGCTGGTAATGTTAGTTGTTGGCAAAAGTTCACACATCCATTCCGACTATTTTTAGTTGGATTGAAAGAAATAGTTCACTCAGATCAATGAACTGTTATCAGCTATGCCAACAACATTCCGCGTCTTTCATCAATAAAGACCCGAAAGTGGTAAGCTGTCGGTAGGAAGATCACCCGTCATGTCTCTCGGGTAGTTATAACTTTAGAAGTATCAAATAATTACTTAAGATTTGTTTGTAAATGCCACTGTAGATTTCGTGCTTCTTCTTTAATGCACAGTTTGATCAAGTACTTTATCAAAGTACACCAGTAAGGCACGCGAGATCTACGAGCTGAGCCCACAAAATAACGATGCTACTGAGAAAACGCTACTTAGAACCCGTTCAGGGCCATACGCTTACGATTCACTCCAAGCTTGAAGAATTTATAAAAATTGTGTCGCGCCATGGCATTCATCTGTTATTTGGGACCATTCAAAAGGAAACCACTCTAGATTTTATCTTTTTTGCTCAGCTTAGTTGTTTGTTAAAGGTAGCACGTTTCCCATCGAATAAGCCTGTTCATTTAAAGTTAATTGAAAGCGATTCTGTCTAGTCACCAATGCAAAAAACCGAGAGCTCTGAAATGCACTGTACATCCAGTGACATTTAGTTGCATCTTGGGAAAAGCACACAGTAGGGACTTTTCGGTGTGCATCAGTTCTGCCATATTTATTCTATCACAGTCTGTTCCCAAAAAAGAGGACCAAAAGGTGATCATCTTACTGTTTCAAAG
This sequence comes from Fasciola hepatica, assembly GCA_948099385.1. Lineage (NCBI taxonomy): Eukaryota > Metazoa > Platyhelminthes > Trematoda > Plagiorchiida > Fasciolidae > Fasciola > Fasciola hepatica. Next base: position 15,293,648 of record CANUEZ040000019.1, read on the forward strand.
AAAACAAGATCGGGTCGCAGTAAAATGGTTTCTGGTGCGCAACTAGACACAGACTGCACATTTTACTCACACTGCAAAACGGACAGCTTTGCCATTTGGATGATCAGCACTTCACCATCGGTTTTGTATGCAACGAGTACAACGAATTTCAGTGAAGCGGATAGACCATTTGATCCGATAACTCTGTACGAAAGAGGTTTGGATAAACAATAACGAAAGCACCAGACTGGTGTTTCTTCTTGTAAACAGCTGAGGACTGGAAGTGGTTGATGACGCTGTGACCAAGAGAGCATTTCTTGTTTTTTCAGCTTTTTTTGGAATGGACCTAGTAAATCCGAATGTATTTTCACGGTTCTTCTCTTGAAGACTTTTTACCGTGACAGGCATAATTACTGTTGACTGTTTGACGGCGTCATCACTTTTTGATAAGTTTGTGGAATCCGAATATACCACATTAGGGAGCTTGACTATTGTATGACGTGACTCACGCTTTATTGACTCTCTACGATACGGAACAATTACAAATGAAGTTATAAATACGCTCAGAAACGATACGGACAATAAGGGACTTTGATCAGGTTTCAATGAGGACTGAAAAAATTCTCAGGAGCACAGTTCGAAAGAAAGAAATGTATCTGGGATGAACATCAGCAGGAAATGTTTTTGACCCATTCGTCACCAGTTGTCATGAACAACTTATTCTTCTGAAATGAACCACTGTTTACTGAATTTTGGGGTTTGGTTGCAGGTACTACCTTCCGTTATAACAAAACCGAATGCACAAGCAGAACACAAATAATGACATGGAAACAGTTTTGATCACTTCCTCGTTTTGACCGACGTACCAATTACTGCAAGGTAAAATTTTCTTTTAGAACTAGCGAGATGTAATTCTATAAATTCACAGAAAAGACAAAATAGCTAGCAGAAAGTCTCCGATTTTTGTTCCTTCGAGTTTGAAACTATTGTAACAATATTGAGACACAATTAAAAATTAACCATTCTACATTTTGACAATGTATATTGGCAAGACAAATGCTAATTTTAAGTAAACCAACTTGTCTCTTAAAGAAAACCGTAGAACATTTTTAGCATTTTCTTCTGCAACTGTGGGTCTTATTCGTCTCAAATTCGAAGTCAGTGCGACACCATTTTGCTCGAAGCATTTAGAACCAAAAAATCACCAAGGTTTGTGCAAAAGTTCAATTTTGCTTTGTAGAGTGATAGGATCATGATTGATATGGAATCAGTTGTACCAGCAATCCGATCCTTGTCCATAGTTCTCCCAGCTGATGTCGTCTCACTGCAAAATTTGCAGAGTCCGTTTCTTTTTGAAACAGTAGAACAATGGCGCCATTTTATCGGATTTATTAAAGAAACAAGAGCACTGACGAAAAATAAGCATAATTGATTAGGTTCGCGACACTCCCTGCTCATTGTCTGGCCATTTGCTGTTTACTGAGTAGGTATCGTTGCGTTATTTTTGAAGAAGGATCATTTAAATATATGTTAGCATGTTAATGAACGTCGGTCTGTTTAACATTCAGTAAGCTTGAGACAACTGTGTGAACTGTTCATTTCTTTTTTGGGGTGTGCAACGTTATTCCTGACTGAATGTTCACTTTTCTTGATATCTGAAAACCTGAATTTGAGTCAGCATACTGAAAAGAAAGGGCTAAATTTCACCATTCCAATGGACAGACGGTGACTTTAAAGTCTGACATGTGACTCGGATAGCCGTGAACTGTCTTGCACTCGGACAGTTACCACCACTACCATGTGTTTTTGAATGCTTTCCTAATAACGACAACAACAATGACAAAGTCATAAACCTTTTATTCAAAGTGCCATTTCTCGTCACCACAACATTGCCGTTTCTTGACAACCAAGTCAAATGGCCATTTTTGATTGTAGAATTCCAGAACCTGAAAAGCTTTTCAAGAATGAAGGAAACATCAGTGAATTTTGAGTTAGTTGCAACTCAAACTAGCATATAATTGATTGGCTGTGGCATATTTTTGTCCCAGTGGAGATTAGACGAGCCAACTACACTAATATCTCCGGTGAAAAAATATATTCCGTTAGCTTCCTAAAGTTACTAAAACCTTCCGCGATGATGAAATGACATTTACAGTTACCAATATGAAGACTATTAGATGTAAGCCCCAGTTTTCTGTGCCCCCAAAGCCATACTGATTAGTCAATCAGAATCTTCACTACATAATCAAGTCTCATCTGGTCCTCAACCAAACCGAAAGCTGTACGCGTATAATCCCCCGGAATACATCTCATTTCTACTACCAAATTGTTTGCAATGTCTGCTCTGTAGCAACTTCATCAGGCTGTAAAATAACCATACGGTTTACATTATTTGATTCAGATTCGTAGCAGGAATTCCAAATTTTTAAAATAATCCATCATGCATTTTCAACTTCTGAAACACTAGCAAAATCTTCAGAGTGTTACTGAGACAATATTTCTTTCGACTCACCGGCAGTAGTCAATTTAAGCGCGTATCCACATAGTTCTAAATGGTTGCCAACACAGGGGAACGGAACTGAGAGTCGTTGTGAATCAATCAAAAAGACCGAGCCGATTTGTTAGAATCGTTAGAGAGAGCTGAAGATGACCCTGGTGTATGATGCATACCGTTGACACGTAGTCCGTACATCCATATGAGGAACGTCACGGACTAACGGACCTGCAATCCAGGTTGCAGTCCCGGATAAGGCTGTCAATGTGCACTGCTGGTGGTATTTACCAAGAGCTGCCCACCTGCATAGTTTATCCTTGGTTTTACGTGGTGAGATGTGCGTAGATATTGCATGACAAATTGTTTGACAGACAGATAAGCTCTTCTCCAAAGCAAAACAATCAAAGGAAGGATTTGAACGGCAGTTAACCTATCTGTTCAGAGTTGGATGAAAAACGTGGTAAAGCTATTGTGCGTAGAAAGCATTTGCTCCTCGACTAATAGCTAAGAGGCAGAGCGTCGTTACGTGATTTTGACAGCTGCTTCAGAGTTGCTTCAGTTATCGGGATATGCAGCATATGAGAAAAATCCAAAATCTTTCTTAAAAAAGAGGATGGTTACGCAATCAATAAAGGTTCGAAAAGTAACAATTCTCTAAAGTCGGCACTTTTTCTATTGAGAAATGTCTTGTACTTTGCGGTTTACTAAAGAACCCTTACGTTATAAAATAAAAAGTATTGAACTTGTGATAACAGAATAACAGACTACGCAATTCAAGTTCTTCATAAAGAATTTGGCACTGTAAGCTATCGTTAACCTAACCAAATATATAAGCATTGGAAAATTAGAATGATAATTAGGTACCGTGTTTAAGTAGAAGGATATTTGGTTCACTTAGTATGATTCCTCTTGCATCTTGACCGTTCGCCTTACCACTGAAATACACGGAAACACTATTGTACACAGCTCTTTCATCCGGCTTGTCAGGAATTATCGGCTGTGCTGCGCACATCCACCGGGCTCCTCCAACCCTATGGGACTCGAACCCGGGGTGAACGATTTGATGACGAATATTCACTGACCAGACTGTCCGGGATGAGTCTCAAAGATTTATTAAACTTATACACTGCTCGAAATAGCGCAATTCCGTTAGGGGCTTTATGGGTAGGCTGGTTTGTTCACGTGTCTCTAGGGTCAGGGCCTCTGATTTTGTTGGTAAGAAGAGGATTACCATGGTTCATTTTGTTTTCCATGGATTCACTGTTTGGTCAGAAAACGACAGTTTACAACCCCGTATTGCTAGTCCTAATTTCGTCTTCAATATAATCAGACTGCATTAGAATATAATATGCTCGCCTTTTCTGGGTTCCTTTTCTCAAATAACCTAGTTCTTTCTACCGAGCCAGTAAACCATGGCCGATGATTTGTGATTTTTTCATGCCTATCTTGTCGAGAAAGGACAGCTGAGAATCTTATATGCGGTGAAGTTTAGTAATTTATTGGTCAAAAGGTTGCTTGAACCAACAAACAGTTTCAGTAAAAGAAAAGGCGTTTTTGTGATGACCACTCTAATTTTCAAAGTATGAATCCAGCACATAAACTGTAGAAGTTAAAGAATGTGGAAAAATTCATATTTACTCCAGTTTAGTATTTTGTTAAATCGCCGAGCATCAGAGTTGTACGTATCCTTCAAATGATTTATTTTGATTTGGTATTTCGTAAACGAACTGTGCTTATTTTATTGGGTGAATTTGGATGGGAATTCATTGATTTTGTATTCAACTGTCAGGCACTCCTTCCCACTGAAGTGTCAGGTTTGAATCGCTTTTTAGGCTGTTGGAAAATTCGTGGGAGTAGGTGATATCATCAGTTCATCCCACAGCAAATACTGCTATCTGTTCGATCCCAGGAATGGCACTACAGTTGCTGGCAATGAACCGCCCACATGTTTCAGGTCAATAAAACACAAGGTTGGTTTTTATCGGTCTGCCTTATGAATAGACCAGAGGTATGAGCGACTACCAAATTGCTCTATTTATGAGGTTCCGAGTAATTCCCTCTAAGCACACAAATGTGTTCAAATGACCCGATCGGGTGAAACAGACAAAATCGACTGATACTCCAAATAAGAAGGGAGTAGAACTTTTTCGGTTAATTGTGAAGAAATACCAATCCACGTCCAATAGTTGCACTTCGATGTGGGATCGGAACGGCACAATAAATCAGATCAACTGACAAGCGTGACTAGGGAATTTTGGGGTGTTAGAAATATACAGAAGCATCGGGTCTCGGTGAATAACGTTTAGAATGATAGCTCCAGTGAGGTTCAATGAGCGTTTTACCTTGAAAAGAACAGTCGTGAAACAAACATAGTGTCATCTGAACACATCAGAGGATAATACGTAGAACACGTCTAAAAAGCAAACAATCAAAATTCATGGTGGTTACACTTACGGCAATAAACTGCTTCGAAACTGGAGTGTCACGTTCGTCTTGCTTACACCAGAAAATTCACAAACATTCTGATTCAAATAGTTATGAGGGATATTCACTCAATCAGGTAGACGTACATTAAGAGTACTCAGTGCTGATCAGCGACGAACAAATCAATCTCCGAAACGAGGAAGTTACTCGTCATTTATCGGAGTTGTATTTTTTGTCCACCCAGAGCTGCAGACGGACTACACTACGGGTTGTTGAAAAACTCAATCTGAGACCTGGATAAATACAGGAGTTGATTCAGAACAGTTTCAAGGTTATCATCATAAAGAAGAAGAATATGATCCTATCAAAAATGAGCAGGTCACTAAATTTGAATAATCTGTTAGCAGATCATTTTAAATAACCATCCGTTTCTGAACTCCAGTGGAAAGTTATTGAAATTTGTTCCTGGAATTTTTGTAATTCTTGTAAAACCAACAGCACGATTGTAAAATTTCCTTCCCGTTGTAAACTGTTCCAAATGTGCGGCGGAACTTAAAACAACATTATGCTGGCATTGTATTACATAAATACGTTATTATTTTGTGTTGAATTCTTTGAGGGACTTTATTAAAATCTGGATTGTAAAGTTTTAGCTGTACAAATTACCGCATTTAAACTTATGGCTACCTATCAGAAATATAAGTTATTCTCTATTGGTTGTGTAAGTACGGAATTGATATTTACTGATTTAATGTATAAAACAGTAATTGATTAGAAGAAACAATATTGCTTCCCAAGAGTGAGCTACGCATCTCATAAAATTATTCTTCGTGAAAAGGAAATACAGTAGGTTGCACAGTTCGAGAAACAGTCTTCGTGGTTTACGAGGCTTACCCCAATTTAAGAAACCGCCACTGCAACTTACCAACATTTTGAGTCTCCTCCACTATGGCGTTTTCTCTCGAACTATGAAAAACTCTGTGGTCGGATGTACTTCTTGTCGCTGTCAAAGAAAGGCCAACAAAACTATCCAGGGATCACGTGAATTAGGGTTTCTTGTGTGAAATGCGAAACATGAAATAAATCTCAATCTTAATAACATCTGATATCAAAAATGATAGAATCAGAGTGTACAACTTGATTACCACGTGGCCAGAAGTCGAGATCGAATACCGTAGAAAATCCCGGAAAGCGCTAACCGGATAGATGTTTTTCTGCAGCCTATAAAATATTCATTTTCTCGAAAAATGGTAGGTACGGGATAGAGACAGATTTCCCGTTGACAGCACAAACGTGTTTCACCTTTTTCAGTTTGGGAGTGGGGATCTACAAATTTTCTAAAGCTCTGAATAAAACTAATAAATCTCTTCGCTATATGACATTTTGCAGACTTTCATTTAAAAGTACATTAGCGAACCCCTCTGTCAATTTGTTATTCAGCTACCTCATATCTGGTAAGGTTTTTAGATGAGGTGATCATAGCGGTTTTGTTTTTATTTTTCAAAATGAGCTCTGTATAAAACAGTGTTTGTCTATTAGAATCGAGATTATTTTTTAAGAGAAAAAAACACCACTGGAAAGTAAGTGTTTGTACAATCGACTTTCGAGAACTCGTTCTTCACCACGGTCTTGATGTTAGCCCTAGGAATTTCGGCAAGCACTTGAGATACAAAACCATCTTCCATTTAACCCTTCTTATTGGTCAAAACAAAGACGTTTGTGCAGCTGGCGAGAAAGGAAATTATAGAAAAATGAAAATGATTTCAACCAACTCACTCAGCCTTACAAGGCCGATTTGGTTGGTTAAAGCTTGTAGGTAGCCTCGAGTTGGTCAATTGTTATCAACATTGACTTTGACTATTCTAGAAAATTGAATCGAACTATTTTTCAGATTGATCAACAGTAAAGAACTGCAAGAGAGTTACTGAGGAGAAGATTATTGTTGTGAGTGACAAAAGTAGGAATTTCTAACGACAGGTAGAGTGTGGAGCTCTGAGAATAAGTCTCTATCAAGGGAAATGAAGTTAAATTTAGTTGTAAGACTACAAAAATTTACAACCAGCAGAGTATATGACAAACTTCTGAATTAGATGATCAAATTCTAGTTAGAAGAGTGGTTCTAAATTGTGCTCAGTGTAGCTTAGGATAAAAGTAAGCGCTGTTTGTGGTAAACAAGTTTTTTCGACTCTCGTTTTTATCTATGCCTGGATAGCTCTCAGTTATTGGTCCGTCTGAGCGAAGGCACAAAACACTTGTTTGGAATGGGGTATTGCATACTGAAATGTAACGAGAGTCTCCTCGCTTCTTTATTTCGAAATAATCAATAAAATACTTTAGTTTTTCTGTTAAAAGGAAACAAAGATAAATTAAAAGGCAATAATAGCCTGAAGATAAACAATCTGGCACACTGTCGTATATTTGTGAAGAGTGGATTAACCCAAGTACCTCTATTCCAAAGGTTATTTTTAAGGGGTTCCTTGTCTCTAGTACTGCTAAATTGTGACAACTGCTTGCTGAATGTTCGCTCCAATTTCAGAGTAACACAAGGCAAGTCGAAGATTATGTCACCAATTTTGTCAGATTGCTTGTATCCCCATTTTTTCTAATAGTCGATGAAAAACACATGTAAGTGAGTGAGCCCAAAGCAGCGGGCTGAAAAGATTTATAACCGTAGTGCGGTTTTGGTTCAATTCATCTTTTTCCCTTGACTAAAGTTGCTAATAATTCGGACGATGGCCAACGGTCCCAGTTACGTCAATTTTAGGGAAATTTATCCTAATCAAATTCGAAAACCAACGGATTCGGACTCCAAACACTTGTCTGTTTTCACCAGAAAAGGTGAAAAAGTGAACTAGTCCTTATTCCTGGCTTCTAGGAAAAACGTCTCAAAGTCCTGTGGAACTAAGCTTGTCAGTTACAGCATGACAGAACGTACGTTCACCTAACTGGATTTATCGGCCAGATAGAGACAAAAGTGAACTGAGGTTCTTATCCTGACAACCTCAATATGATTGTAGTTGATCTGATGACCTGCTGTCTTGAACTGTCTCTCTAACAACTGAAAATGTTTGCACACAGTTTTCCCTGATCAAGGAAATCTACTCCCGAGATAAAAGGGACCGGTTCATGTGCAACTCAACATTCTGTTCTTGGCATGGTTTTTTTCGAGAGCTGATAGAGACGTCCCCTTATCTTGTGAATGCGTAGAAAAAAACGTGTACACGCTTTCGGGTTACGAGAAGTAGGCTTCAGTTTGGCTGGCAAATACAAATAGTAGACCCTTTAGATTAGTAGAATGGAAGTGAATTATTTGCATTCGGTCTGGTCAAATGAGTGTAAATTTACATGGAATCATGTTACCCCATGCGCAGTGATGCATCAGAGGTTTTTCACCGAAGAAAATCATTAATTTAGTGGAGTCTGGGCTGCGTACAAACCAGATTTACTTCATGTTTACATCTAATGCAGCAGAGGAACAAGAAAGAGACAAAATAGTGTGCATTGCTTTGTAGCTGACGACCAAAAACAGTTTTTTTTTCAGACGACCAACCATTTACTTGAAATTGGGTAAGGTGTACCACAGAAAACGTTTTGTCACATTTAGTTCATCAAATTTCTGTCGAGAAAGAGGACTGAAAGTGTCACGATTGTGTAACAAACAATTACCGTCTGCCACTATTGTCAAACTACGTAGTGTATTCATTGGGAAAAATAATTTAGCTACGGAAAAGTTTGTCAGTAGTGAAAGTGTTCTGGTCTCCCACATGCATACTGTTTCCTGACTTCTGACATTTATCTAATATGCTGAAGTGAACCAAGCACAGAACCGAATAACATGGCCTGTCACCACATACCTCAAGTCTGATCTTTTCCTCCAACATGACTGTTATTACTGCTGATTTCATCGAGGAAAAGGATGAATCAGTTAAATCACAAATCGCAAATCGCAACATGGTGAATCACTGAAAAAACAAAGTCTAGAATTCTGTGGGAGTCGAAAGATGATCCCATTAGGCAAAAAGGGGACAACATATTCACTGTCGCACCTTAGAGACCTCGTTCTGGGATTGACATTTTGGCACACCTATATCTGAACAAGGTATTTCCACTGGATGAGAAGGAAGTGTATCGCTTCCCTCCCCCTATATCACGTTTGACTCCTGAATTTTTTGCCCCCGCTACAGCATGAACCGACGGGACAATCGCGCGCAGTAGACGCGGCCATCACCATCACAAACCCCATTGCCATTCTGGTTCTTGGTGGGTTATTTTATGAGATTGACTTGTTCAACCCCGAGTTGTGGGATTCCCTCCGTCTTTCTGTCACCATGTAAATCGGTTTGTTTTACGCAATCCCTCCCCGGTCCCGTTCTCAGAAGATGAACGAACATGGCGAAAAGTTGAATACGTAAACCGTTTAGTCTACATTTACCGCCCCAGTTCACGGGACGATCGATCGGCAATAGACTAAAGACCGGTGATTCCATCAGCAAGGTTGACACATCACCGAGTTTCTGGGTAGGTTAGTCGGTCGACAGGCGGTCAAAGTAGCGAATAATACCTTGCACATTACCGCCCAGTGCATAGATGTTTATGTGTGTTCGTACATGTGCACGTAGCAGTAGTTCCCTCCTTTCCTTCAGACTGGGTAGGCGGTTGTCCTTATGAGAAACTCAAAAAGCCGCTCTTACTGGGAATTAGTCATTCATGTTCGCGGGAAACCTCGATGTACACCAACCAACCTCAAAGCGGTCAAAGATGGGACAAAGTGGATGTGTTGTATGTAGGGTGGTCGTCGTAGTAACGGGGTGCACCCGAGGTTCGTATTTATCTAACCGGGTATCTTGCACTGAAATAGTATGCTAACGGCTATCGCGAATTCAGTGTCTGAGATTTTTTTATATAACTTTTCTCGCTATCACACAATTACATCAGAAGCAAACTTGATTTCATTTTACGGAATTTTCACTCAGCGGCTTGGAGTTTGAACGATTAGATTTTGGGCTTTGTCTAAGTTCGATTCCCAGGGAAGAACTACACTGCATATACTTACTGTGTCCCGCACAAGTAATTTTGCCAATCTGAGGTCAGCAATACATTGGTTGTTGCGTTATCTGGATTAAACTTTATAATGTAGACAAAGAAATTCAACTCGCTTGAGTTCTCAGTCATTTTCCGAATGTACCTGTTCGACGAATTCTGCTTTGCGCCGATCTTTTTTATTTGGCCTGACCGAATAAAGCAAGTGTTGCATTACGGAATCATCAAACATTTATTGATTCCTAAAATAAAAAATCCAGCTAGCGCCTTGGAAACTGCTCGGAACGCAAATAGAAAACAAACCGATTGGCACTTGAAAACGAAACATTAAATTGTAAAAACAAATTTGGATGTCAGCAGGCATTTCCGGAAGAGGAGAAAATCTGCGCTGAAATCTGTTTGTTAGAAACGTGACCACTTGGCAGGTACAACTTGAACTATTCGAGATGGAAGCCAGTGAAACTGTTTTGTGAAGTCAAGATTTCAGTAACTGAAAATCTTTGATCGGATGTTTGACTCGATTAGGTGGGCCATTTGGAAACCAATTTTCCTCATGATTCCGATGATTGCTCTAACTGATAGAATGTTTTTAAGCTCTCAACTACCGGTCGTTAAAAATGTGCAGAAGAATGATGAAGTCCGCATTATTCTAGGTAGACTAATTGTACGAGATAAAGTCAAATTAGAAGAGGTGAACAGCAAGCTGGGATGGCAGATGGGGAAATATTGTAAAGAGAAACCAAAATCCATGTCTTTTAGCATGGTGAAAATTTGTAAATGCACAGATTAGAGAGCAAAAAACTGGCTTTCTAAAACGTGTTTAATGTTGTTTAAATAGCCAATGCGAGTGATTATCCTTTTTCAAGTGAAATCAGGGTAAACAGATGTTTGAAGAATGATTTCTTCAGAGGCAATCTGCAGTGCAGGTATTGCAAACCTGGAGGTAGAACATGTTGGTGGAAGGGGTTCCACGAAAATCAAATTTTCAGGATGGTTCTTTCGTCCGAACTTCGTTGATAGATCTAGAATGCCTAAAGCTAGCAAAGACAGGAGGAAAGAGACTTCTCATAGTCCTAAAGAAACAGCGGGGCAGTCAGAAAGGGTATACAAGCAGAAATCTTAAACATTGTGATGTGGAATATTCAGTCTTTAGAAAATAAAAAACCCAAAGCTTCGTTTGCGATATTCCTTGCCATATCAGTGGATTAGGTACATTAGACTTCGAACGTTATGCCCATGCACTGGGACCATCCTACCTGTCTACATTTAGTCGTCAGAGTCCGATTCACCCAAAACAGGGTCGCGAAACACACAGTTATCGGAAACGAACTATTTCGTGTGGTCATTTTCGAGGGAGCAGATATTCGTATAGAACAAGACAGTCCACATTTAGCACCATAGCTAAGGCAGCAGTGCTTGTAGATCAATAATAGAAAGAAAAATAAATACTACATCCCGGTTTTTTGGTCATACGAGTTATCGTTTGACTTTGGATTTTAACGTTCCAGGAGTGATTTCCAACTAAAATTCTGTCAAACACAACCCAATATTTTCGGCAACGTAACCCCGAAAATGGTTCCTTCACACTATCCGTTGATTTTTGTAGTACGTTATTCTTTTTGATGGGTCGCTCATGCTCAGCAGCAACAATCTGCTTCGCATCAGTTCTGGGAAATAATCCCTCAAAGAATCCAACTTGAAGACCGCTGATAGTTCTCAAATCAGGTGGGTTCTTCTCTATTCCCTAGTAGGTATTTTAAATGTTTGCTTCAATATACCGGACTGCAATGAAGATCTACGTAAAGCAAAAGCGTATCGGATTATTTTAGTTTTAAAACTTGATGTGAGATCTTTGTGCATCACACTTGTCATTTATTTAGTTGTTCGATGTTGTAATCATTCCACCTTTTCTGTTTGATTTCATCAATTCATCGTGAAATTAAACTGACAAAACTTTTTGATAGCGAAAAAGAAGGTGGACGAACGAGCCAAAGTTGAGGAAACCATAAACAGATGGATGCAAACATATGTTTGTTTGCCACCCACGCTCAACTAGCAGAGATACGAGATCGTGTCAGGTGACTTCGAACATGCAGCAAATGGATCCGATTTTTTGCCTGCATAACTAAGATTAGTTGGTAGCATCAGTCAAAATGAACTTACTACTTGGCTGCCTACAGCAAGATTCTCTTGTGAAACAGTCAGTATTCACATGATGAATATATATATATATATATATATATATATATATATATATATATATATATAGCTGCTCCGTGGTTCATCCGGTAGAACTCACACGGCAACTAAGTTGATTCAGATTTACACTTTGGAAGCAAGTGACATCTGTTTTCGTCATTTCAATTCATTTTAATTCTACATTATCACGAGAGCCTTGTTATTTTCAGCTCCTTTTTGGTTACAATCTTTGGACTTCATTTAAATGGTATGATGCCGGCGACGCTGGTTTTTACAGATCAGGACTGATACATGAAGTTAAGATTGAGTTTCAGATCACAAGTGAAATTTATTGCAATATCAACTGGCCAGTAGTATCATGTTAGGAAGCCGGGATTTATTTGTAGAGCTGCCAGTACCGAACAACGAACTTTTTGTGTTCAATCATAGACTGCACCTCCTAAAAAATATTATTTCATCGATCAATATTCTGACTGTGTATAGCTAGCAAAGGTACATTACACGTGGCTTGGTGTACAACTTTAGGAACAAAACGGACATTCCGTTCTTTTCCAAAACTGAATGGAATGTCCTTTGATGGATTTAGGAGCCTTTAAAATTTGTTGTGCTTTTATCCCGTCTTCCATAATCAGGGTTAGTTAACACATAGCCTATACCGAAGAAACTACTTTGGTTGACGTAAAGATCGTTGTTCCGTTAGGAAATGCTGAGGTACTTTGACTGATTTATAAGACTCATCAAGTACACAATCTCACCACGAAAATTTATCGAGAAACCAGTTAGAAGCAGAAGGAAGAAGATTCACTCAGAAGCTTTTGGAATACCGTGCAGGATGGAAAGTGGCTCTTCGGTGGCAGAACATATCAGACATGTGCATGCCCGTTATTCTCGCTTCAAATTTGCGCTCACTGAATGTAAATTTTGGTAGTTTGAAAGATCTTGTCGTTTGTCGGAAATATGAGCAGTTTGGAGTCATAATGGTACAAGAAACATCGCTCAACGGCACTGTTGCCGACGAAATTATCCAACTCGATAGTTTTACCTGCCACCGGGTTGATCGATCCTAGCCTCGTATGAAACACCGAGGAGGGTGTTATTACTTATCTGAAGACCACTGGTATAATTCTGCTCAAGTGACACTCATGGACTCAGTTTCCTCCATCAGCGCTCCCACGATCTTATGTGAACCTGAACATATGAGTAGATATCGCTCCCTAGTTATTGCTCGAGCTTATATTTCGCCCACATGTCCATTTCATGTTTTGGGGGATTCCAGTGAGATTTTATCTTCCAAAATTTTGATTTATGTCGATAGTTCTTTGTGCTTTGCCTGCGGTGGTTACAATCTTTTTGGACTAGAATTCCTAACGCTACGGTGTCTGAAAACTTTGTAAACGTTCCCACTAGTATGGATGTCCACCCGGATTTGCGCTTTACGAACAACCACGATCTGGCTCGGGCCAAAAGTAGATCTCCGGTGGGGATGTCGCTTTACATCATGATATTGCTCTCCCCACGATTGAGAGCTGAAGTAACCACAGAATCTCCACCGTCTGCTGTGACCTGAAACACGAAAAGGGTCAATGTGATTCAGAAAACTCACAAAGACTTCAAGCAATGACTGAGCAGACCAACTTCTACATCTTCAACCACCAAGGTACCACTGGGTTTTTGTGCCTCTTACCTGTTACTTGGATTTTTATTATGATCTGTGTTGTCCTTCGGAGACCATATACATCCGTAGTGACCGATTTTTCTCTCCGCTCCTCAAAAGGTTACGCCGTAGGAAAGAAAGTGCTTACAGAGGGGGGAACTTTTTTCCACGCTGAAAACCCTCGCTTTGTCAATCAATTCAGAAATCCGTCGGCATAATGGCTTTTACAGTCGTATGCTTCTAGTCAGCAACAATTACCGAGAACTTTGGACGTCGTGAAACACTTGAGTAGTATCTGCACAAGACGCGCATCTCCAAACGTTAACATCAAAGATCTAAACCGCGACATCCATAAGCAACCGCACCTTTAGTTTCGTAGTTGTAACAACGTCCTATTTTGTCACAGCTTTACCAGCTCTATCTCCCGATGCGTATCTCTTCGGGCTGTTTACAAAGAGCCGTCAAACCTCAAGTGCACCAGGTCCCACGGACTTGATTATCTTCACCCAGTAGTGCTTGAGCAGTGTGCACAAATACCGCCACTAGTCATGACACAAATATTTGATCAATGGTTGTAATGTAAGAAGATTCTTGGTTATTGGAAATCACCTTCCATCACACCTGTGGCCATGAAAGGAACGACAAAATTCCGTCTAACTGCCTATAAGTCAGTCGCGTTAAAGGTGTTTGAGAATTTGCTAATTCGGGAACTGTCCAGTGATTAGATCATACGAGACATACACCAGTTAGCCCACCGCAGTTCCTGCACTACCTTGGACTCTATTACTTCCCTGACTCATAACGTTTTGTCGTCACAGGACAAGAAACCAAGAGCTGTGCATATCAGCCTCCTAGATAACACTCGTGCATTTAACAGTGTTGGTAGATGAAAACTTCTTGACTTACTTCCAGACAACGGAATACAACCCTCACTTGTTGGACTACGGTCTGATTTTTTTCCAACCAGGTAAAAGGTTTACAAGATGCGGAGGCAAAACCTCTTCCATCTCTATTTCAAACCAAGGCGCACTACTGGGAGCAATCCTCTCCTCTTTTCTATTCTCCACCTACACGTCCTCCGTGCCTGTCAGTGATTGTTCCTTCATTATAAACTATGTAGATTGTGTTACGATTGGGTTACCTTACCCGGAAGCGTCAGATACATCTGAACACCAATCTGGTCTCTCAGATACTGACCATTGGTCCCAAACCCATAACCTAACTTTAAATCCTCGTAAGTGATCAAATGTTGTTTTTTCTCGCTTCTCACAGGATCTAAGTATGTGAACTCTCTGGAATCCTTGTCATCAACTATCGGTCAAATACCTTTGGACTACGATCCCTCACAACCTTTGTTGGACTGGATATGCAGTCTGAGTTACCACAACATTGAGAAGACTAACCTACTGCTTTTTTGTCTGAAAGCAGTATCCGTAACCCTTTACACTATTCAACGTTTTGTCCTTGAATGAATATTACCCCACGGGTTGTATTCTTCTCCCGACTTTTTCCCTGGCCCAAATGTTAAAGATTTCAGCACAATACAAACCTCTCAAGCACTTATCCTATGCAAGCGGTATACCTCGTAAAGATCCCACAACTCCATCATATCTCCAAATCACAAAATGTGCAAAAGATACACCGAGAGAATCGGGAATGACTCACTTCACCTGCTTCACAGGATCCTCAGCACGTATGCTTCCTCCTCATCCACCCGTAATAAATATAATGATTTTACGCGCATGACTGCTTACTGGTTCTCTGTTGTCCCAGATTTTTCTCGCTTCTTGTGTAGCCCTGAAAACATGGACGCTGAACTTAGATGAAGCTTATTGTCTTAGGTCATAAATCACCCCTGAACGCTGCGTTTTTGCTGTTGTTGTAACCGATTTCTTTTTTGTGTATTTGCTGTCAGCATAGTTAAGTACTACTGAATATTCGTCCACCGGGGTGCATAAACCAAAAACGTGAATTCACTTCACTTAAAATGAAATAAATTTTGCAAAACTGATGGCGGTGATACTAGATCGATAAGGATTTCATTTTAAAAACATTTCTAATGACGCGCTCCCCTCGATTATCTTAGCTACTTTTTCCCTGCTCCCCTTCACATTGGACTGTTATCAATGTTGCATCGAAACACCATGTCTATAACTCGTTGATCTTCACGAGAGTTTGCCATACCCTTGAAAGATGTAGGGATACTGTATTTACCACTGGCAACTCCTGCATCTTCTGAAGCACAATCGATTGGATCCAGATGCTCTCTAGGCTGCACCCCTTCATCAAATATGACTGCGTCCGCATTGAATAGCATTACCATTCAACGGATCTTCCATAGACTTATCGACAGACACATTGAATCATAAATAAAGTTTGTCTACAAGATATTTTCAGGAAATAAGCTCCGCTTCTGCACAAATTAGTCTTCTTATTACACACAAAACAAAAAATTGTCCATGTTATCTACGTACCCTCTCCCATAACAACATGTACGAGAATTCCCCGATCTAGTACGCGGTTTGAGTACGAGAAAACAAGGACACTAGTAAATGCATTTTGCGCTCATTCTGGTCCACAAAACTTAGTTCATTTTCATGAGAACAGAGAGAAGACATAAGTCGCGAGATGCAAGCATTTCGTTTACTCTTGTCAACTGCGGACGTAAAACGTGTCAGTATATATATACATGGCACAGTAGGGGGGTAAGTGCAACAGTAAAGTAGGCACGATCGAAAGTTCTTACGGTACGTACGTTGGGGAGAGTGAAGTCTGTCGTGTTAACGCCAGGGTAAACAAACATTTTGGGTCAATCGTTTTCGTGCACAGAGTGTTGGCTGATGCATCGTGATTAGAATAGCTTCACTGAACTCTAATAGTTTCGGTGTTGGATTGCGCAACAATGCTTTGAAACACTGGGTCAGGTCAACTTTGTGACCTGATGCAATCAAGTGCCTTCCAATCGAAGAAGCTGGCGGTTTCACGTCGTTGTGCATTGCCCCAGCAGGTTGCGTCATCAAGTTTGACAGCCATTTGGGTATGTGTTCTGACACTCGTTGAGTCAAGCAACAATCCGTCCTGCCAATGTATACGTCACCGCAACTGCAAGTGAACTGCTAGACAATATGTGAGACATTGGGATCAGCAAGATTGTTTGAGTGATTTTGAAAACATAACCTTTTGGTCGTCTGCAGCAAACGCAACTGCGCCGCTGTGTATGTGTTCCTTAGAGCTGACTTGAGATTACAATTTATTTTATTGAATAAATGATCTCCTTTAAATAGCAGAGTGATAAAAAATTGCTTCTTTTCCACGTTCATTGTTTTCTCGCGCACATTTTACATCAGAAGCAGCTTAAATACGGCGTTTTTGGCAAGTGTATATTGACAAGTGAGTGAGTGTTTCAAAAATTCTACAAATAAGCATGCATATACAATGTTTTTCAAACGAAATACGTGTTTCAGAGCGTGACGATTGGCTTTTGTGATTCGAGCAATCATCGGTGGCAGAAAACCATTTTAGTTCATCACTATCTGAAGTCATTGACGGGATTAATCCACTGTGTGAATCCAATCAGACTCATCGCTTCTCATCAATCAATTCAATTTTTTCGATAAAAGTAGTATTTTATAAAGGTGGCAGAACGGAATTTCCCGGAGACGCTGCCTGTTTCGTGGTTTTTTGCCGCTCATCATGCATGCGTGCCCAGTACTCACCTGCCCAATCATCCTTCACTTATACCTTCCGTGCTGTTTTTACGCAGCAATCTCGATTGATTTACTGAGACTGTTGATGGGTAGAGGTCCATTGTAAAACACATAGGTTGATTCTTTGATAGTTATTTCGTCTGTCAGTCAAGGCTAACCTTCAGAATGAGCGCACTTTTTTGTTTGTATACTCGCGATACATAATATATCCAAAATTAATCAGCAGTTACGACCTTCTATAGCATAACAGATTAGAAAAGTAAAAGCATTTTATGATCATTGTTTGCTAGCCTTTTATTAGGTGCACGTTGAAATAGGCAGCTTGGCTTTGAAAGTAACCAACTAGGTCTTTACTGAGTCGACCTGGAGAAGTACGGAACCAGCAACATTTTTGGTGTGTCAGATTTGACTTCAATTTGTTAGTCTCTTTTTTTCTAGACAACTACCCGGCACATATAAGGGTACAAACAGTAAAGGGATAAAATAATTTGTTTAGTCTTGAATGCCACATTAATGGCACATTGACGGGCGGCCTGTAAAACTCAAAATGTGACTTGGAAATTCGGTGTAAATCGTTGCACGAAAGTGCCAAGCAAGAAAAACTTCTGCAGTTGTCGTTTGGAAAACTCACCAGAAAAACAAGTGAATTCGATTGAGATTAGAACGGTGCACTAAAGGAAATAACAATCGCTATATCAAATCCGGCCGCTCACCTAGCCCATCAGCCGAATCGTTCACGATGTATTGTTTTCAAAAACATCGTTTTTTCATTCATTTCCACCCCACCCACTCAAACCCCACCCCCCGAGTTGGAAAGCCGTTGGCTTTTGTGGGTTTTACTCAACCTTTTTCCTGTATAACGCAAAAGAATGTGTTAAAATGTGTGATTGCTTACGATTTTCTGAGGCAACAGTTGCATACTCTTATCACTTGCAAACTAATGGTACTTTGAAGGTAGAGGTTAAGGAAAACTATGGTTTTGTCGGTGGTTTCTTGTTGCCGCGGAAACTTCGAAACATAAAATTGCCTTTCTGGCAGAGTCGTCCGTATGGAATTCCTTTCACACACTTTGATGAGTGGTCGGCATGAGCATAGAAGGAAAAGTTTCTAAAGAAAATATGCCTGAATGGTCCTTTTAGCTGTAGACCTTTAGCTTATATTCTCATTCTATTTGTCCCATAGGCCACTGTCATAATAAGAGCAACAGAATACCAAAATTCTTATGAGGGATGTGAAATATCTACAAAACTGAAGGCCATTCGCACACTAGAGAGGAGACCAGTTAGTGGTTGAATGTAAACGATACGGCACACTGTTTTGGCTTTCCAGAATGTGAGAGAAACTGTGAATTGCGAAGATAGATGGGTAAGAAATCAACGAATGATGGTACGAGCTGACTGAATACAGGGAAAATGGAAAATGACGTATTCTGGGGCTGACAAGGTTTACTAGCGTACAAAGGTTCACAACATCCTAAAATTTCACTTTCCTTTCTGAGTAGTAAAATTGAAAATTAATATGACAGGATTAACGATGAACATAAGCACACAAAACACTTCCCGGCCATCGGGAAGGGCGGCAGTCAGCACTGATTTCACGATGGCAAACCTCGTCATTGCTCAACCAATGTTCCCGACACACTCGATCAATGCTTCGAAGACATCCTCGGTCAAATCAAGAAAGTCGCAGCGCGTCTCCAGCGAAGAGTGACCAGGTCTTACAACCGTAAAGAAGGAAGCTAAGAACTGTGGCATTGCATACCCCTCATTTTCGAGGAAGCACGATGTCCTGACAAGGAGACAGGTGTCTCAGTTTCGCGAAAGCTGCTCGTGCTCCCAGGGTTCTTGATGTGATCTCCTCCTTAGAGCAAAAATCAGCTGCAACCAAGTTCTTCAAGTACTTAAAGCTATTGAATACCTCTAACTGAGCACCACTAAAGGTGAGTGCAGGCACAGGCTCATACCATTCTTAAATAAGTACCGTCCATTTTGAAGCCGCAAAGCACATACTGCATGTGGACACCTCAGCCTCCGGCCGTCCAACGCATGATGGATTGCCCGTGCGAGGTAGCTCGGCAAGGCGATATCATCGGAGTACTATAAGTCAAAAATTGTTCCCTAGGGGAAGTTTAACCCTTCTGTTAGGAAGACCAGACAACGCGTTCTGTAGGGCATCCTCCATAGCAAAGTTGAAAAGAAACGGGGATATACGACAGCCTTGTCGTACTCCATTGGAGACGGCAATTGGCGGCAAAAGCTGGCTATAAGCACTAGCCCGACCCAAGGTATGGTGACGCAACTCTTTGAGGACCTACACATACTTTACAGGTATGCCATTTATCAACAAACAGTGCCTTACAATAGACCTATCGACAGGGTCAAAGGCTGCAAGAATGTTTAGGTATATCGCGATAATTGGCCTCTGGAAGACTTAACGGTGCTCTAACAGCTGTCGGAGGTTAAAGTTGTGACCAACGCACCCACGACCTGTAGAATATCCACCATTTTCTTCGCTATTTTTGACGTCACTAGTGTTGTGCAACAGATGCTAGCAGCTCAGAAGCTATTGGGATTAAGCGCAGTCACTGATTGAGCCCTTCTTGAAGATGGGGACTACGATCGATTCCTCCCACAAAAAGAGACTGTCCTCCGGATAGTTGTCACACCTGACCTATTGGGCCCTTACGTGGTTCTTTTCCACTCCAAGCCCCAGGGTTCGGTTACCGGTTATCCCTAATAGTGCAGTGGGCCCTCTTGGCTATGGAGTATAGACCCCTTCCGCTGCACTCACGAGCAAGCATGTAATAAAAAATGAGTATCAGACCTTGGAGAGAAAACTTGAAGTTCTGTAACAAGCTTTAACTCACCATCTTTTATCAGTAAAGAGGAAAATTCATTGGAGCCTGGCGCTTTAAGAAGTCCTAGGGCTTAGAGATCCTTGCACACCTCTGCCTCAGAAGGTGGATCTGTCGAAACAGACCACGAGAAATGTGTCAGTACAGCTAGACTGCTTTAAAGTGCTTCGCCCAGCGCACAAGAACTTGCCGCAAACTGTGAAGAGACGAACGTTTGGCCCTACAGATCGCTTACACCATGTGCCTATCTACAGGGAACTAGGAATATATGAGCTTGAGGCAGGATATTCCATCTCTGATGCTTCTTGGGACCACTAGATTTTGCTATCCCTATGCGGACTTGCGTTGAGTTCGTCTCGTTGTAAGCCGTGCTACATTATACTCTCTACCAGCCCGGGGTGAACTGGCGTGTATCAAGAAGGCAAAAAGGCGGGTAGAAAGTCTGAAGATCGTACTTGCGAGAAACAGGTGGTGATCTGAACACAGAGCCAATAACCGTTCCCCATTTACTGAAAGGCCAGAATCGAGATCAAAAGGACCTCCCAAATGAGCTTTGTTCGAGGAAAGCCAACCGAAACTAGTTTTCATGTCTTCAGCTAAAATCTCGATATCACCTAGCTTTTCTTTACGTATGTGGCCTTGTAGCTCCCGCTTGAAGAAACGTTTGACTGCATCTAGGCCCAAGTCTGCCGGGGCATAAACCAAGATGACAGACATATTTTCTCTGTCGGAGAGGAGTTTGCTTACTTTGCACGAACCTCTAAGTCTCGCTGCATATAACAGACTGTCGACTGGGACCCAGCCAAGTAGCGCAGTCTTAGCCCTCTCACTGAGAACTACGCCTACACCAGCAAGACCAGGAGCTGCGGCCTCAGAGTCCGCAGACAGAAGCAAGTGTAACTTCACGGATGATTAGATGGGGGAGTCAATCGAACAACAGAGCTGGAGTCTTGGATGCTAGTCTCTTGAATACAACACACGTTGATGGCAAGGGTCTCCAGCGTACGAGTTAAAGAGGCCTGTTGTACTATATGCGTTTGCGTGCGCACAACAAATGTGGCCAGTTTAAAAGAACTCCGAGGGCACAGAAGTGTGTCATTTGGAGGAAGCGGATTCGGTGAGGTTTGGATATTAGGCGCAGGACGCTATAGAACTGGAACGGGACTTCCTTCAGAGATGCTACCACCAGTATGGCCGACTGTGGTTCCCGAAGAACGTGAAAGCATGTGACGTCATTGTGGGGTCTGAATAAATTACGTGTGTGTACTCTATGAGAATTTCGGTGCCAGCGTGATTTTGACTAGTGTAACGATCGTGTTATAAGATATTCATCAGTCTCATTGTTGTTGACGTTATGGGTTTTTGCTTTACTCGATCGCCCAGTCCAGAGCATGTCTTTTATTCGAAGATGAGACTTTAGATTGTGAGCGGACAAGCTCATCCAGCAAGTTAGTGGCTTAGTTGCAAAGGAGGCGGTGACCAATCATATTCTTCACTACTCTCTTTTGTGAACCTCAAAGAACCAGTTACCGATTGTTCATTCCATGCGCCCTTCGAATAAGGCTAGACATCCTGGGTTCCCATTTCACCCCCCGTCACAGATGCCGGTGAGCATAATACTGTATGCTTCTTTCCCGTCTGTGGCTGATTTGGAATCAGGGTTTCGACAGCTTCCTTAGATTGACTATTATTCAGCCCATCGGGTGGAGAGCTCAGGGCCTCCGCGTTTGCTCTCACTCTTTTGTGAAAACCCCTCCTCCACGCGAAGACAGTGAGTAGGGCTTCCCCAACGGAGGCTGTTTGCGAAGCACGGTCATTTGAATGTTTTTAAGTGGTATTCAGGACGAGTAGCCATCTCGAAGCACGAGACACCCACCCCCGACCACATCGAGGCATCTGGAGGCCACTGACGTACCACAGTGGGATTATCCCGACTGATATTATGAAGAGCCGCACTGTAAAACTGTGTTTGTCACAATCAATAGAATCTAATGGATCCAAATCGTAGGAATGGAATAAGATCCTGCCCATCAAAATACGGCAGAATGCGTAGTTGCTTGGTTATGGGTGGGGTCGATGTATAATGAAATTTACCTTTTGTACTATTCAAAGAGATCAACCAAGTACTGCTGTTAGATACTCTATCTGACTGAAGCTACAGAATACCGGATTTCCTTCTCACCAAGACAGACTAACTGGTACGTACTACTCAAGTACAATAACCAAATACCGTCTTAATCGGGCACGTAGACATACAGTCATTTAGTTATCTCCTTTCCACTCTTCTGATTGACTTCCTTTTCCATTGCTTCCTCAGAACACAATACTTCAGGAAAGAATTCGAGATCATTTAGTGCCCTCCACCTAGAACGAACAGGCCGGCTACAGTGATAGAATTCGAATCCGGAACAGAAGGATCTACAGTCGACCGAAATGTTCACCAAGGAATTCCCAGTAAGCTTCACTTTCTTATGGATTTTAATCACCTTAGTCAACCCGTAAGATACTAGCAAAAATCTGTGGGGCCCTAAAATAAGGACCATTCTCCACTTCAAACTTGACAAGCAGATTTATCTCTGTCAAAGCAGAGTAGCAAAATATCTTCTCAAGTGACTATTTATTTGGCGGGAAAATTAGGAACAACCGTTAGGGGGGATTTAGGTAGTGTAACATTTTGGTTTTGTACAAAACCCGGATGTGGACTGTTAAAGTGGAATTTTTCATGAGGTGCATAATCAGCAGTTGCCTGTGTTACGAATGAATTCATTCCTCTGTAAGCTAGAAATCATACAGAATGAAACCGACACACTAACGGAATGCTTCCGGCTGTGCACGCTTAACTAGCAAATTCGTATGAGCAAAACAAAAAAGGAAACAGATTACGAATGTATTTTTAGCTAAGGTCATAACTATTTTGAATTTAAACACCCCAGTTATATTAGGTTACTTGAATATATGACAAAGTCTAGACCAGTCACGGTATAATAGGGTGTTGCATTCGTTCAGTACCCCAACTCCTACAAAGTGATTTTAATGTGCTGCCTAACAATCAAAAGACTGTCTGAGATAAACGCATTCCAGACGGATACTGTTCCCTCCCATAAATATTTATCTATTTTAAAATGAAGTTTGTACCAAAAGAACCTATACAAGGAATCTTTTGACGGTCATGCTATAACTGATTCGAGACTCGACGCATAGCCTTTTGCGATCAAGTAAATCGAACAGACTTACCGAAAGTAAACCAGAACGACACGCACACCCTTCGGGAAGAGACCGATCCGGATCAACAAGTGCTCCAGAGATCACCGTGTTAATCTGTTTCGTGTACCAATGGATACGAGTTACCCGCTTGACTTGACTTTTTGCGGTACTGATCCACATATTTCAAGTGGGTTTTATTACCCTCAAATGTGGTTTCATTTTATGAAGCTGACAGAAACTTGAGTCTTTGAGTAAGTAGATACGTATGGAGAATTTCCTAATTCTTCACCCAGTCCGTCTTTGAATATGAAATTTAATTTTATTAAAGGAAGTAATTTTATGGGATTATCACCAAAAAACTTTGAAATGCAAGCATAACTGTTAACAATTTATTGTTCCCCATTTCAGAGTAAACTGATTTGATGGTTTCGTGCACTGAGTTGTTGTTGCTGATGTGATATTTTCTGAAAGTTCTGACAGATTCCGTCATTTCTTGTGAGTTGTCTTAAGGTGTTTACACTGTACTGAAGAAGGGGTGTAATAAACGTTACTTACGGTAAACAAAGGTTGACCAGCTACCTCTTGCGATACTTTTCAATAAATCCATCGACGAGATTACCATCACCAACCGCTGGAGACCAGCCCGTGTTACCCCAATACCATAAAAGGTAATCGGCACATTAGGCCCATTTGCATGCCCTTCTGTTCTTCTAAAAGTATTCTCAAATCTTATTCTTACGCTCACTAAATAGTGAATCGATACTGAAGATGACTACCAATTAGTTTACCGAAACAGAAGTTTCACAATAGACGCCTTAGCATATTTAGTCAACACCATTTTACTATCCCTCGATGGCACTGGAAAGTCTTTTACGTGTTTTCTTGATTGCAGCAATGCATTTAATTGAGTTGAACGATTTCTGCTGTTATCAAAGTTACAAAAGGCAAGTATGCCCCTACTTGTCTTATCACCGATTCGAGACTATTTCAGACTATTTCTTTCTGCAAAACTCAAAGAAGACGTCTCTGATTCTCTGCTTGTTATTAGAAGAATACTTCAGGACACCAATCTGTCTTCAACAGTCTGAACTAGATGATTTCTTGTCTCCTGCTATTCAGTGGTCCAATTCGACATACCTATCTCTTGGTGCATCCAAAAGTAATGAAATTCTGTTTTCCTTCAGCAAGAGAGAAGGTCTTTTTCAATTGAAAATAACTGGCAATATGGTAATATACGAAGAATCCCACAGAACACATTGAGAACAAAAGGAGCGGGTTTTGTAATCCTTAATAAATCGGATTATATAGAGAAGATGAAGACGATATTGAATGATGTCTCCAAGTTTAAAAAGATCCCAACTGAAAAGGACAGGACGATTCCCATAGAAAAGTCAATTTCTACGAGAGTGAAATCATTGAAACAGAAAGGCATAATCGATGCGGTAACCTTCGAAAGGATACGACCAACTGGGACGACGATTCTTAGGTTGTACGGCCTACCGAAGGTACACAAAGAAGGTGTCCCCTTGAGACCAACTTTGGATATGTGCAACTCCCAGTATCACGCAGTAGCGAAATGGTTGGCTACATTGTTAGAACAAGTAAGAATCATGATTTCCAGACACAGCCTACGAGACACATTTCCTTTTGTAGAGACTGTGGGAAATCTAGACTTGGAAGGCAAGCAAATGATCTCGCTAGACGTTACCTCACTGTTCACCAATGTCCCGATCGCTGAAGCAACCAGTTATCTATGTGATTACATGCACGAGAATAGTATTGATCCGCGCATCTCGTTGGATGAACTGAAACAATTACTATTTGTCTGCACTCATAATATCCAGTTTCAGTTTAACGGTGAAATATATCGTCAGAAGGACGGGGTCGCAATAAGGTCACCTTTGGGAGCCTTATTTGCAGATATTTTTATGGAAAAACTTGAAAATAACCAACTCATGTCAACAATTGAAGGGTGCACCTTATACAAACGGTACGTGGACGATATCGTATGTGTAGTAGATACCAAAAATGATCCAAATGCACTACTTAATAGATTTAATACAGCCCATCCAAATGTTCAATTCACTTTGGAACAAGAAAAGAACAACAATCTACCTTACTTAGATGTTTGCGTAAGCCGTCGAAGTGATGGTTCCGTTCAGTTGTCAGTGCACAGGAAAGCAACTTGGAACGGTCAGTACATTCATTTTCACAGTTTCGTACCACTCAAAGTGAATAGAAATCTAGTGCGTTGCCTGGTTAATAGAGCAAGGAAAATCTGCACGGAAGACACAATAGAAAAGGAACTTCGTTTTCTGAGGAATATTTTCCTAGAAAAAGGCTATCCTGAACGGTTCATTGACAAGACGATGCGACGAAATGAAGATAAGTCAAGACAGACAGTAGTCGATAAGAAGCACGTATTTGTCCGTTTGCCATTCAAAGGAGATACGGAAACTGAAGTTATTCAACGAAGACTAACAGGGGCAGTCAGTAGAACATTCTACGCTGCACAATTACAAATTATGTTCGAGTCTAAACCGATCGTGTGTTTTCGACTGAAGGATAAAGTTCCAGATTCTGCAGTATCTTTTTGTGTGTATTCATTCACCTGTTCCTGTGGAACGAAGTACGTTGGCCGCACGACCAGGCGCTTATCCGAACGTGTTCGTGAACACCACCCGGCTTGGTTGAACACTAGAGCAATTAAGACAATTACGAGTGCTGTGTGTTCACACCTTGTTGAGTCAAACCATTCCGTAGAGGTGATAAACGCTTTTCGCACAATTTACAAAGTCCGGAGCAAGCAAGCAAGACTTGTCAAGTGTCGCATCTTAGCCACAGCCGAAGCCGTGAGCTTTCGACTCTACAATCCTCCCCTGTGTGCTCAGAAACAACTTGTGCAAGCACTTAAACTTCCATGGCCCACTTCTTGTTCCCGAACACGTGTGCAACCACACGAACATTCTTTGCTGTGATCAATTTCACATGCGTACGCACACATGTGTACAGACAGATTTGGATGATCATCCCCTTTGTTGGTTTGAGTCATATATAATGTTATGTATTGGTATGAGTACGAATAACTGAAAACGAGCTTGTTCACCACACTGTTTTGTTCTCAATATGGTAATACCCAAAGTTCGGTCAGTAAAATATCTTGGCTTAACCATTTCTCAAGACTTCACCTGGTCCCAACACCCACACATTGCATTCACAAAGATTCGACGATTATCACTTTATATTCTACGCCTGACATCCTTACAAGCTCCACAAAACGTTATTAAACTGTTTGCATTTTCTTTCGAGATACCAAATCTTATGTACTGTTCCCCTGTCACCTTTTCCGGTATTCCAAAGAATGACTTTGTCGGCTTGCGCAAGTCTATCAAAGTTATATCACGATCCAGTGGATTTCTCGTCTTGATATAACCAAATTCTTTACAGAAAAGCACTTTTCCTTGTGCAAAAGTCTGCGCACTAATATGTTGTCGCACTCGACTCATCCACTGCACATGCATTTAGCTGGGTGTTTTTTTCTACATCCTTCAGATATAAGTACAAACTGTTCTACTCTCGGACAACCTCCCATCGTTTATCTGTCCTGCTCTATCTTGTGAGGTACCTCAAAATCCAATCACTAGCGTCTTATGAACTCAGAAAAGCTTTATCCTAACTCATCTTGCAATCATTATTTGTCACTGCCGCTAGAACCAAGCGTTTATTTTATTCTCATTATTCGAAGGTACAATGAGTTTACCCAACGGATAACGTAGCTATGAGCATGGTGATGAAATTGCTTCCCTTGGATTGAATAAAACCGTACTTGGACTTGACTTGACTTGAATAAGCCGTACTATTGAGCTTCAAACGCTCACATATGAAACCTATAATTTCATGAGAGCACTCGGCCAACGTCCGTAGCTCAGAAGGAAAAAGAGATAGTCGCTCTCAGTCGGTCGTCTCTTAGTTTTATGCGGATTCGGTAGAAGACAATAGGGTGCCTCTTGCTGGCTAACTTGTTCTGCTTCGGTAAAATTCGAATTGCCTGCGATTTTTCATTAGTTTCTATCAACATGTTACACATGCTTTGTTTGTATTAGTTTCGCCTGCTCGAAATCTCAAATTAATGTACCACTTCACAACTCAGTTCACTGAATACGTTAAGTTTGTACAATTAAAGACTGATAATAATTAACCTCGCATCCTAATTTGATGATCTGTGAATAGCATGATTCCGGAGTAACTACACTCGTGTTCTCCGAAGACTGGTAAAATCAGTTAGGAATGCAAGGTAAGACAAAAAGTTTTAGTGACCATCTCAAGAAGCAATTTAACATAATATAAGTGCCGCTTGCTCACCCAGGAAGTGATAATCCTTTATTTTTGTACATTCGTGCTTCATGCATGGCGATATATTGAAGTTAGCTCTAAAATTCCCCGTTTTGGTGTTCAGTAAAATTCACTCTAGTTGGGTTTGGGTGGTAAACTGAAATCAGTGAAATGCATTCTGTTCAGAAAGAGTAAACTCTCATTCTTCTATCTGTTCCATGACGGTTTTAATCGGACCAAACTCTCACTCAGATAAAAACAGAAGTGAAGGTTCTGCTCACTTTCAGATTTACGTTGTACTTTCACTAACATCAGCACCAAAGGGTTTCGCTTCCGTCCCCTTAAAATTCGAAGCGGAATATTTTGACGGAGATTTATTCGGGGATAAACAGAAAGCAATAAGTTTATACAACGAACTAGATGTCAGCGCACCGTCTGTTTCAACAATTTTAGACCAGTTTTGGTCAAGTGCTAAGTGGCAGGCGAACATTGCTACTTCCGGTCGACCTTGGTGGTAGAGAGGCGGTCACTAAAGTCCTTCCTTACCTAACTTATAGTGAACTCATTTATTCTCCATCTTAGTGTCAGCGTAATCGGTACGTTCAGTGAGACCGATTCACAGTAGATAGTTTAATACGGGCTGACTTGTTTGGATATCCACTCTTATTGGCTGAAGCTGACGGTGGGGATGTTACGCAGTCCTTGGAACAAAATTCTTCGCCTAGAAATATATTAGTCCGGCCAACGAATCCACCTACATCATTGTAATTGTTCATATGTGTGTATTGTCTATTGTTAACAAACGTCATATTTTCGGATCGTGTATACCAAGACAAGAAGTTTATAACGTTATGGTAAACTGCGGTTAAAAATTTTTATGTTCATATTATTCTCCCTTATTTCACTTAGCAGCAGTGAACAAAAGCTTACAAAGATCCTATCTATGGACATTCGTGTTACGTGACAATCGGTGCCGTCTTTGGATATTCAGTGTGTGGTTACACTATGTGACGATGATCCAAGGCGTAACTCCAAAAGTAACACGAAATGCCTACATGATTCATCACACACACTGTTAGGATAATCCTTGTAATTTCCACCCACTCAGGGAGAAAACACAATTATACAATTTAAAAGTAAAATAACTCTCTGAAAAACTATCATCGTGCCACGAAATCCTTACAAAGAGATAGAATATACACCAAGGAAAAAAAACAGTAACCGTTTAGTCTAAAACTGACAAGGAAAACACTTCAAAATGGCAAGTTCTGAGAGAATCGAATCATTTTGTGATGGCGTAATGTGGCGAATAAAAAGGAAGAACGTTATAAAGTCTCAGTGCACGAGGTTTTTCTAAACCAATTAGACTGAGACCCGAGCTTTTGTCTGGCAATTAATGAAAGTCGGTGAAGTTGTTCCACAGTTGTATTACGCGTGAATGGCTGACTTACCCAAGGACTGGTGAACTTAACGATTCACTGACTGGCTGATTGACTGAGGGCATATAAACAACTTTCTTTTCTGGACATCTGGAAGCAAACCAGATTCTAGTGATCAAATTCAGCTAGTATTTGCACCTCTAACTTCAGATACTCTCAATCACGTGAGAAAAGAAAACGGATTTCAGTCAACCGGAAAAACCTAATCAGTTCCGATAGAACTGGGCCCAGAGAATGGAGAGACACTGACCTGTGGTGATCGAGTAGTTTAGAGAGTTTTTTTTTACAACTGCAGTATTCAGGGGGTTGCAACCCACCCAACACCGGTCACTTTGGTGATAGACAGTAATCCCCACTGTCGTACTGCTCGTAACCGTATCTGAACTATTGGGGCCCGATGTGGTTCTCCACTCCGAGTCTCAAGTTCACGATGCCGGATGTCCCCAACAGTGCATCGGACCTCTAAGTCTGTGTGGAATGCCCCTTTAACCACACGTCCGCGCAAGCAGGGAATGAAAAACCTACGGCTTCCGAAACATTCGCTTACATTTTATACAGAAGAAAAACGAATTATAAATAAGTTAGCTTCAGCACCGTCATCCCTAGGCTAGCACAGTTCCACTTATAAAATAAGCTACTTATAAGTTCGTTGGGCATCCTACCAACCACAGAATAAGAATTGTCCTTCTACTCTTCCTAACTACCCAACAGTAATTTTCATGACTGCCGAATCACATCTAAACACAGACGTTGTTCGTAACTTATGCATTTTTGACCTATAAACGTAATTGTATTAGTCACGAGAAAGAATTCGCCGAAGACGAGCTTGTTTGCCATTAGCGTCTTTTTCTGTATACAATGAAACGAGACTAATCACTGAAATTCGCAACCTCAAAGAAACATTTTCTTTCATTGAACTCAGTGACAAGGATCTGTTGAAGCTGCGTGGGTCTTATAGAAGAGAGCTGTTTAGATTCAGTTTGAGTGGTTTTACGGTGAATCATTTCACCCATAATCATCATCGGGGAGCTAATGAAGCCTCGCAACTGGTTCATTTGAATCTAAACGCCCCAGTTTTACAATATCCTCAAGTCACTGTATAGCTGAATAGAGATGACTTCATTCATGACGAAAGATCAGTAATGGATTCAGTGTTTTGCTACTGTTTCTTTGTCAGTAGACTAATAGTTAAATGAAAATTGCTGATAGTTTTATACGAGATAAGTTAGTCATTTTCACAATGCAAAGATTCCCTTTGAATCTGTGGTTTGAATCAATGTACGGTATCTCAAAAGATATTACCTAACAAGTTCATTCAAAATCCAGCTAAAAAGATCTAAAATAAAAGGACTCAAAGGAAGTTCGAAACGCGATTTTTTTCCGAACGGAATTTGGGACGCCTCCAGATATCTATGCATTGTCTTCTGTCGCAAATTCATGCCGGTCAGACAAACTTATTGTAACAACAGTCAGATATTTGGGTTTTTCAAGACTACCGAACGACCTGCTTATTGTTCAAAGATGTGTTATGAGACCCGCCTATGTACGATATAAGGTTGCTCCATTTCCGTGAGTAAGCTGGAAGAATCCTTACTTATTTATTAGCTTCCAACTGGTCTTAAATCGAATTCAAAAAGTATTCAGCGGCATTACTTTGAATCGTTTTTTCCTTCCCATCTATCGAACAGGACCGGAATTCATTCCCGTTTCGCTTCTCACCTAATGTGCTCTTTTCCGTTTCCTTTTGAAACCGTGTGAAATCGTGCGTGAATATAGTTTATCGGAGTGGAAGTTCTGATTCTCTTATTTCCCGTGAATAGAGTAGCACATTGTGAAATCTGTCATTCTGTCAGAAACAACCGTGTGAATCTACTTTGTTTGCATGTGCACATGCGTGCAATCTTGCCCGGTGAAGTCTTGTTCGTTCGCGAGATTTATTTGCATAGTTGGATATGCACACATTCTGAGGTCCTTGGAAAATGGCGTGAGCAATCATAATAAACTACGGAGTGGACTATCCGTTCTGAGAAGTAAATACATCGTCAGTCTTTTCGTCAGCTGTTCGGCTAGTAAGTCAATGAGAATTATTTCTAAAAGACCTATTTAGCGGTATCCCGCTATGAACTGTTGACATTTAGTGGTCCTCCATATTAGCCCATACAGGTTTCGTCCATCTAATTAGATACCTGAACAATAGTTGCAGATTGCAATAAATTTACCGGATTGGCTAAATGACACGTCTTTTCATCATCTTGAGAAAAATAATTGGAAGCTTCATTGACACATCAAGTTACGATAACCCTTTGCTTTTGTACGTGCCACTATCATATATCCGTTGATTAATGAACTGTTCACAGTGGATAGTTCCCTACAGAAACAGCTACTTTAGATATTAGTAAACAGAACCATCACCCGGGAAGTTTGCTCTTGACGTGAACTGTAGGTGTAAACAAGCTAAATAAAATATGCTCAGTGTTTGCTGTTCAGGTTTAACGAAAAGAACTGATTTGAGACGACAAATAAGGTAGAATCATAACTCATTCGCACTGAACGACCTCGCAAAATGAACCACTCTTCTTAGGAATAACCAACAGTGGACACCCACCGAGCCACCAATGGGACCCGAACCCTGCTATCCGGACTGGTTTTTGATGGTCTACTTAACTGCGTCACTAAATGATACGGAACTTCACTTTCATTGGCTTTTCAGGGGTGGCATAACCCAAGGACAGCAGAGCGACTGATTCTTATGATGGAATACTACGTAGTAAAAAGCTCAAGGGACCACAAAGGCTTCTCTTTCGAAACAACCTACAGAACTTAGCTGCTCCATCGGTTTCAGAAGCAGAAGATAATAAATAATTGCTCGAGCAGCAACAAAGCTTAGCTCACTATTGATAACCATGAAAAAGCACTGCTGTATACCCTTTTCATCCTAGTTAGAAATCATCAGTGGTGCGCGTTTACACCCCCCCCCACTCTGGGACTCGAACCCCGAGGTGAATTATCATGGTCTTAATGGCTAGTTCAACATTCACACTGTGTGATGAACCAGTTACATAAAAATTACTCTCCTACTGCTCACACTCATATAGTTGATATGAATTATTAAATCCAGAGGTAGGATATGAACGGCACATTTCAAAAATTACTCTTGGCTAATATAACTCAATTAAATTTAATGTCAACGGTCGAAGAAGCCAATACCTCGCATTTCATGGACTTCGTTCATACCTCCTCAGCTATAACAGTAATCGCCGCATAACTCTGAATCATTCGGTCACCCACGGTTGATGAACCGGAGCAAAAAGAAAGGTGGAGTAGTCATCGGGCTGTGTTCATCTGTAGTACTGATACTCATCAAATCTCCACAACCGCATTTTTCGATCTACATTGCTATCTGGTATGATGAAGCTATCTTGTACCAATTTCCCCGTCTCGGTGAAAAGGCAGCATCTAAAAATGGGAAAAGGAAAGCACAGTTACTTTTGATGAGTCTTGATGAAAGGATACTTTTCCGGAGCTTTAAAAAGCTCTTTCCGTAGTCATCTTGGTCGGGTAAGTCTGTAATATAATTTTGTGATTTAAAAATAATAATAGAATACGATTCAAGCGCTCCAGTCACAAAATGGTGCCTATTGATGCTGGAAAGATCAGTCAATAACCACAGATATGATATCACGGAAGCTTTGTGATACCGTTTAAGTGGAAAAGGACGATATCTCAATATTCAAGAAAATAAAAAATTAATGTTACTGAAGGTTAAAAATTTGCGATCTTCGGTAGTTCGCGTTTGATGAGTTCAGTTAACTGTCTCGCATTCGTGCAAATACCAGCGTGACACACTTTCAGTGCTTTGCAAATAGACGACAGATTCCTAATGAGTTTATGGAAAGACCTATCACGTTACATTTACCGCCGCCGAGATCAAAATATTCCCTCGGGTCCATCCAATCATTCAACTAAGACTCAATGATGGACTGCCTGTGTAAGGCATTCCTGTATGCATTCACCGGTTCACCTGCTACCCTGCTGCTGGTTAAATCACTCGTACTGTTCGGGAGCTAGTCACGAATATACATTAAAACTATACTCCGTGACTAAACAAAGGAGTGACGGAGGCCACTCGAAGTTCGATGGTGGAACATAGTGTAAATACGGGGCATCCGGGAATATCTACGAGTCATTTAGAATCAACTACGGAGCTCTGAACAACATCACGAACGAGATCAGGGGTATCATTTTTTGTGCAGTCGTAGCAATGTCCATGCGAATTCTTCATCCCACTTTGTACAAACAAAAATATCTACTCTACGGCCTCATGCCGCCGGGACCACAATGTACAACATAGTCGAATCCTCGATGAATAGCGCCATCCCTAGTGAAAACAATGAGGCTATACCAACCGGGGAACGAAGGCTTGCCCTACACTGAAGAAAACTGCCTCTACCACATAAGTGAATTTTCAAGGGTTGACGAGACCTTAACAAGTGGCCGTGCTATTTCGTAAGAATATCAAACTACACCAATTTCTGTAACTATTTCTATCAGTTATCGTAATCATACTAATTTGGAGGTCACCAATGCTGTCGTGTGCGCGAGCTTTCACGAAATTCGTACCTGTTTATTCGCGTGCTGAATGGTGTGAATTATCGCAATAATGTACGAAATAAGTTCAAATGGATAACCAAAAAAACTTCATTGTAGAGTAAGGAAACATGGTGCAGTCTGGCGAGTTGGTCTCTGACAACGCAATGCTAAAAATTTCTCAGATTCCCTTGATCTCCACGAGCATTGTCCGTCCTCTGTTGGGAGAAACAGAAGCCGAGACACCAATCATAAAGAAGAGAGAGTACAAAGATGTAGAAACTATCATGTTTTGATGTACAGCACAGAACACTCGCAAACAGGACTCCTCTTCCGTCTAAAATAACGAACCCATACCAATGTAACCGAAGGTCAAACGTATCGGTTTTACATTGTCCCACAATCTTTTATGATTTATGAATGTTCAATAAGCATTTTGTTGGAGTATGGAATTGTCATTTTTCTCCCTCCCTTCGAGGTTAATTCCTGCCCCGCGTCAGTTGATTCATCAGTTTGTAACAGCAAGCCTTCTCCCCACTGGTTATACTGCTCTGTTTTTTTAAGAGGAACATTCAGACTTGAAAATATGGTCCATGAAGTCCATCTCCCGATGCAAAGGCACGTCCAGAAATCCATTTGTTGATTCTGTCACCGGTAAACACTTGGTGGCCAGCTTACTTCGCAATACCTTCAGACATACACCAGCTCATACAAAGAACTTTCAGATGCTGTGTCTACGACATGTGCGAGTTCGGAGTTCGAATTTCTATTTGTTCACACTGCAGTATATCTGGAATCTTTTTTGGCGTATCACACTCATCTGCTTGCCGATCGAGTAAAAGTCACCATAGATTTACAGATCCGTTGGTTGGATGGAAATTACTGTATTATTTATGTATTTCTCGATTCCGTGTTTCTCTGTCCACAGATACAGTGTTAGTGCTGAAAATATCTATTCAATCTGGTGCGTTAGTCTACTATTGGCTTCACCTGGATGACTTAGGGGTTTGTCTGACCTGTATTATTATAGGGGCTTGTAAATGGATAAGTGAAGAGAATCTTTTGTTTCATCGGCTTTCTCAAAACAAGGAAAGTTCAGATTTAGAAAAATGGCTACTTGTCATTCACAATTATTTTGTTCTCTTCGGACGACAGACCAGACAGATTTTATCTTAAACTTATAGAAATTTGCAAATATCTTCGCTCCTAAATATTTGTGATCCAGTGAATGGATCATTGGGATCACCCTCAGAAGAAAAAGGTAATAGTCAAACGAGGAAATTTGTACTTTTTACATTTCTTCATCTTTTTTCTTCAGGAGACAGTGACTAATGGTTCAGCATGAACGCACATTTACTTCTACCGGCTAGTGCTCTCTATCAAGTATCATTCATTAACCACGTCACAATAAGCCCGGCAAAGATGTGTAACATTTCACATGAACAGTTACTTGTCGGTGATCGGAGCTTTCTGCCATTTTCTTTTCCCATGATTAACTGTTTCATTGAGAATTTGTTACGCTTGTCCTCCTATTCTACCCCTTATTAGGAAAAACGATCCATAGCGACACGATTTGTTGATTTACACCGATCAATGCATAAGCACATAAGCTTACTATACAAAATACGAACTCCTTTTCACTTTCTCCTGCATAGTTCTTACAATAGTTTGTGCTCGTGAACCATATGTTATCCCCCAGATAAAATCAGTAACGTAATACGTTCAGTTCCTCTTAGAACTGATAATTCGTATGTTTTGGGCTTTAGCGCTCAGCTGTGTGAACGAGACGTTGTTTTGTACTGAGCAAAGCACTGGACGTGCACTCGGCACCTACGATTGTGTAACACGAAAGATATTGTGCTGGAAGTCACAAAGTGCCATATTTTGGAAACGGAAT
Organism: Fasciola hepatica; assembly: GCA_948099385.1. Taxonomy (NCBI): domain Eukaryota; kingdom Metazoa; phylum Platyhelminthes; class Trematoda; order Plagiorchiida; family Fasciolidae; genus Fasciola; species Fasciola hepatica. Next base: position 15,329,458 of record CANUEZ040000019.1, read on the forward strand.
ACTCTTGCCAATAATGCTTTTCGAACAAAAGTTTAAAGGTATTTTCTAATTCCAATAGGTGTTTTGACGTCCAGAATATTTTCACCGATAGTCCGTTGGAAAGGTTGTATTTCTTGCTTATAATCCTATCAATAATAGCGAAAATGACTTCGTTGTTTTTGAACGAGTTGAAATTTCTTCCTGCCGGATAATTTCTTTTGAGGACATAAGATACTTTTTGCCGAATTGGGTCAAATTGAAAGATAAGAGGCAACGAAACTGATGACTTTTATTGAGATTTTATGGCTAGTTCTGTTTGGAGTGCGGAAAGAACAAGTCTGAGTCGAAGTATATATTTCAATCTTTACGTCACATCAAAAACAAGCATTCTGTTATTCCATCTGAATTGCGCAGCTGCACTTTGAGGATGATACAATTTCCTTCGTTAGGACTGCATTCTATTGGAACACGTTCCTACAATTATTCTGTGCACGGCTACCATGATGATGGCAATCAATATGACAAAAGACCAGTTATAGGCAAAAGCTTATTTTCAATATCATCCAATTCCTGAGAAGTTTTCACTGGCCAAACTAATCATATCTTTGTCCAAAAAACGAAACTTCTCAAGCAGAATCCCTTACTTTGTTCTTCAAAAATGATGCGGAACAGTGTAAAAACAGAACTTTCTGTAGACAGATCCAACTACGGTAATCAGTACAAATAATATCACATTATTCAATACATTACTGATATGTATTTCTCGATGACCTACGTTCGAGTCTTTTACAGCTTCGTGACGGCGTGACTGATCACAGTCATAGCTAGAATTCAAATTCGTGATAAATGTACTGTTTTTCTCGAAAAGTCAAGTTTCCTAGATTTTCCTCAGGCCTCACCGTTCTAATAAGATATAATCTAGGCAGTGCTAAAATATATTTCCACTGCGTTCAGTTAATTGAAAAATAACTTTGCATAAGTAAATCCTATGGAGTGCGCGAGTATGTGCATTCTGTCAGTCCAGAAGTTCACAGTATAATGCATACCATTATTCTCTCCCCCTGCACACACACACACACACACAGAGAGAGAGAGAGGGAGGAAATGCTCAGTAATTGGAACCAGTGCACAAAAAAAGGGAAAATTGAAGTTCGCCGAACAACTATCAATCATGAATATACCAAATACATTTCGTCTCCATCCATCTAGTGTGCGAAAGTGAGTCACATTCGTATACACATCTTGGCAGCACATTTCGTCCCATAGGATGTGTTTCATACTTTCTGACTTAGAAAACACTCCGTGGTTATCGATAACATCTTCAAAAACTCTTCATATTCTATCTCATCACATCCAGGTAGTCTGATGATAACGATTAGACGTGGACGATTCATGCACGAGTGAATAGTATTTGAATGATTGACGGGGTTCAAATTAACTGCTCGCTGTCTGAGGCTTCCCAAACGGGATTGATAGATGGTCAGATAGTGGCTTTTTGAGTAAAGATGCTAATGACCGTCATTCAGAGAGATCACCGTATTAGATTTTCTGTAAGTCTGCCTCTTTCAAATCAATGTTAGAAAACTGCAGTCAATGCCACAAGAGATATGATTTCCAGTCAGTCGTTCTGCTAATTGTGTGCCATTTAAAACTTTTCCAAATTCCCTGACATTCTTCGAAGTCAAAAGTTATTTGGATGATCGTCTAGGCTTTGGAAATACAATACATTTATGACAATAAACTTTCAGTAATGCAATATTGCTGAACGCGGCAAGTTATGAACTCATTTGTTAGACAAGCATAGTCACAAACAGAATGATACTGCAAGTTTTTCATTCTTCTTCAGCGAAGTATTAGTTTTCTCCCAGGGGAGAGTGAAGTACCAAACCAAAGAATGATCTTACATGATCTTCCAATTTCGTTTTATTGTAACAAAAAAGGCAAGACGGGCGAGGATCACCTGTATTCAAGCAACTAGACACATCCACTCGGTAAAACATGTAAAACCGTTTATTCAGTTAGTTTTCCAGACAGCGATGTAGCAACCTCGATCCTCTGGTTGCCTGAGCATTTCCGCTCCATTCTGGCCAGCTGCCGGCAGCTATTGGGCGGGTTCTTTTGACCGCCATTCCCCGTTCGGTCAGCTCGACTGATCCGGTTGACAGCTCCATCCATAGCCACTCACCTGGACTAGCTTACCGTTGGTCTCAAATTCTACAGAGTTCTATTGACGACTCTGAAAGCCTCTTTTGTCTGTTGTGTGACTCTTCCGGTATAATAACCATCCGTCCTCCGGTTTGCGGCTGTCGTTTGGTTGACCCGATCGGTTTGATACTCGTCTCGTTCTGTAACCACAGCTTTCGGCGCTACTTTATGAGGACGTAATGTATCTGAAAGATCTGGGGGTATGTTGGAATGAGATGATCAAAGAGAACTGAAGATGACTTAGATAGTCAATCAAAGAAAACATTACTGATGGAAAGAAATTTATTCTCACGAAAAGAGTCAATCATTTCGGTGAATAAAAAAATTATTGTGGTAATATGTTCATTTTTGAAAGAGACTTCTTGTAAATGCTGTTATCTAAATCATAGGATAAGTATCTTCGAATCAAGCTTCAGGTGTGCCCTTCTCCGGTAACTCATTCGAATGAAATGCTTCTAGTTGCTTGTGTATCAATTTCTCAATCGTGACACGGGTTGACTTGTATTCTAAGACCTTGTAAAACCAAATGACTAATTTCAATGTTTAACTGTTGCTTGCTACCGTTGCTTCGATCGAGAGAATTTAGATGGTTCCGATAGCAAGACAGGATAGTGCTTATTTATAACGATTGCTGAATTTGACTTTTGCCTTTATTGTACTATATTCATCGCTTCCCGGAAAGTCCTTCCTTTGAGGTCTGTACAGTTTCTGTGTAAAATTCACTATAGTTAATAGAGAAAGGTATTGAAAACCCCCGTTGAACGCGTGAAGTCCGTTGGATGGTGCTAGGGGTATTTCAGCGACTACTAGAAGCCCGTTACAGTGCACATGAGGAAAGGTCTGTTTGGCCTTGGACTGA